>OY747713.1:683398-788398 GCA_963556495.2 Valencia hispanica | reverse complement strand
CAACCAACCAGCCATCTAATATCCCAAATAACTAGCTAACCAACCAAAACAAACAACAAAGCACCCAACTTGGTTAGCAAAACCAACCAATTAATCAAACCCAACTAACCAACCAGCTAGCTAGCCAGTCGGCCAACCAACAAACCATCCTCCAACAAAGCTAACCAACCAACCAACCAACCCAACTAACAAACCAACTCTCCACCCAACTAACCAACCAGCTAACCAACCAGCCAGCCAGTCTTCAACCCATCCTTCCAACCCAACCAACCAACCATCCAACCCAACCAACCAGCTAGCTAGCCAGTCTTCCAACCAACCAGCCAGCTAACCAAACAACCATCCAACCCAACCAACCAGCTAGCTAGCCAGTCTTCCAACCAACCAACCAACCAACCAACCAGCTAGCCAACCAACCAACCAACCAACCAGCTAGCCAGTCTTCCAGCCAGCCAGCCAACCAACCAACCAACCAACCAACCAGCTAGCCAGTCTTCCAGCCAGCCAGCCAACCAACCAACCAACCAACCAACCAACCAGCTAGCCAACCAACCAACCAACCAACCAACCAGCTAGCTAGCCAGTCTTCCAACCAACCAACCAACCAACCAACCAACCAACCAGCTAGCCAACCAACCAACCAACCAACCAGCTAGCTAGCCAGTCTTCCAGCCAGCCAACCAACCAACCAACCAGCTAGCTAGCCAGTCTTCCAACCAACCAACCAGTCAGCCAACCAACCAGCTAGCTAGCCAGTCTTCCAACCAACCAACCAGTCAGCCAACCAACCAACCAACCAGCTAGCTAGCCAGTCTTCCAACCAACCAACCAGTCAGCCAACCAGTCAGCCAACCAACCAACCAACCAGCTAGCTAGCCAGTCTTCCAACCAACCAACCAGCCATCTAATATCCCAAATAACTAGCTAACCAACCAAAACAAACAACAAAGCACCCGACTTGGTTAACAAAACCAACCAATTAATCCAACCCAACCAACCAACCAGCTAGCTAGCCAGTCGGCCAACCAAGAAACCATCCTCCAACAAAGCTAACCAACCAACCAACGAACCCAACTAACAAACCAACTCTCCAACCCAACTAACCAACCAGCTAACCAACCAGCCAGCCAGTCTTCAACCCATCCTTCCAACCCAACCAACCAACCATCCAACTCAACCAACCAACCCAACCAACCAGCTAGCTAGCCCGTCTTCCAACCAACCAACCCAACCAACCAACCAACCAACCATCCAACCCAACCAACCAGCTAGCTAGCCAGTCTTCCAACCAACCAGCCAGCTAACCAAACAACCATCCAACCCAACCAACCAGCTAGCTAGCCAGTCTTCCAACCAACCAACCAACCATCCAACCAACCATCAAACCCAACCAACCAGCTAGCTAGCCAGTCTTCCAGCAAGCCAACCAACCAACCAACCAAACAGCTAGCTAGCTACCCAGTCTTCCAACCAACCAACCAACCATCCAACCCAACCAACCAGCTAGCTAGCCAGTCTTCCAACCAGCCAGCCAGTCAGCCAGCCAGCCAACCAACCAACCAACCAATCAGCTAGCTAGCCAGTCTTCCAACCAACCAGCTAGCTAGCCAGTCTTCCAACCAACCAACCAACCAACCAACCAGCTAGCTAGCCAGTCTTCCAACCAACCAGCTAGCTAGCCAGTCTTCCAACCAACCAACCAACCAACCAACCAGCTAGCTAGCCAGTCTTCCAACCAACCAACCAACCAACCAACCATCCAACCAAACCAACCAGCTAGCTAGCCAGTCTTCCAACCAACCAGCTAGCTAGCCAGTCTTCCAACCAACCAACCAACCAACCAGCTAGCTAGCCAGTCTTCCAACCAACCAACCAACCAGCTAGCTAACTAGCTAGCCAGTCAGCCAGCCAACCAATGCTCCAACTCAACTAACAAACCAACCCTCCAACTCAACTAACCAACCAGCTAACCAACCAACCAACCAGCCAGCCACATCCTAATGAATGAATGAATACTTTACTAATCCCACAATGGGGAAATTCAGTTTCCAGTACAACCCGTCCAAGAACATACAAACGACCCACACATGTACATACAGGATCAGGTAGACTGTGGGTAATCTAGTTCAGTCCAATAATCAGTCAGAATCAGATTCAGTTAAACTCAGCAGAAATTCATTATTTAAAATTAGAAAATAGTTTAATTGAAATATGGTCAATCATAAGATGCTAGTTGGTAAAAAGTCTTAAAAAAACACAACCCTGAGCAACTAACCAACCAACCAAGTCTATTAACTAGCTAAATTAGCTAAGGTCACCAAATCAACCAATTATTGAAACTACAGCAGGATCTGTGAGGTTCTCCTTATTTATGGAGCTGAGCTGATGGACCGGAGGAACTCCTCTGATCACAGCCGATCCGGTTGAGTATTTACTGACAGCAGTGAGGCGGTGATATGTTTGTTATCTGGGAGGGGAGATGATTCACCAGCAAAAAGATCTGCTCCATCTCCAGGATATAGTCGGATCCAACCTGCTGCTTCATCTTTCAGACAGCATCAGCGCTGCTAGAAACCTTAAAGTCCTGATGTGAAGTTCAGTTTGGATCCAGTTCAAGTCCAGTTTTCTCTCCAACCAGAAGTTTCTGCAAAGCTTTAAACTGGTTTGAACGTCAGGCTCTCAGGAGGTCCTTCAGAGACTCTTCCATCCTATAAATATGGTTTATTAGTCAGTCTGTCCTCTAGACTGAACATCACAACCAGGAACAGCAGCAGTCAATAAGCATTTTCAGCTTCTATATTGGTGTGTGTGGGGGGGGTAGTATCTCCTTCCCCTCAGGCTCCTCCCACTAACCCAGAGTGTTCTGGTCCCAGTCCAGACAGGCAGAGGGCGTGTCCCTGGTCCTCTGCTGGGACACTTGGGACACATCCGTCTCTCAGACCAACATGGAGTCTGGAGGAGGATTTAGGAATGTCGTTGGGAGGTTCTGTTTGTTGGAGCTGAGGTTCTGCTCCTCCGGACTGATTTATATCAGAACCCTTTTTAACAGTCAGTTCCTCCCTCAGACAATGTCAGGACCGCTGCAGTATTTCAAAAACAAATCAAAACTCTTGAACTTTCAGGATAAAAAGCTGAGTTTAAAACATGAACTTAGAGATTCATGGGTTGGATAAAATATTCTGAAGAATCCAGATAAGGTCAATCGTGTTATTCTAAAAATAACAAATCAGCCTTAGTTTGTGTTTTTTCACCAACATAAATGAATGAGACAGTCAAGAGAAAAGTCCTGAGAGACACTCCGTCTGTGTCCTGTAAACAGCGGTGATTAATTAACGGGTAGCTAATGTAGATTTTACATTTAAAGCAATATTTTATTTATACAGAGTTTAAAAACAAGGAAACCACAGAAATTAAATCGGACCGCTTTAAATCTGAGAGAAACCCAGACGATGTGGAAACTGAGCTGTACAGAAGCGCATCATCAGCGCAGAAAGGAAGTTCTGATGGTCTCCTTACTGTCAACATGGCGGCTGTACAGGAGGAAGAGGAGTGGTGCTCAGATCAACCCCTGAGGGACACCATCATCCAGCATGGATATGTAGATTCCCTCTTCTCCCAGTCTGGAGGAGTTTTACCCAGACTGGTGTGACTTTAGGTTAAACCAATAAAAAATGTGGTCGTCTGCCACGTATTTAATTGGCTTATTGTCTGAATCCAATCCAGGCTCAGATGTTTTCTCCTGGCTCTGGTTCATCTGGTTTATGTTCAGAACAGAACATATATTTTTTACTGCAGCTGAAACCGGATCGTCATTGATTGATTATTGATCCCCAAATAATCCTTGACTGCAGCAGGTTTTTGTCGGCTCCTGATAGGATGGATGGATGGATGAACAGATGGATGGATGGATGAATGGACGAACAGATGGATGGATGGATGAACAGATGGAAGGATGGACGGATGGATGAACAGATGGATGGATGGATGAACAGATGGATGAACAGATGGATGAACAGATGGATGAACAGATGGATGGATGAACAAATGTATCAACAGATGGATGGATGAACAGATGGATGGATGAAGAGATGGATGAATGGATGGATGAACAGATGGATGATGGATGGATGAACAGATGGATGAACAGATGGATGAACAGATGGATGGATGAACAAATGTATCAACAGATGGATGGATGAACAGATGGATGGATGAAGAGATGGATGAACAGATGGATGAACAGATGGATGGATGAATGGATGAACAGATGGATGGATGGATGGGTGGATGGATGGATGGATGGATGGATGGATGAACAGATGGATGGATGAACAGATGGATTAACAGATGGATGGATGGATGGATGGATGAACAGATGGATGGATGGATGAACAGATGGATGAACAGATGGATGGATGAACGGATGGATGGATGAACAGATGGATGATGGATGGATGGATGGATGGATGAACAGATGGATGGATGGATAAACAGATGGATGGATGAACAGATGGATGGATGAACAGATCGATGAATGGATGAACAGATGGATGAATGGATGAACAGATGGATGGATGGATGAACAGATGGATGAATGGATGAACAGATGGATGGATGAACAGATGGATGGATGGATGAACAGATGGATGAATGGATGAACAGATGGATGGATGGATGAACAGATGGATGAATGGATGAACAGATGGATGGATGAACAGATGGATGGATGGATGAACAGATGGATGAATGGATGAACAGATGGATGGATGGATGGGTGGATGGATGGATGAACAGATGGATGGATGAACAGATGGATTAACAGATGGATGGATGGATGGATGGATGAACAGATGGATGGATGGATGAACAGATGGATGGATGAACAGATGGATGGATGAACAGATGGATGGATGGATGAACAGATGGATGAATGGATGAACAGATGGATGGATGGATGGATGGATGAACAGATGGATGGATGGATGAACAGATGGATGGATGAACAGATGGATGGATGGATGAACAGATGGATGAACAGATGGATGAACAGATGGATGAATGGATGAACAGATTGATGGATGGATGAACAGATGGATGAACAGATGGATGGATGGATCAACAGATGGATGGATGGATGAACAGATGGATGGGTGGATGAACAGATGGATGGATGGATGGATGAACAGATGGATGGGTGGATGAACAGATGGATGGATGGATGGATGAATAGATGGATGGATGGATGAACAGATGGATGGATGAACAGATGGATGAACAGATGGATGAACAGATGGATGGATGGATGAACAGATGGATGAACAGATGGATGGATGGATGAACAGATGGATGGATGAACAGATGGACGGATGGATGATGGATGGACAGATGGATGGATGAACGGATGGATGGATGAACGGATGGATGATGGATGGATGGATGGATGGATGGATGGATGAACAGATGGATGGATGGATAAACAGATGGATGGATGGAACAGATGGATGGATGAACAGATGGATGGGTGGATGGACAGATTGATGGATGGATGAACAGATGGATGGATGGATGAACAGATGGATGGATGAACAGATGAATGGATGAACAGATGGATGAATGGATGAACAGATGGATGGATGGATGAACAGATGGATGGATGAACAGATTGATGGATGGATGAACAGATGAATGGATGAACAGATGGATGGATGGACGAACAGATGGATGGATGGATGGATGAACAGATGGATGGATGGATGAACAGATGAATGGATGAACAGATGGATGGATGGACGAACAGATGGATGGATGGATGAACAGATGGATGGATGGATGGATGGATGAACAGATGAATGGATGAACAGATGGATGGATGGACGAACAGATGGATGGATGGATGGATGAACAGATGGATGGATGGATGAACAGATGGATGGGTGGATGAACAGATGGATGGATGGATGAACAGATGGATGGGTGGATGAACAGATGGATGGATGGATGAACAGATGGATGGATGGATGAACAGATGGATGAATGGATGAACAGATGGATGGATGGATGAACAGATGGATGGATGGTTTCTCCAGGTTTCTACAACATTTCTTCAGCTTTCCCAGTCAGGATGAAGAAGAGTTTGGAATGATGAGGCGCTTTAGAGACAAGCTGATGAATTTAGCACCTCGTTGTTGGACGATGAACCAGATGGCCTGAAGAAGATCTATTTTTAGATGCAATGAGACCATCAGCTTCCTATTTGTTGCTGAAAGATGTTGGAATAAATGTTCATTTCCATCCAGAGAATTTTCCATGATCCATAGAGGAAGTGTCTGGAAGCATCCAAAGACTGAAGTCCTTTGAACATTTTCTACATTCAGTTTGTCTAAAATGTTCCTTAAGCACGTTTGGACACTTTATTAGGAACACTTTATTAAGACCAATAACTTTATTTCTATAACTTTATAAGTTGGGAACTCGTCTCATGACTCCCTAACAGACCCAGAGCTTTAACAGGATTAAATCTGCCAAGTTTATAACTTCATGGTTTTGGTTTTCAAACCAGTTGCTTTCACCATCGGGTCGCCAGGCTGGGACCTGATGTGAAACAAACTCAAAGGTTTTAAAGCTGTTGGATCCAAAACTCATTCCATGCTTTTCATTAAGATGTCAGGGAACCAGGTCAGTTCTGTTCAGAAGGTAAGATTAGCTTTTCTTCTAGTGTTTTATACAGTTAAACATATTTATTCTACATTCAAATTAGTTCAAATTTCAAACACTGTTGTCCTGTTAGGGACACTTTACAGAGGCCAGCTAGGCTAACAGTTATAGCTCTGGAGCCAGAGTACCCAGAGAGAACCCTTATGAGGCACAGGGAGAACGTGCAGAAACACTCCAGGCTGGGATTTGAACCGGGAGTTTCCTGCTGCAAGGCATCACCGCTACCACTGCCCCACCATGCAGCCGCCACAACATCTGGTGGAATAAGATTAAAACGTTTTAGAGAAAAATCTGAAGTCAAATTCCACCAAATTAATATTTTTGTTGTTTATTTTACCTTATTGACTGAACAGATACTTTATTAAGGCCTTAAAGCATTTATTGGTTTACATGTTTATTTTTAAATAGATTTATGTATCGTCTTAACCTGATAAGAGATCCAGATTCAATTTTTCACAATGTGACTTTTTCGCTGTGACAAAACCCCGCTGAGACATAAAATTAAAGAAAAAGAATCCACATAATTTATTGACTAAGCTACATTAACGTTATGAGGTGTTTTTGGGTGCCTCAGCCAGAGCCAGGGTTTGATGAGTGTCCCTCTGTCTCTGTGTGGGAGACACGTCTGTTGGTCCGCCACCGTCTGCAGGAAGCTTTAAGATCCTAGATGGACGAGCTAGATGCTGCTCAGGACCCTTGAACACATACATCAGGCTCTGGCATAAACAGGCCGTCACAATATGAACTTATTTACCAAAGAAAACTGGAGCTGGATTATTCAGAATTTGAAATGCACAAATAAATAAATGTCCTTTATTCAAATGTTGAATCCAACATTTTTACTGAAAGGAAATAAGTTTTCACCCCCTTCCAGACATTCCTCCCCATGGTGCATAAAATCCTCGTCATCATCAGTCTGCACTGTGACAGAGGAGCCCCTCCCTGTGAATCCACACCAGGATGAGACGGGACAGCATCAGGGAGGGGCAGGAGGAAGAGGATGAAGAGGAGGAGGAGGAGGTGTGATCCCTTCGTGCTCTGCTGACTCGGGTTGTGTTGGAGCCGTCAGGAGAGGGAGAAAGAGAGCTCAGCCAGGCTCTGAGCTGAGCTGCAGCAGCAGCAGCAGAGGGAGGGTCAGGGACCGACTGCCAGGAGCTCAGAGACGTCTCCGTCCTCCGCTTGGGTCTCGCTGCTCGGCAGAACTCGTCTGGACGATCAGAGGAAACTCTGGGGACATGGATCCTGCTCGCTCCATCCAGTATGAGATCAGCTCTCTGAAAGGTACTCCTCACGACTTCTCTCTGCTTCCTGACTCATCACTATCATGCTCTGAGGACCGCTTCGTTTTCCCACAATCCCTCTCTTCCTGAGGGCTTCCTGCAGGACGAGGTTCAGTTTCAGACGTGTTAGCTCTGTGTTTTCATGGATGAAATGAGAGAGTCTGTGGGAGAGACGATGCTGCAGCATGCGGCACTTTGAATATGACTGCGCTGGGGGATGATGGTGCAGAGCGGCTGGTGCATTGCCACGGTAACAGCAGGGAGGTTTCCACATGCCGCCGAGTCGGAGACGGGACTGTTAGTGAGGAGATGCAGGTTTAGCTGCAGCTGCACTTCAAAATGAATATTACTCTACATTTACTCATCGGTTTGCTAAATAAAACAAAAGTCCATGAAGAAGAGGCTTGTTGTTAAAGAACAGTGGAGGACTCGCTGCACGGCAGAACTTCTGCTGCAGAACTTCTGCTGCAGAACTGCAGTAGAACCTGGGTTCAAAGATCATTTTGGTTCCGTCTCTTTACACAAAGTGAAAATTTTCCGGTCCGGTTTATAAATTGAGGATCAACCGCGTCGTTAATTTGATCAAAGACGTGACAGAAGACCAAAGCTCAGGTGTTTCCATCTTCAGAGACACTGAAGCTGGTTTAAGGTTGTTGCTGTTGCCAGTCTCACCACCAGATGGCAGTAGCTTCTGTACGCTCTTCCTTTAAGCTTGGTTTGGGGTTGAGTTGTGTCCATCGGCTGGCTGGCAGGAAGCGCCTGGTTCCTGCTACCCATCATGCATTGCTGCCAAGCTGCTTCTCAGTTGTCTGTAGAGGAAGAATCTGACAGTAAGACTCACCTGGAAAAGGGGTCAAAGGTCGACACGACCAAAAATCTACTCCTGCTGCAGTAATGACCAGAGAAAATGCTGAGTCACTGGTTGCCATGGTGATTCAAGGTAATGTTGACATCCAGCCAACAGACTTCATAATGCTTTTATTTTGAAATCCAAGCAGGACGTAACTGACACTTTGAGGTGCAGAGATCCCTCAGTTTGATGGAGCGGATCGGGTCGGGGTTCTGTTTGGTACCGCTCTTCCTGAGGAATTTAAATGATTCTGGGATCGGGATCTGAGGCCCGTTCCGACGGGCTGGGAATGTTTTCCAGCAGAACAAAAGCTGCCTCGGCTCGCTGAGCGTTTCCAAAAGGCTTTCTTAACATGTTAAACTCTCCTGCCAACCCGTCAGACCCGGTTCTTCTGGAGGTCCGGCATCGCCTCGGAACCGTTAATCCCTGTTAGTCGCTTGTTTTTAGGAATTCTGTCCAGTTCAGCTCGTTACGTCAGAAACCTGCTGATGATCTCCTGTTTGGGCTGAGATAATGAAACCGTTCTGACCCGCCACAAACAGATTAGTTCTGCCCTCAGCCTGTTTGGTTCGGCCCGTTTCCAGACTTGACCCAAATATTTTCAGGCTAATCCTGCTCTGAATGGGCATGAAGGAAAAACTAAAGTCCTGGTTCAGCTGGAGTAAAAGTAATTACACCCCTGGACTTTTCCTCATCGAACTTTATTGAGCAACACAAAGTGGTGCAGAAACATTCAACTTTGACAGAAACAATCTGAAAAGTGTTAGAACCTGGTAGAACCTCCTTTCTCCACTAGCTCTGAATATCTACATCCCCCTCAGGATGGACGGAGAACATCTGAGAACATCAGTTTGGATTCAGGTCTGGACTTTGACTAGGCCCTTCTAACCCATAAACCATCCCATAATATCTCCGGCTGCATGTTCAGGCTGGTGGTCCTCCACCTCTGCAGCCTCTAACAGGTTTTAGCTCCATCCAGCCTCCATCTCTTCTGGCCCACAGCATGATGCTGCCACCACCATGTTTCCCTGTGGTATTTTGAGTTCAGTGGGATCTTCTCCACACATGCATGTTTGACTAGAAGCTCAGTTTCATGTTTGCTGCACCAGAAACATCTTCTCTACTTTCTTCTTGTTCCTCGTCCATCAGGTTAACTTTATTTAGGGGCGTCTGAGTAATGGAGACCAAAACATTTAAACATTTTCTATCAATGCTTTTACTTTACAGTTCTGGACTCGTCCGTCACATAAAACCCAATAAAACTAAATAAAGGTTTTAATTTAGCTTTGAGGTTCTGATGGTTCCCTTTTGGACTGAAGCTGGACCTGAAACATCTGACCTCCTCTAAGCAGCTTTTATCTCCAAGCTGCAGCGTCTGCTGCTTTAAGCAGGTCAAACAGGAGAGCCGGTTGACCTTTGACCTTTGACCTTTACATGGTGCTGAGTCACAGCAGCAGGATGGACGGTTCCTCCATGGAGACCAGAGACTCTTGTCTTTCTGCTGCAAATGTTTGTTTTTGAATATTTTAATATATATAACATATTTCTGTATTATTTTGACATAAATGACTGAAACTGAAAACATATTAATTTTAATATTCAGATATAATAATATAATAATAATTATATAATAATAATAATAATAGTAATAATATAATAATAATTATATAATAATAATAATAATAGTAATAATATAATAATATTATAATATATTAATAATTATATAATAATAATAATAATAATAATAGTAATAATATAATAATAATTATATAATAATAATAATAATAATAATAGTAATAATATAATTATAGGCTTTTTTAGTTTAAAAAAATGTAATTAAACAGCAGCGGTTCTTACTGGTGAAATATTGCTCACGATTATCTGCAGATGGTTCTGAAATGAGGATGAAAGATAAAAACCAGATGGAGGATCATCATCATCATCATCATCATCATCATCATTTTCCTCCATCAGGAACATTTTCTATCAACTCATCACTGATCCTAAATTAGCTTCAATAATTCAGTTTCTAATGCTTCTAAACATCTGGGTCCAGAAATCACCCTGAACCGGGTCGGTTTGATAGGATGTTTGTAGCTCCTGGTTCTGTCAGATGAAGCTGATCTGGGATCATATCTCGGTTCTGATCCGACTCATTAACTCATCTTCCTGATCGGATTTATTACATTTCTTGCTGTTGCTCTCTCTCTGCTCTCCGGTGATCCAGAAGGATTTTTGCAGGATTTCCCTGCATCCCGTCCGTGTGGGTTCTGTCTGGCCCGGTTTGGTTTCAGCCGATGAAACTTCACACCAACATCAGCAGGTTATCTTAGTTTCTGCTTGCCAAGAATTCCCAGGATAAAACGATCCGTGACGGGAAGCAGGGGAATCTCTGGGGAGTAGCGCTGCTGAGAATACTCCATGTTTACAGGGTTCTGGTTCTGGTCCGTATCAGATGGCCTCATTCATCTGCCTCATCTGTAGCTGCAGCCCGGTGTCGGTTTCTGGGCCTCAGCAGCTGGAGGAACGTGTGGATTCCTCTTCTGTCCGCTCCAGACGGGATCGTCCGTCATGGTGGCTGAACTCAGACAGAACCAACAGAACCTGAGAGTTCTGGGTGGTTCTTTGGGTTTTGTTTTGGGTTCATGGTCTAAAGGTGGGCTGGTTCTGGTTTCCAGTTTGATCATGGAACCGATTACATTATGAACTCCACCTGATCCACATCCTTCTGACCTTCTGCAGGAGAACCACCTGAAGGCATTAATGGTTCTGGTGGTTCTGGTGGAGCTTTTTAAAGTCAAAGGTTCTGGTGTTGCCCTGGGTTGCTGTTACTCTGAGTGGCTGAGTTGCCCTGACTTTAGCCAATTATTCTGAGTTGCTTTGGGCTGCTGGCTTATCTTGAGCTGCTAAGTTATCCTGAGTTGCTGAGTGGCTCCAAGTTGCTTTGTTGCTCTGAGTTGTTTTGTTGTTCTGATCTGCTGAGTTGCCTGAAGTTGCTATATTTTGCTGAGTTCCCCTGAGTTGCTGCATTGTTCAAAGTTGCCGAGTTATCCTGAGTTGCCCTAAATTGCTGCTGGTTCTTGTGCTGCTGAGTTATCACAAGTTGCTCTTAATTGCAGAGTTATCCTTAGTTGTTGAGTTGTGTTGCTCTGAGTTGCCCTCAGTTGCTTTGGGCTGCTGACTTATACTGAGTTGCGTTGAGTTTCTTTGAGTTGCTGAGTTGCTCTGAGTTGCTTTGGGCTGTTGAGTTATCCTGAGGTACTGTGTATCCTGAGTTGCTCCGAGTTGCTGTGTTTATCTGATCTGCTGAGTTGCCACAAAGTTGCTATGTTTTGCGGAGTTGCTCTGATTTGCCAAGTTATCCTGAGTTGCTCCAAGTTGCTGTGTTGATCTGAGTTGTTCTAATTTGCCTTGAGTTGCTCTGAGTTACTGAGTTATCCTGAGTTACTGTTATCTTGGGTTGCCCTGAGTTGCTCTAAATTGCTTTGGGCTGCTGAATTATCCTGAGTTGCCGAGTTATTCAATTCAATTCAGTTTATTTATATAGCGCCGATTCACAACAGATGTCATCTCAAGGCTCTTAACAAGAAGTCATTTCAATACAATTATACAAACATTCCAATCAGTTAAAAAGTTTCCTATTTAAGGAATCCCAGCAGATTGCGTCAGTCATTGGCGTGAGGTTGGGCCCCGTTGATGCAGACTTTCCAACCACAGCAATCCTTCAGCAATCCCTCATACTGAGCAAGCATGTAGCGACGGTGGAGAGGAAAAACTCCCCTTTAACAGGAAGAAACCTCCAACAGAACCAGGCTCAGTAGGAGCGGCCATCTGCCACGACCGTCTGGTGGTTTGAGAAGACAGAGCAGAAACACAGAAGGAACAGAAGATCTGATATAAGAGAACTTTCTATGTTACAGAAAGTAAAAAGTTGATAACAGGACACAGTGGATGTTCAGTTACTGGGAGGATCATCCCAGTCGATGCCCCCCGTCCAACAGGGCATTGCAGCCAAGCAGGATACCAGACCAGGTATATCTTCTATGGAGAGAAAAACACTGAGAGAAAACAAAGATAACAGTCGAAATAACAGCAAATAATACAACTGGAGAGTAGTAGGAGAGAAAAGTAGCAGAGTGAAGAAAAGTGGTAAGTCTGTCCTCCATCAGTCTAAGCCTATAGCAGCATAACTACAGAGATAGCTCAGGATGACCTTAGCCACTCTAACTATAAGCTTTATCAAAAAGGAAAGTTTTAAGCCTGGCCTTAAAAGTAAACAGAGTGTCTGCCTCACGGACTAAAGCTGGGAGCTGGTTCCACAGGAGAGGAGCCTGATAACTAAAAGATCTGCCTCCCATTCTACTTTTAGAGATCTTAGGAACTACAAGTAAACCTGCAGTCTGAGAGCGAAGGGCTCTGTTAGGAACATATGGACCAATCAGATCTCTGATGGATGATGGAGCTGATTATTATGGGCTTTATATGGAAGAAGGAGGATCTTAGATTCTATTCTGGATTTAACAGGGAGCCAATGAAGGGAAGCTAAAACAGGAGAAATGTGATCTCTCTTTTTAATATTCATCAGAACTCTTGCTGCCGCATTTTGGATCAACTGAAGGCTTTTAATGGCATTTTGTGGACTTCCTGATAGTAAAGAATTACAGTAGTCCAGTCTTGAGGTAACAAATGCATGGACTAGTTTCTCAGCATCACTCCTGGACAGGATGTTTCTAATTTTAGCAATATTCCGGAGGTGAAAGAAAGAAATCCTAGAAACCTGTTTAATATGGGATTTAAATGTCAAGTCTTGGTCAAAAATAACGCCGAGGTTCTTTACGTTATTACTGGGGGCCAATTTAATGCCATCCAGATGAAGTGATTGACTAATCAGTTTCTGTTTTAGAAGTTCTGGTCCAAAGACAGCAACTTCTGTCTTGTCAGAATTTAAGAGCAAAAAGTTTAGAGTCATCCATGCTTTTATGTCTTCCAGACATGCCTGTAATCTACCTAACTGACTGGGTTCATCAGGATTTATGGATAAATATAGTTGTGTATCATCGGCATAGCTGTGGAAATTTATCCCATGCTGTCTAATGATTCTACCAATTGGGAGCATATATATGGTGAACAGAATTGGTCCAAGCACAGAACCCTGTGGAACTCCACAAGTAACCCTTGAGAGTGAAGAAGATTTATCATTTAGATGAACAAACTGGAATCTATCAGACAAATCTGATTTAAACCAGCCTAGTGCTGTTCCTTTGATCCCTGCAACATGTTCAAGCCTTTCTAGGAGAATATTATGATCGACTGAGTCAAAAGCAGCACTGAGATCTAACAAAACCAGAACAGACACCAGTCCATTATCTGAGGCCATGGGAATATCATTAGTAACCTTCACCAGTGCTGTTTCAGTGCTATGATGAGCTCTGAAACCTGACAAACTCTTCAAACAGCTCGTTACTGTTTAGATGCTCACAGACTTGATTAGCAACTATTTTCTCAAAGACTTTGGATAAGAAAGGAAGGTTAGATATAGGTCTGTAATTCACCAAGTCATCTTGATCAAGGGAAGGTTTCTTGAGTAAAGTTTATCCTGAGTTGCCCCGAGTTTCTGAGTTGCAGTTATCCTGAGTTGCTGAGTTGCCCTGAGTTGCTGAGTTGCAGTTATCCTGAGTTGCAGTTATCCTGAGTTGCAGTTATCCTGAGTTGCAGTTATCCTGAGTTTCTGTCTTGCCCTGAGTTGCTGAGTTGCAGTTATCCTGAGTTGCTGAGTTGCCCTGAGTTGCTGAGTTGCCCTGAGTTGCTGAGTTGCCCTGAGTTGCTGAGTTGCAGTTATCCTGAGTTGCAGTTATCCTGAGTTGCAGTTATCCTGAGTTGCAGTTATCCTGAGTTGCTGTCTTGCCCTGAGTTGCTGAGTTGCAGTTATCCTGAGTTTCTGTCTTGCCCTGAGTTGCTGAGTTGCAGTTATCCTGAGTTGCTGAGTTGCCCTGAGTTGCTGAGTTGCCCTGAGTTGCTGAGTTGCCCTGAGTTGCAGTTATCCTGAGTTGCTGAGTTATCCTGAGTTGCTGAGTTGCCCTGAGTGATTTTCCTGCAGGTTGACGGTTGTCGGTTTCTCTGAACCTCTTCCTCTCCAGACCTCCAGCTCGTCCTCTTTTGCTCCTCATCCTCAGCTGCAGTCTCAGTTCCTCCAGCCGCCAGCAGGTGGCAGTGTTAGTGAGGCTGCTGAGAACAGTCAGAGTTACCAGCTGCTTCCAGAACTTTATTTTCTCATTTTAAGAACATTTCTGGGTTTTATTGACACATTTTCTGTTATTAGCGGCATTTTGTGCTCTGGTAAAATCCAACCTATAAACGGCCTTTATGATGTTTCCATAGCAACTTCAGTTTTACAGTTTAGTTTTGGAAAAAGTCCCTGAAACAACGTTTCTTTGTTTGGTTTGTTTCTGAAGTGTTTCTGACAGCAGGAGGTCATGTGATGCTCTGCTCATCATCATCATCTTCATCATCTTCATCATCTCCTCGTGTTTCTAGTGAAGAAAAACAATTTTACACTTTTTCTCTCATCAACACAGTTTCTGTTTGATCTGTGAACCTTCATCACGTCATCTGGTTCTGGTCCGGTTTAAGTCAGGTTCTACAGGAGGAGGTTCTGGTCCGGTTTAAGTCAGGTTCTACAGGAGGAGGTTCTGGTCCGGTTTAAGTCAGGTTCTACAGGAGGAGGTTCTGGTCCGGTTTAAGTCAGGTTCTACAGGACTTAGAGATTCTCTGTTATTGATCATTTGTGTCAAACTGAATGTTGTTTCTGTCGTTTCTCTGGGATCAGCAGCAGCAGAACATCAGGAACATCTCTGGGGAACATCTCTGGGGAACATCTCTGGGAAATATCTCTGGGGAACATCTCTGGAGAACATCTCTGGGGAGGGAACATCTCTGGGAAACATCTCTGGAGAGGGAACATCTCTGGGAAACATCTCTGGAGAGGGAACATCTCTGGGGAGGGAACATCTCTGGAGAACATCTCTGGGGAGGGAACATCTCTGGGGAACATCTCTGGGAAACATCTCTGGGGAACATCTCTGGGAAACATCTCTGGGGAACATCTCTGGGGAACATCTCTGGGGAGGGAACATCTCTGGGGAACATCTCTGGGAAACATCTCTGGGGAACATCTCTGGGGAACATCTCTGGGGAGGGAACATCTCTGGGGAGGGAACATCTCTGGAGAACATCTCTGGGGAGGGAATATCTCTGGGGAACATCTCTGGGGAACATCTCTGGGGAACATCTCTGGAGAACATCTCTGGGTTCTCCTGCAGGACTCCATGTCTGGGAGGCTTTAATGACCTGCTGGTTTAATCTCAGCCTCATGTCGTTTCCTTCCTCTCTGTGTCTGGAGGAGATTCTAATCATTCAGATGTAGAAAGTTGTCACACAGCAGCTGCTGGTTCTAGATGATCCTCCATCATCTTCTCAGAAACACCAGGAGCCTCATCTATAAAGCTGCTGGGTCAGAAAACTGCGAACGTCACTTTCTACGACAAGTTTGTGATTTATAGAAAAGAAAGTGACGTAAAAATGAGCGTAACTTTAACGTCACTAAGGACGTTGCTGCTGACGCAGATCTTAGACACGGAGGAACCTGGTAGAGCAGCTGGTGAGACGGAAACATGTTCAGAACGTAGAGCTTCATAAACACAGGAACACACAACCAGCAGTCAGTCAGGAGTAAAAGGAGAATCTGAAGGAAAATATGTTGTATTTAATAATTATATCTGAGTATGTTTATATAATTATACAGTTATTGGTGCATTTATTGTGATGAGTAGAAATCTAAATCCTGCATGATGGACGCTCTGACGCTCATAGAAGATCAGACATCTCTGACCATTTATTTCAAACTTTATATGTATTGTTCGTATTTGTTTTATTGCTTGTGCTGTTGCTTAAATTTTTATTTAATTTTAATCTCGTTACTCTTGTCATGTTTCACATTTTCTATATTTTTGTATTTTATTGTGAAGCACTTCTGTCGCCTTCTGGCTGAATAAAGATATATAGATTTATAGATAAACGTTGATTGCGCTCCATATCAGCCGTTTTAAGTCGATGCAGGATATTCACCAGGCACTTTGCATCGACGGTTTATGGCAGAAAGCGGGTGTAGGAGGCGGATCTGATCCAGAATCACCTGAGAACATTTCTAGGGAGAGTGGGATTTATATTCTTATTATATTCTTATTATTATAATTATGTTATATTCATTTCTGCTGCTTGTATCCAGATCCAAATTACCGTAACAAATTTTACATTCTCTGTTACTATTTGAACATATCAGAAGGTTATTTTTTGGAGTTTTGGACTTGGAGAAAACAGAGAACCATGACTGCTCCTGAACAGAGCCAGGGTCTGGAGACGTTCTGGAGAAGGTTCGGGCCTTAGAAGTTCTGGAGAAGGTCTGGAGAAGGTCTGGAGAAGGTCCAGACCTTAGAAGGCCCGCACCTTCTCCAGACCTTCTAAGGTCCGGAGAAGGTGCGGGCCTTCTAAGGACCTTCTCCGGACCTTCTAAGGTCTGGAGAAGGTCTGGAGAAGGTCCGCGCCTTCTCCAGAAGGTCTGGGCCTTAGAAGGTCTGGAGGAGTCAAGCTGTCTCCTGTTGGTGTGGTCATCATCTCACCAGCAGGACCATAAACATCCAGCAGTGTGATTAATCCACAGATGGCCCCACGTTCTGGTTCTGGTTCTGGATGGAGAACGGTGACTGAGTGAAGTTCTTCCTGGTTTCTGCTTTAAGCAGCCAGTAAATGTGCAGCAGCAGTTTCCTGTTGCTTGGTGTGTTTTTTAAGAAGCTCTGAAATAACTTTTCTTCTTTGCTGGACTCTAGTTTGATATCTCACTCTAACCCTCTGAAGACTTTGTCTCAGGCCTTGTTTTGATGTTTCTCTGGTTGGATATATTTAGCTTCTGGTTCTGGTTCTGGTTCTGAGTCAGTGACTCAGTCTCCCTTCCAGGAACCGTGTGTCTGTGTGTGTTTAGCGTGTTGCCAGTAGCAGTGTTATCGTTCCCTGACCACCGTCCTGGCCCGTGTGTGTGTGTGTGCGCTCATGTTTCCGTGGTGTGTCATGTTGCCATGGCTACCAGCCACGCCCTGCCAGAGGTTTCTGATGACTCACTGCGGCGGTCAGTCCCGAAAACATTTCCTTTGGTTGTGTTGCTATGGCTCACTTCCTCCTAAACATCCAATAATGATATGATGTGGCTTCCAGCCTTCGAGCCGATCCTCCATCTGTTTCCCCTTTAAGAGTTTTCTATACTGAACCTGCAGCAGTTTTATTCTTCCCTTTGCTATTCCAGGATTTTCCTGTGCTTCCATTAGCTGCTCTCTCTGTCGGCCATTTTACTTGGTCTCCCTGTAGATCAGTTATTTTCAGAAGCTTTCTGTCCTCACATGGCATCAGGGGGTCTGTGCTGCTCTAACTGGACCTTTCTGGACTTTCTAACATTCAGGAGGATCTGTAGACAGAAATACTGTCACATCTTCCAACTTTAATAGAAAATGACTTTTTAATTAACATTTAGAAACCTGAGCTACTCACTTTATTTAAATCTGCAGTTCTTGCCACTAGATGTCGCTGCAGTCTACATGCAGGACCTTTAATGTTTAGGACTGAATTTTTAGGCGCAAACCTGTTTTAAAGGTCATCTAAGCTCATTGATCTGGAAAAGGCTTCTCACTGTGCTGCAGCGCAATCGTCTGTGGCACATTCGTCGGTGGCGCAATCGTCGGTGGCGCAATCGTCGGTGGCGCAATCGTCGGTTGCGCAATCGTCGTTTGCGCAATCGTCGTTGGCGCAATCGTCGTTGGCGCAATCGTCGGTGGCGCAATCGTCGGTGGCGCAATCGCCGGTGGCGCAATCGCCGGTGGCGCAATCGCCGTTGGCGCAATCGCCGTTGGCGCAATCGTCGGTGGCGCAATCGTCGGTGGCGCAATCGTCGTTGGCGCAATCGTCGTTGGCGCAATCGCCGGTGGCGCTATCGCCGGTGGCGCGATCGTCGTTGGCGCGATCGCCGGTGGCGCGATCGTCGGTGGCGCAATCGTCGGTGGCGCAGTCGTCGGTGGCGCAATCGCCGTTGGCGCAATCGCCGGTGGCGCAATCGCCGGTGGCACAATCGCCGGTGGCACAATCGTCGGTGCCGCAATCGTCGGTGCCGCAATCGTCGTTGGCGACTCTGCATCACTGCTGACTGAGAAAAAGCATCAGGATTATCTAGACTCCAGGTTGGCTGAGGTTCTAGAAAAAGTTCTAGAGCTTTCCACCAATCAGCTGCTCCAGTTCGCTAACACCTGACATTAGCTGCAGACTCGCAGTGATTCAATCAGTTTCTTTTCTCTCTGGCTGTGGTGCTGGATCACACAGTAGAGGACATAAAGTCCTCATTTGAATGCTGCTGTTTCTGCTGGTTATAATTTAGTAAATCATGACCACGCCCTTCACGCAGTTTCTTTGCGGCTCACGCAGTTTTGCGCTCTTTATTTGGAATATTGATAAATCAGGCTCCTAGTCTTTCTATATTTTAGCTCAGGTTGGATGAAGAACATCAGAGAAGATCAGTTTAACAGACTCTCAGTTTGATTCAGGTCTGGACTTTGACTAGGCCATTCTAACCCATGAGTCAGCTCTGATCTAAACTATCCCATAATATCTCTGGCTGCATGTTCAGGGTGGTCGTCCTGCTGGAAGGTGAAGGTCTTCTCCTGGATTTAGCTCCACCCATCTTCCCACCACCTCTGACCCACAGCATGATGCTGCCTCCACCATGCTTCACTGGGAACTGTGAGTTCAGAGTGTTGGTTTCCCTCAGCACTCTGTGTTTGACTGCAGAGCAGAACGCCTGCAGGTGTTTTTACTGAGAGGAGCATGTTAGGGTGGGGTCGCTGCAGGAAACTCCCACGATTTCTCCTGTGTGTGTTTAGGTGTGTGACGGAGACGTTTAAGCAATATTCCTCGGAGGCTTTTTCACTTTTCCAACCGTCCAAACCTGCATTTAACTGTAGAAAACGGTTCAGGTGTCCTCAGAGCCTCAGCAGGTCGACTCTACATGTTGTTGTCTTTGTTCCTGGTCTCCTCCCACCTCCATCAGGGCAGAAAGCTTTCATCAAGGTCTTAAAACGTTGAAAGGAATCAGCGGCTTTCTTTACTGTGATGGAACAGCCTGAGCTTCACATGATCAGCTGTTATTCTTTCTCTTGAGGAGTTTTCCAACCTAGTTCCCATTTCAAGATGTTTCCTCTTCCTGTTTTTATCCCCAAATCTGCAGAGGTTGAGATATAAAGAAAAATCATTTTAGAGGCAACGTGGTTCATATCATTTTTATTCCACATAAAACTACAGACCCAGAGACCAGAACCAGAATCTCTGCTGGACTTTTCAGCATCAGAGGAGATGATCCAGGCCCAGACCATGATACCTCCTCCTCCCACCATCACCTGGATGCTCCTCTTCCAGCAAACATCTGGAGAACCGATCCATCTGGTCCATGTTCCCACTGGGTGATGGTCCATCCCAGAGGAGAACATCAGGCTGGATGAAGGTTCTCCAGACGGATCTCTGCTCCATGAGGTTCTACCAGCTGATGATGAAGGATGCCGAGAGAGGAACCTGGAAATCTCTTCCCGTCTTTATGGGATGGATTAGTTCAGTGAGTTTCTGACGGGTCTGAGATGTTTGGACCTTCTGTGGTCCTGGTGGTCCATCATGGGTTCTGCTGGAAGACCAGAACCACTTATGTCTGTATTTGTTTCAGGATTTCAGTGAAAATATCATTTATATCTGTTGTTCGATGTGGATTTCTTACTCTCTGTGTCGGCCCGGTTCTGGTCTCGGTCCCCCTCTGGGGTTCTGTGCTGCTAACCGGCCCGGTTCTGTTGGTATCGCTTGGTATTTACTGTAATGAAGAGCAGGTGGGAATGGATCAGGAATGTTTGGGGAGTAAAGCATTCCTGACTTTGGGACACGCTGGCAGGATCATCCTCCCCAGCCGAGCCTCATCTGGAGCAGAAATGATTCCCAGATTGTTTGAAGGGGCGCGGTTCTTCCCCCCCGCCTCGCCCCGCCTCGCCTCGCCTCGTTGGCTGACAGACCTGCTGGAAGAAAACCGTCTGGAATAGTTTTCATTCCTTTCATGCAGATCCCAGCTCTGTTTCTGATTACATTTCCTCCCAAACAGGCGGAGAACGAAGCTATCAGGAGGTGGCTTTCATTAGAGACTACATTAAAGGATAAATATGGGAACGCTGAAGCATCCCAGTCATTCCAGGAGCATGATGCTCCTCATCCACAGTCAGTGTGGCACACATCTCCGTAATTATTCTATCAAACTTTGTTTCCAAACCATTATTGAGTATTTTTAGCTCAGCTGGTAGCGCTGCTGTTCCTGGACACTGGAACAATCGTTCTCTTTGTTGGGAGAGAAACGCCTCCATTGCTTTTCCATCTAGGCCTGACTGGTTTGGGATGAGGCCCCGGAGCGTTGATGGGAATGTTGGCGGAGCACAGATTCTTACTCAGGGTTTGAATTTTGGATCCAGTTAGAAGAATCTGTGGAAAAACTGAGCGTAGATCATATTTAGCTTGGCGCCGCATATCCAGCGCCGTCTGCATCCTGCCAAACATTAGAAAGCTCCTGGAACGCTGAGGAGCTGCCGCAGATGTTCGGGATCCAGAATTATCGGCCCGCTTAATCCAAGCTTCAGTTCCTGCTGAATACGATTGATTTATTTCATGAAATCATCAGAATTTCTGGCTCCAAGCAGCCCAGAGCATCACTCTGCCACCACCGTGTGTGACTGTAGCTATGATGTTCTGGTTCTAAGGTGCTGCGTTAGTTTAGATCCGATGGAACAGAACCAGAACCTTCTAGAAAGGTCCACTTCTGTCTCTTCAGTCCTCAGAATATTTTCCCATAATTCTTTGGGATCATCAGGATGTTTTCTGGTTAATGTGAGACGGGTCTTTGGGTTCCGGGTCAGCAGAGGTTTCTGGTCCTGGATCTCTTTTTCTCTCTTTCTGGTTGTTGAATCTTGACCTCTGACCTTAGCTGAGGCAGTGAGGCCTGCAGAGCTTTAGATGATGTTCTGGGTTCTTCTGGACCTCCTGGATGAGTCGTTGATGAGCTCCTGGAGTAATTCTGGTGGGTCGGCCTCTCCTAGGAAGGTTCTCCTCCGGTCCAGGTGTTCTCCATGGATCATGGTTCTCTCTGAGGTTCTCTGGAGTCCAGAACTTTAGAGATGGATCCCAGAACCATTTCTAGACTGATGGACCTCAGAGACTTTGTTTCTTTTCATTTGCTGAAGTTCTCCATCCTGGGTCTGATGTCCTGCTTCATGATGTCAGGCGGGTTCTGACTGATTCCTTGGTTCTGGAGGTGAGAAAGTGATCCTTCCTGGATGGGATGCATGAAACTGAACTCATCTTTCCAAACAAAATGAGGAAGGATCAGATTTAAGAGCCAGAGATAGAAACCAGCACATAAGGGGAGACAATTGTATTGGTATAGCAAACTTTCATCAACAAGGTGATTCATGTTGCTTTACATGATTAGTGGGTAAAATAAAAACAGCAATAAATCATAAAACGCACACAGAGCACATGATACATGAAAGCATGACTCAAAATGCTCTAAACAGAAACGTTTTTAGTTGTGATTTAAAAGATCTCAGTGTTTCAGCAGCTTTGCAGTTTTCTGGAAGTTTGTTCCAGATTAGAGGAGCATAGAAACTGAAAGCTGCTTCTCCATGTTTGGTTCTGATTCTAGGGATGTTGAGTCGACTGGAATTAGAGGACCTGATTGGTCTGGGGGGGGGGGGGGGGTTGCTATAGTAACAGTAGGTCTTCAACATACTTTGGTGCTAAGCCATGCTATGATTTATAAACTAGTAGACGTATTTAGAAGTCTATTCTCTGAGCTACAGGGAGCCAGTGTAAGGACTTTAGAACTGGGGTGATGTGCTCTACTTTCCTGGTTCTAGTGAGGAACACGAGCAGCAGCGTTCTGGACCGACCGTCTAATTGTTAGAATCTTTTCAGTGAAAAAGCTGCAGATTCATTGCAGGCCCTGGTAGAGTTTATGGATGAATCTGTGCTTTAAAGCCGGCCAGTCTTCATCACACTGTGAATGGGGTGTTCTACCCGTTAAACGCCTTTTGGCTGAGGGAGGAGCTTTGCTCTGTGGCTTCAGTGTGAGACTGATGGACCGAGGTAACACTGCCAGGTTCTTCCTCCCTGCATGTATCATCGCTAAAGTTGTCTCATCTCCAGTGTTTACTTCCATGTTCAGTTTAAAGCGACGTTTCTTCATCTCCATTTTGTCCATTCTCTGGGGACGTTTGTCAGAGTCCGCAGCTGAGCAAAAGCCATTTTGGTAATCCACAGTCCTTCACAGAAAAATCAAAAAAAGATCCGATCTAATACAGTAGCTCCAAAGGGTGAGTGTATAAAGCAGCTTAGAAACAAATCTAAGAAAATAAGAAAAGAAAAGAGAATAAGGTGAGAGATTGGGATAGATCAGGAGAGGATTGAACTGGATTAATTCAGATCAATTAAGGGATCAACTGGTGATATTTCTTCTCTGCATGAATTTTTGTCTGCAAGTTTTCATATTTCTGCAAACTAAAGCAAAGATTGACCTACAGATGCTCATCATTTACACCAACCGGCTGCATCTGATTCATATTTCTACTGAATGTCAGAGCAGCTTTACCTTCCTTAGAACTTTCCATGAACAGGATGAGTGACTCAGTCCGTTTTAAACCACTCAGCTTTTCCTGCCTGTGCCTCCATGAGGAGGGCGAAGCAGCAACCTGCTCCAGAACATGTCACTTTTTATGGTTGGTCCAGCCGGCGCTGACTGAGAAGCAGTAGAGAAAAAGATCATAGGGTGGATTATCAACAGCAGAGCAGGGATCTGAGCTGCTCTCTGGCTGTGATGAAGAACTTCAGCAGAAACTTCATGGAGGCTCTGATTCAGCGCAGCCAAGGTAGGAAACAGTTCCGCCTTCTGGCCAAAAGGTGGCAGCATAGAAGAAGTTACTGGGTGGAGGGGAAGGAGCGGGTCGGGTCCAGAATCCGCTCAGACAGAACCTGTGTTCACACACCTGGAGTGATGATCATCTTACACAGACTGACAGACGGATGTTGTCCGGGGGGGGGGTGATGTGTGTCTGATGATGATGATGATGAGGATGATGATGATGATGAGTCAGACTCAGACCAGAGGCAGGAGTTTGTCTGCAGCAGAGTTTTCATTTAGAAACATCAGAGCTTTGAATCTGGAGGCGGAATAATCAGGAAGCGTTCCCAGATCATAAACCCAGAAGCACCCAGAGGTTCTGGTCCGATCCGGTTCTTCTGGGTTCCACTGAATTCTCTGTTTCATCCTGATCCTGCTGAAGAAGCTCGGTTCTGTTTAACGGTCCGAAGGTTCCAGCCGACTGCATTAAATCATCTCTAGAGGAACATTGAAACTAGTTTCTTCAGCGTTGGGTCAGTCTGAATGTTTATTTCAGAAAATGACCGTGGTTCTGATCCGATAACAGAGAAAACGACCAGCAGGGACCCGAACATCACTTTGATCTGTTTCCAGGTGATGTTTTTTTATAAATACACTTATTTCTGAACCCAACAGTTGTTCACAGGGTGGTACCGACCCAAACTCTGGGAGTTAAAAAGTTCTGGTTCTGATGTTTTGGGCCACAGAGCATCCATTGTTCTACCAGCGCTGCCCTTAAATCCTGTTTTCCGCTCTTTGTCCAAACCCAGTATGAAACTGTGACCCGGCGGTCTGGTCCCCTGGCGCCGGTCCAGTGGCGCTCGGGAGGAAAAGCTGATGAAGCTGTGAGGAGTTTCTTCACCCCTCCCTCCTTGGCTTTTCTGCACGCCCCCCTCGGTTCTGATCCGAACGCTGACTCCTGCTCACTTCTGCTTTCTGAGTAAAAGTAGAGGAGAGGCTCAGAGGGAGGATGGACCTGTGCTGCTGCTTCTGCTCGGCTCCAGCTGACGGTAGGTTGACTCCCATGATGCTTCCTGAGGAGAAGCTCTGCACCGGCGGCTTTCCTGCATTATGCATGCCCTCTGAGAGCGCTGCCACTCCCAGGGTCAGCTCGTTTCTCTGCTCTGCAGATTAAAACCACGTGTTTTCTCATCCACTGCGGCTTTCAGACCTTCCTGTCTTTATTTACCAGGAATCTGATTTGGAGTTTTCGGTATTCCTAACATGTCTGGCTAACTTTCATACTTTCATACGTGGGAGAGACCAGGAGAATGTGGGAATCTTTGAGGGTCCACATGTGAGGAGAGTGGGAGTGGGCTGGACTCCTCCCACAGAGGAGTTAATTTTTTCCACACATCTGTTGCTGCTGCTGAACTTTCACATAGTTTTCCAGTTTCCAGGACTTCATTTATTCAAACCTTTCAACATCTCCCACCTTTAGAGACTCCTTTATGGTCTTCTTGTTGCATTTTATTCAACTCTTTGTTTATAAAGAAGAAAGAGCATAAAAGCTCCTCAGATCCTCTCTAGGTCTATATTTACCCGGCGACACGCCCTGGTTGGCTGGGAGGGAAAAACTGAGTCCATCTTTACTGTTTCTGCAGGAATGAAGAGAGAAAATATCAGAGAGGAACTCCTGATTATTGATGACTGATCATCGTCAGTCTGAGACGCTCCACAAAACAAGGAGCTGCTATGTGTTAGCACACCACCAGGGTGGAAACACAACAGCAATGACCTGGGAAGGGTCAAAGGTCATCTCCAGAACATCTGGGGTGTTTCTCAATGCCAAGGAACCTCGCCTTGATGCCTTGGTCCCGCCCCGGTTGCCTAGGAGACACGTCATCAGGGACCGCCAAGGCGTGCTCCAATGTTCATGTGCTACCGAGGCATCTGTCCTCCATTTGTCTGCCGTTTAGCTAACTGACCGAGGATACATGTGAGGTTCCTTGATGCCTTCCCTCGGTCAAACATTTCCCAGAATGCATTGCGGTATTTTAGAAGTTGCAGCTTCGGTTGCTAGCAGGTATTACCTCGCTTTCACATTTGATTTAACCAATATATACACAATTAAAAAAGTAAAACTCTCGTTATACATCTATATTGAAACTTATACGTATAAAATATAACGATGGGCGGGACGTAAACAGAGCGCGTAAGCAAAAGGCGGGGCCTGGGCAGCCGCGGTCACGCGGTGTAAGAAACGAAACTCACGAGCGACGCGGCCGGCGCTGCAAGTTACTGCAGCCAGCCGCACAAACGCTTCACAAAAAAACACACCTCTTCACGGTGACATACTTCTGTTTCTTAGTGCCACTTTTTAGTGGGCTGTGAGTCGTCCTTGGTTGTTTCCCAGTTGCAGGAGAGAAGAATCCATTCTCACAATTGAATCAATGGAGGTCTGCGACCATTTTTCTTCCTCTTTTAAAGCTGTCGAGAACGCGCACGCCGTGTCAATTGACGTCACATCCGTAGGACAGCGCGGGAAATTCGGGCCCCGAAATGCAGCACATTTTGCAGCACACAGCCAGTTTAAGTAAATGGAGCGATACGTGGGTGGACTCAATCTTATAACGCTTCATCACCCAATAGCATTTAAAAAACTGGACATGGATGTTTATTTTATTTACAAATCCTGCCCCATGTTCCTTTAACTGTTTTCTTTGACCAAGGAAGGACAGTGTTCTCGTAAGCAAGGCGCCCCGCCTACCGAGGCGTTGCCTTGGTAGGCGGGGCGCCTTGACATTAAGAAACACCCCTGGAGTCCATCATCGTCCAGAGAGGAGAACATCTCAGCAGCTGATTGGACGTCCAGCAGATTCAGCCCAATGTCAGAGTGGGAAGCTCAGAGAAATGACCAGAACCCTCAGAGCTCCATCTGAGACTCTACAGGCCTCAGTTAGCAGGTCAAAGGTTAAAGGTCATGACTGATGTTAGCAGAGCTGCTTCTGGATGGAGGACAAGACTTCTGGGACAATGATGGACGGAACCAGGATGGACAGAACCAGACACAACAGATTAGGATAAGCATCTCATTCTCACTGTGAAGCACAGTGGTGGAGGGATGATGATGTGGGCTTGTGTTCCAATTAGAGGACACTAAGGTGCTGATAAAATCAGAAAGGAACCACAGCTGCTGGAGGAGGTTCTTCCTGTCATGTGACAGTCCAGGTCTGAGCTGTAGCGTCTATATCGGTCGCCTGCGGCGCTGCTTTGATGTAAACATGTGATCTGGACCCGGGTCCTGGCGTCTGATCAGTTGATGTTCTGACATCACTGACTTTTCCAGCGAGGCGGCTGAGAGAGGATCACACCCACCACTTGTTGCTAAGAGACAGAGGAACCGTGGCGATAACATAACCTCTGTGGTAACTGTTAAAAGGGAGAAAAACATCATGGAGGCAGAATAAAGAGACGTTCTGATCCAGACCAGAACCAACAATGTTCCAGTGATTATTGATCAAAGGCTTCTCTAAACAGTTTTTATCTGTGATTTAAAAGAACTGATGATTAGTGGGTAAAATAAAAACAGCAATAAAGCATAAAGCGCACACAGAACATGATACATGAAAGCATGAATCAAAAGCAGCTCTAAACAGTTTTTATCTGTGATTTAAAAGATCTCAGTGTTTCAGCAGCTCTACACTCGTCAGGAAGTTTGTTCCAGATTAGAGGAGCATAGAAACTGAAAGCTGCTTCTCCATGTTTGGTTCTGATTCTAGGGATGTTGAGTCGACTGGAATTAGAGGACCTGATTGGTCTGGGGGGTTGGTATAGTAACAGTAGATCTTCAACATACTTTGGTGCTAAGCCATGTAATGATTTATAAACTAGTAAAAGTATTTAGAAGTCTATTCTCTGAGCTACAGGGAGCCAGTGTAAGGACTTTAGAACTGGGGTGATGTGCTCTACTTTCCTGGTTCTAGTGAGGAACACGAGCAGCAGCGTTCTGGATCAGCTGCAGCTGTCTGATTGACTTTTTAGGCAGACCTGTGAAGATGCTGTTGCAGTAATCAATCCGACTAAAGATAAACGCATGGATGAGTTTTTCTAGGTCCTGTTGTGACATCAGTCCTTTAATCCTAGAAATGTTCTTCAGGTGATAGAAGGCTGACCTTGTTATTGACCTTTATGTGACCCTGGAGGTTCAGGTCTGAGTCCATTACTACACCTAGATTTCAGGCCTTGGAGGATGACCATCCGGTCCGGACCGGGTTCTGACCTCTGAAGCAGAACTACGACCATAAACTCAGAGGAACGTAACCAGAACCAGTTAGACCCGACTGATGGGTCAGAGGTCAGAGGTCAGGAGAACCTTCCCTTCAGAACTCCTCAGGGTTAGAACCGGGCCCTCAGTGAGGCTGTGGGTCCGATATGGTTCTGGGAAGCTCAAACACAAGGAAGTGATCAGCTTTTATTGGAATGAAGAAGTAAAGTTCTACAATGAGAGCGAGTTGATGATTATGTTATTATGGGATGGAGGGACGGGAACATCTGGGACTGTGAAACATGGATTCTGGGATTGAGCTGGGAGCAATGAACTTTGACATGAGGAGGATCTCTGAGTTTGGCTCTTATCAGAACTGACCTGTGTGTGTGTTCTTGTTTATCTATCCTATTCAGGACCTTCTCTGTTATATTCACTAACCTTCTGAGGACCGATGGACCTTCTAGGGACCAAAGCCTGGTCCTAATATGGTGGACCCCCTTTTTTAGGGTTAGGGGTTTAGAGGTATGGTGTGAATTATGTTTTGGTTAGAGTTAGACATAAATGCAACTATTAAAATGAATGGAAGTCAATATAAAGTCCCAATATGAGTAGAAATACAGACTTGTGTGTGTGTCACTGTGTGTCACTGTGTGTCACTGTGTGTGTTTGTTATTAACCTGTGCAGCGCAGATCGCCTGCAGGACAGGAACTGAGCCGGTCTCTGGAACCACAGACACAAACGTATTTTTAGCTCCTCCTTTGCTCCGAAGCTGCATGCATGGAGCGCCAGGATCAGTTTTAAACAACAGGGGAGAGGGGGAATGTGAGCGAGGGAGGACTGAGTCACCGGAGGGGAGGAGGGGGGGAGGTTCTCCTTCTTTAGCCTGTAATAAAGTCCCAGAGAAGCGGTGTGCTGCGGCTGGTTTTAAAGTCCGGGATGGCACCACACCCACAGCGCCGCTCCCTCCTCCCCCCCTCTCACCTTTCATTTCCCCCCTCCCATCTGTCCTACCCTGTCCTCCCAGCCCGGCTCCTTCCACTTTAAACCAGCCCCCATGCCGACAGGCCCCCCAGGAAACGTGTTCCCGGCCCTGGTGGCGGCGGCCCACATCATCATCCTGATCGCCGCCTGGCAGTGGAGGCAGCGCCGGAGGGAAGGTAAGGAAAGCTGCGGCTGCTCGTCTCTGCTGCTCGCTGTGGTCATGGCGATCACTCCTCCCCCCTCTGTCCCCCGCCGGCTCAGCTTCCTGGAGGTTAACCCTGTAAATGCCGACTGGCTTCCTCTGCTCCGTGTTTCTCCTGTCGGTTTTCAGGACGTTTCTCCTCCTGAATGCTCAACCTGTTCCTGCTGCTTTTCTTTCTCCATCCTCCTCCGCTCGCTGTTTCTGTTGACATCACACACACTCAGGTATGAGGGCTGTCTGCCGCTTTAATGTCAGCAGACACACCTGAGGCGGTTGACACACACCTTCACAATGCGGCCCTGCAGGACTCACACCCTCAGGGGAACTGAAGGCTTGTTGGTCCGGGTCCAGCTGCAGCAGGAACCCGTCTGGTAGCCCAGAGGACGTTTACATTATGGCTGCGACACACCCACAGCAGATAGCAGCACCTCTGATAAGGTTCTGATAAGGTTCTGATCGCTTCACTGACTCTAACTCTGGTGAAAGTTTAACAGATTGAGCTGATTCTGTAACAGGATACATGTAGAAACGTTTTATCAGAAGATAAGAAACAGAAAGATTCAAATAAAGACTGGAGGTGTGACCAAGTCCAGCCCAGGATCCAGCAGCCCTGACTTCTTCTGTGGTTTCATCCCTCTGATTGGAAAACAAGCCCACACCATCATACCTCCACCTCCGCCCAAACCAGACAATCTGGTGAGGAGTGCTGGGTCTGCTGGCCTCGTATCGGACTCCAGAGGAGACGCTGGTCGACTTAAAGAAGAACCGGAGTTGGTGCTAGAGCCGGTTCTTAGCCGGTTGGTTCTAATAACAGACACGGAGTCTAGTCGGTGCTGCGTCTTCACGTCGTCTAAATCGTACACGCCCCCATGGGGTATCTGTACACGCCCCCATAGGGTAGCGGTACACGCCCCCATGGGGTAGCGGTACACGCCCCCACAGGGTAGCGGTACACGCCCCCATACGGTATCTGTACACGCCCCAGTGGGGTAGCTGTACACGCCCCCATGGGGTAGCGGTACACGCCCCCACAGGGTAGCGGTACACGCCCCCATACGGTATCTGTACACGCCCCAGTGGGGTAGCTGTACACGCCCCCATAGGGTAGCGGTACACGCCCCAGTGGGGTAGCGGTACATGCCCCCATACGGTATCTGTACACGCCCCCATACGGTAGCTGTACACGCCCCCATAGGGTACCGGTACACGCCCCAGTGGGGTAGCGGTACACGCCCCCATACGGTATCTGTACACGCCCCCATACGGTAGCTGTACACGCCCCCATAGGGTAGCGGTACACGCCCCAGTGGGGTAGCGGTACATGCCCCCATACGGTATCTGTACACGCCCCCATACGGTAGCTGTACACGCCCCCATAGGGTACCGGTACACGCCCCAGTGGGGTAGCGGTACACGCCCCCATACGGTATCTGTACACGCCCCCATACGGTAGCTGTACACGCCCCCATAGGGTAGCGGTACACGCCCCAGTGGGGGAGCTGTACACGCCCCCATAGGGTAGCGGTACACGCCCCCATACGGTAGCTGTACACGCCCCCATAGGGTAGCGGTACACGCCCCAGTGGGGGAGCTGTACACGCCCCCATAGGGTAGCGGTACACGCCCCCATACGGTAGCTGTACACGCCCCCATAGGGTAGCGGTACACGCCCCAGTGGGGTAGCGGTACACGCCCCCATACGGTAGCTGTTACACGCCCCCATGGGGTAGAGGTACACGCCCCCATAGGGTAGCGGTACACGCCCCAGTGGGGGAGACCCAAACAGGAAGCGCGCCAATAGAGAAAGATAACATCCTGCCGTTGTGTTTCCACACTTTGCTGGATTTGTGAAGGTGTGTGAAGAATATGTTGTTGTTGCACCATCAATGCTTGATAAGGCGCAGAGAGCGGCGCAGCCCACCTGGGTTGCATCAACATTGTGGGAGGAGTAGAAACCGGTTCTTAGAAAGTAGTTCAGCTTTGAGTCGGTGCTTCACTAAGAACTCATTCAGAACCGAAGAACGGGTGCTGTGGAAGAACTGGTTCTAAGTCAGACTCTAGCACCGAACCAACTCTGGAACTTCAGAGTGACTGCATGGTACAGAACTAGCTCACATCATCATCCTCCACCACCGTGCTTTACAGTCTCTATGAGGTGACTGGTTCTGTCCATCATTGTTCTGTCCATCATTGTTCTGTCCATCTTGGTTCTGTCCATCTTGGTTCCGTCCATCCTGGTTCCGTCCATCATTGTTCTGTCCATCCTGCTTCTGAGAATTCTTGTTCTGTCCATCTTGGTTCTGTCCATCTTGGTTTTCTCCATCCTGGTTCTGTCTATCATGATTCTGTCCATCCTGGTTTCCTCCATCTTGGTTCTGTCCATCATTGTTCTGTCCATCATTTTTCTGTCCATCATGGTTCTGTCCATCCTGGTTTCCTCCATCTTGGTTCTGTCCATCATTGTTCTGTCCATCATGGTTCTGTCCATCCTGGTTTCCTCCATCTTGGTTCTGTCCATCATTATTCTGTCCATCATTGTTCTGTCCCTCCTGGTTCTGTCCATCCTGGTTCTGTCCATTATTGTTCTGTCCATCATTGTTCTGTCCATCAGAGTAAAGTTTCTGAGTACTATTCCCACAACGAATAACTTTACTGAACGAAGAACAAACAGAAATGCGTGAGTTGGTACTGGTTTCATTGGTTTTACTCAGCGTTGGTACTGGGTTCATTGGTTTTACTCAGCGTTGGTACTGGTTTCATTGGTTTTACTCAGCGTTGGTACTGGTTTCATTGGTTTTACTCAGCGTTGGTACTGGTTTCATTGGTTTTACTCAGCGTTGGTACTGGTTTCATTGGTTTTACTCCGCGTTGGTACTGGGTTCATTGGTCTTACTCAGGGTTGGTACTGGTTTCATTGGTTTTACCCAGCGTTGGTACTGGTTTCATTGGTTTTACTCAGCGTTGGTACTGGGTTCACTGGTTTTACTCAGCGTTGGTACTGGGTTCATTGTTTTTACTCAGCGTTGGTACTGGGTTCATTGGTTTTACCCAGCGTTGGTACTGGGTTCATTGGTCTTACTCAGCGTTGGTACTGGTGTCATTGGTTTTACCCAGAGTTGCTACTGGGTTCATTGGTTTTACCCAGCGTTGGTACTGGGTTCATTGGTTTGACTCAGCGTTGGTACTGGGTTCATTGGTTTTACTCAGCGTTGGTACTGGGTTCATTGGTTTGACTCAGCGTTGGTACTGGGTTCATTGGTCTTACTCAGCGTTGGTACTGGGTTCATTGGTTTTACTCAGCGTTGGTACTGGGTTCATTGGTCTTACTCAGCGTTGGTACTGGGTTCATTGGTTTTACTCAGCGTTGGTACTGGGTTCATTGGTTTGACTCAGCGTTGGTACTGGGTTCATTGGTCTTACTCAGCGTTGGTACTGGGTTCATTGGTTTTACTCAGCGTTGGTACTGGGTTCATTGGTCTTACTCAGCGTTGGTACTGGGTTCATTGGTTTTACTCAGCGTTGGTACTGGGTTCATTGGTCTTACTCAGCGTTGGTACTGGGTTCATTGGTTTTACTCAGCGTTGGTACTGGGTTCATTGGTCTTACTCAGCGTTGGTACTGGGTTCATTGGTTTTACTCAGCGTTGGTACTGGGTTCATTGGTTTGACTTTGAAAAGAATTTGGAAAAAAATTTCTCCTACTCAAATGAGTTATTTTGCAATGATGTGATGTATTTGGATATTTTTTTATTATTTAGCTTTATATTTGTGTCTAAATAAATAATTTTTGAGTATAAAACCAGATGTTATGATCTCTAAATAAGTACTCAATACTTTTCTTCTCTTATTTGATTTACTACTTTGTACTTTTACTCCAGTAAAAATATGTTGCAGTATTGGTTCCTTTACTTGAGTAGAAGTTCTGTCTACCTGGGTTCCCAGGTCACTGCTGATATCTTTCCAACCCGGCGTGGTGTTAACTCCCACCTGTATGCTCCAGACTGCTGCTGAGTCAGCAGATTGTTCCCAGCTGCCTCCAGCCTGAGGCGTTTTATCTGCTGCTTATTTTCATATTGAAGAGATCTGCTGCAGCCTGAGCCGCTGTTAGCCGAAGCTACAAGGTGCCTTTGCTACAGGGAGGAAGGTGAAAGTAGGGAAAAGGGATTTAGGCCGGAGCCAGGTTTATAAAAAGCTCCCAGATCCTCCGTCATGATGACTGCTGGTGGCACGGATCAGGGATCCTGTTACCTGGAAACAGCCACAACAATCTGTCTGCCTGCTGACCCTGGTCTCATAAACGGAGACGTATTTATTTATTTATTGGTTTTATCTCCATCTGATTCACATCAGAAGCTTCATCGTCCTCATTATTACGTTTAATGCTGTTAGGAAGCTCCGCCCATTTTCAGGTTCAGATCCAGCCTTGAACCTTAAACGTTGGTCTCCTCCTCTTCCTCGCTGGGAGGAAGGGTTACTCATCATCATCATCATATCTGCTGGGTAACAAGACGAAGGTTGAATTTCCTGCTGATCCGTACAGGATCAAAAGTATACATACACCCTTTGTCTCCGAACAAGCTGCAGCTGAACCACCAGCAAGTTTCTTTCATCATTTAAAGGTGACCACAGCCTCATGCTGCCACCGCCATGCTTAACAGCTGCTACATTGGTGTTAGCTTTGAGTTCATGTGCTTTCAATTCAATTCAATTTCAATTCAGTTTATTTATATAGCGCCATTTAACAACAGATGTCATCTCAAGGCTCTTAACAAGAAGTCATTTCAATACATTTATACAAACATTCCAATCAGTTAAAAAGTTTCCTATTTAAGGAATCCCAGCAGATTGCGTCAGTCATTGGCTTGAGGTTGGGCCCCGTTGATGCAGACTTTCCAACCACAGCAATCCTTCAGCAATCCCTCATACTGAGCAAGCATGTAGCGACGGTGGAGAGGAAAAACTCCCCTTTAACAGGAAGAAACCTCCAACAGAACCAGGCTCAGTAGGAGCGGCCATCTGCCACGACCGTCTGGCGGTTTGAGAAGACAGAGCAGAAACACAGAAGGAACAGAAGATCTGATATAAGAGAACTTTCTATGTTACAGAAAGTAAAAAGTTGATAACAGGACACAGTGGATGTTCAGTTACTGGGAGGATCATCCCAGTCGATGACCCCCGTCCAACAGGGCATTGCAGCCAAGCAGGATACCAGACCAGGTGTATCTTCGATTGGGAGAAAAACACTGAGAGAAAACAAAGTTAACAGTCGAAATAACAGAATGTACTGTAATACAACTGGAGAGTAGTAGGAGAGAAAAGTAGCAGAGTGAAGAAAAGTGTCCAGTCTGTCCTCCAGCAGTCTAAGCCTATAGCAGCATAACTACAGAGATAGCTCAGGATGACCTTAGCCACTCTAACTATAAGCTTTATCAAAAAGGAAAGTTTTAAGCCTGGCCTTAAAAGTAAACAGAGTGTCTGCCTCACGGACTAAAGCTGGGAGCTGGTTCCACAGGAGAGGAGCCTGATAACTAAAAGATCTGCCTCCCATTCTACTTTTAGAGATCCTAGGAACTACAAGTAAACCTGCAGTCTGAGAGCAAAGGGCTCTGTTAGGAACATATGGACCAATCAGATCTCTGATGGATGATGGAGCTGATTATTATGGGCTTTATATGTAAGAAGGAGGATCTTAGATTCTATTCTGGATTAAACAGGGAGCCAATGAAGGGAAGCTAAAGCAGGAGAAATGTGATCTCTCTTTTTAATATTTATGCTGCTTCAGAAGCAGTTTGGGACATCCAGAGGAAGGTTGAGGTCCCCCCCCGTCAGTCCCTCCCTGTTGTCCTCTGACTCCCACACGTCCAACATGTCAACCATGTTTCCTGCTGAAATCATCCAGCTGCTGATGAAGCCTTTAATAACTCGTGATTTGTCCAGTAATAAAAGAGCTGCTCCCAGATCAGCTCTTTGTCTCCAGCCTCAGAACTACAGCTTCAGTTACTGAATAGCTCCATTATGATCCAGATGTGGGCGGCGGGTTGATTTTCATAACTCATCTGAATGTTCGGAGCCACAAAGAACTTTAAATATGTCTGAAATATTTTCATCAGGTTCTTTTAAATCCTGCAGAAACTTCTGATAAAAGTTGAGTGCAGCTAAACTGTGCAGCGGAGTGCAGTTGGCGCAGCCAGAAGCTGTCAGTTAGGGTGAAATATGGCGCAAAGTTGCGCGAGAACAAGGCTCCTCTGTCAGAGTTATTTACGGCGCGCAGCTGTTGCGGGTTTCAGGATTTATTAGCAGCAGTTTGAAAACTTGAAGTATGCGCAGAGAGCTGATCTGGGGCCTCTCTGCGCAGGCCCAGAACAATAAAATCAGCCCCGCTCTGCTTTGCATTTTGGTTCCAGACTGTTGCGCAACCCGGGAGAGGCTCGGATAACTCCCGCTGACAGGAGGCCGAGTTCGGAGTGGGAGTGGGTGTTTGTGTTTGTGTGGATGGAGTGGGCCGGGCTTGTCACAAAGTGTCTGCAACCCGACACGCCGCGCCGCGGTGCGTCCTCCTCTATGAGGAGGAACGGGAGGAGGGGGGGGGGGGGCGGCGTCTCCAGCAGCACTAGCAGCTTTACGCGCGGCGCAGACCCAGTTCGGGATGGCCGGAGCGGAGGAGTCGGTTCGGGCCGCGGTCCCGGCCTGGTCCATGGGGCTGCAGCGGGACTTTATGTACCGAAGGGCCGACTTCATCCACGAGATGAGGTGCGAGGACGTGGGCTTCCATCTGTACAGCCAGATGTGCTGCGCAGGTAGGTCCGAGTGGGAGGAGCCACGTAGCGGGTTGGGTCCGGGGGGGTCCATGTTGATCCGGTTCTGATGAACCACTCAGAACATTTAACATTTTTATTCTAACTTTTCCCAAGCTTTTACTAATGAATGCGGGAACTTTTAGCTATAATAATGTGTTCCTGAGATGGATCCGGCTCCCTGACCTTTGACCCCTCTCAGAATAAACAGGCTGAATCTGGAAGCTGCTGGGGGAACTCTCCGTCCAGAACCAGAACCTCTGGAATCTCCTCTCTCTCTCTGTGTGTTTTAGTGGCTGCTGCCATGGCAACCCTCCCCTGTCCGACCCACATGGTCCACATGTGTGAGCGGCTGTGTCAACACAGGAGGATGGAGCATCCAGCTGCAGATTAAATGAATTATTATAGCAGAAATATGATCTGTTTATGACCTGCGCTACCAGCAGGGGGAGACAGAGATCATAGATCATCCTGTTATTCTGCAGATTGTTGCAGAAGGAGATAAACGGAATAAATCAGCAGAACATAAACAGAATTCATCAAGTAATTATTAATATTTAGACTCATTTATTTCATGCTGTTTTATCTTGTTGCTTTAATCTCCTTGTTTCGCTGAGTTTCTTTGCTGCTGCTTGGTGAATGAGGAGGTGTGGTTGTGTGGAGCGGCTCTGAGCGGTCAGTATCTTAGCTGCTGTGACTGAAAACGCCTGCGAGGTCCAAGCGAAGGGAAAGCTCTCTCCTCTGGTGCTCCAGGTTTGATTTAGCTGCCAAGTTTCTACTTTCATAGTGAGAATAATAAAGGCAGCCTGGGTTACTGTAGAAAGATGGAACAAAACGCACGAATGTCCCCAACCTTTGTAAATCCCACAACTAGTGATATTTATTATAACAGCTTTAAGATGATGAAGCTCCGCCCACAGTGTGATGGCTCAGCTTGGATTGTTCCCATGATGCCCTGCAGCGCCTCATTCCTCCATCATGTGTGATCCAGATGATCAGAGGGGCGGAGCCTTCAGATTACCCATAAGCCCCTCTGTCTGGCCTCAGATAAACATGACATTAGTTTAATATTTAGCAGAACTTTTGGAAAGCAGGACAAACGGATCATTCCTCTGGTTCTGGTTGCAGATCCGACGTTCCTCTCAGGTTCCAACACGCCGCCTCCCTCTGCAGGCATCCCAAACATTCCCCCCCTGGAAACCATCCAGACTCCTGCTTCTCTCTCCTGGAAAATATGCTGACTCAAAGTTCTGGGAGGACCCGGTTCTGGCCCGATGCAGAGATGTCCAGGTGTCCATTAGATGTATCAGCAGGACCGGATAAAGATCCAATCTTTCCCTTGTTCTGAAACATGGAAGACCCGGACCCGTGAGGACCGGCTTTGGACCCGTGGGGACCGGCTTTGGACCCGTGAGGACCGGCTTTGGACCCGTGGGGACCGGCTTTGGACCCGTGAGGACCGGCTTTGGACCCGTGGGGACCGGCTTTGGACCCGTGAGGACCGGCTTTGGACCCGTGGGGACCGGCTTTGGACCCGTGGGGACCGGCTTTGGACCCGTGAGGACCGGCTTTGGACCCGTGGGGACCGGCTTTGGACCCGTGGGGACCGGCTTTGGACCCTGCTGAGCTGATGGTTCTGATACCAACCCTGTGTGGACTGTTTTGGTGTTTCTGTCTCCCGGCCTCAGCGGTCCGGTTCTGTCCGGGTCGCTCCATGTTTGGGAATCTTTCTGCATGGCTGGATCCTTGCAAAAATGTTTCCCTCCAAAAATGTTTCCTGAAGAGAGCCATGTCGGTTCTCTGGGACAGAACCTGTTGGAGGACAGGAATGGGTTTGGTTCTGTGAAGGGCCCGGTTGGGTGTGGTCCAGTGGGCGTGGCCTCCCTCTGACATGGTGGCCTGCAGGCAGACAGATCAGCAGCAGACAGATCAGCAGCAGCAGCAGCAGCAGACCCTCCCACTGAGCTGCAGGCTCCGTCAGAACCAGTCAGGCTGCCGATAGCTGCCGGGTAGCACCAGAACCATGGAGGCCCGGTTCAGGAACCACTCCTCTGACAGCGTGGGCAGCGATGGCGTCTTCATAGAGGAGCTCTTCTATCAAGGCATGCTGCGGGCCACGGATCACAGGAAGGGTGTGTTTACTTTGCTTCAGCTTCCAGCTGATCCGTCTCCTCTGGTCTTCATCCAGCTGGTTCATGTTCTGGTTCATGTTCTGGTTCATGTTCTGGTTCATGTTCTGGTTCATGTTCTGGTCGGTTCTGGTCAGTTGCTTCCATTTTAGTGACCCAGTCACACCCCTTTCTGTTTTGGGAACTTTCCTCTTTTTGGCTGTCAGAAAAATCAGTTTCTGCGTCAGGAAAGAGTTTCTGATCCGACGGCTGCAGAACAGACAGGAAAACTTCTGCTGCTGTTTCACATGAAGCTTTATTGGATCTAAACTGACTGGTTCTGGTTCTGGTTCTGGATGTTTAGCTGCAGCTTTCAGTCCTGGAGGGAAATGTTTAGACTCGTGCATGAAATGCAGAATCAGAGCGATTGTTCCTGTTTCTCAGCTTCATCTCACTTCTGTGTTTGGAGAGAAGTTCTGAGCGTGTCGGTGACTCATCGGCGTCATGCCAACCTGAACTGGGCGTCGGCCGGCGCCACGAGTCGTTCTCCCCTCTGGTTACTTCTGCTTCATGATCAGGAATCTGATTCTGTCTGTAGGAGATCATCTGATGAGGACAAATAGTGAATCCCTGAATGGTTTTACGTCTCGCTGCAGGAAAACCTGCTGGAAGAAACGGAGCTGAAAATCTGAAGCACAACAAGATTCCTGCAGCCTGGAACATGTTCCTCTTACTACTGACACACAGAGACACAGAGACACACAGAGAGACACACAGAGACACACAGAGACACAGAGACACACACAGAGACACACAGAGACACAGAGAGACACACAGAGACACACAGAGAGACACACAGAGAGACACACAGAGACACAGAGACACACAGAGAGACACACAGAGAGACACACAGAGAGACACACAGAGACACACAGAGACACACAGAGACACAGAGACACACAGAGAGACACACAGAGACACACAGAGAGACACACAGAGAGACACACAGAGACACACAGAGACACACAGAGACACAGAGAGACACACAGAGACACACAGAGAGACACACAGAGAGACACACAGAGACACACAGAGAGACACACAGAGAGACACACAGAGAGACACACAGAGACACACAGAGACACACAGAGACACAGAGACACACAGAGAGACACACAGAGACACACAGAGACACACAGAGACACACAGAGAGACACACAGAGAGACACACAGAGACACACAGAGACACAGAGACACACAGAGAGACAGAGACACACAGAGAGACACACAGAGAGACACACAGAGACACAGAGAGACACAGAGAGACACAGACACACAGAGACACACAGAGACACACAGAGAGACACACAGAGAGACACACAGAGACACACAGAGACACAGAGAGACACAGAGAGACACACTGAGACACAGAGAGAGACACAGAGAGACACACTGAGACACACTGAGACACAGAGACACACAGAGACACACAGAGACACAGAGAGACACAGAGAGACACACTGAGACACAGAGAGACACAGAGAGACACACAGAGACACACTGAGACACAGAGACACAAAGAGACACACTGAGACACAGAGAGACACAGAGACACACTGAGACACAGAGACACAGAGAGACACAGAGAGACACACAGAGACACACAGAGACACAGAGAGACACAGAGACACACAGAGACACAGAGAGACACAGAGAGACACAGAGACACAGAGAGACACACAGAGACAGTAACAAACACGCTGCATATTGAACATGACTATGAGAAAATTCCTCTTTACGTCTGATAAACTCAGGTTAGAAACTTTTACGGGTCTGGATCAGAACTGGATCGTAACTGGATCAGAACTGGATCAGAACTGGATCAGGAGGTCCTTCATATCAGTCAGGTTCATTTAAAGCAGTGGTGTCCAAAGTGTGGCCCAGGGGACCGTTTGGGGCCCTTGGAAGAATTTTTTCCTTTCTAATTCTGCCGATGATTACCGGCCGTCGATCAGAACTCTGATGCTTTACTGATCGTTTGTTCATCAGAACCGTTCCTTATGGGTCGGGTTTCCTTTGGTTCTGGGTGTAATGAATGAATCTGAGCCAATCAGCTGCAGGCTGCCCTGTACAGTTCTGTCGGGTCGGGTCGGGTTCTTTACGACGTTTTACCTGCTGCTGTGAACCTCGTCTTTCCTGCGGGACAGTAAAGAACTGAACTGATTCTTTGTGATTCTTGTCTCCACAGATGAACGGGACCGAGTTCAGAAAAAGACCTTCACAAAATGGGTCAACAAGCACCTGGTGAAGGTAAGATGATCCAGCTTCAGACCACAGAGACAAAACCGGTTCTGTAAAAACTCCACCACAATAATTAAAACGTCTGTCCACATGAATTCACACACACACGGCTTAAAATGCTGCAGTACATATGCCGGGCCCAAAGGTGGCGCTGTGAGAAACACAGAACAGCAGACTGAGCATGCTCAGTGGACCCGGTGGCTCTTTAATAAGAGTTTTATTCTAAAGCTACTGATAGAGGAGGGACAGTAAATCTGATTCTAGGATCCATAATAAGGTCAGTATTTACCGTAACGCCGTACGCCGCCATGTTTGTTTACTTCATCACAGAGCGGAGCGTTACATAAAGGAACGGGGCGCTGATGTCAGAATCAGGGAGACAACTGAGGCTGAGATTTCTCCTCTGGGACCCGGTTTGCTAACAGGAGTCCTGGAACGGCGCCTCCTGGTGGATGAAACATCTGCTGCTACACCTGGTTTCATCTCCGTGTGGGCGGGGCGTGAAAGTTAATGTGGGCGGGGCCTTAGTGCATGAAAGGTCATCTGACTTTGCACCAAAATATGGGACAGAAATGTTCCTAAATATCCTCCAACAGAACAGAGTCTCAGGTTCTCAGGGTTCTAGTCGATCATCTCATCCACTGCAGCTCGGTTCTGGTTCTGGTTCTGGTTCTGGTTCTGGTTCTGGTTTGGACTGAATCAAGTAACAAAGCCTTAAAGCTGAAGGTGGATTTTGTTTCCAAATAAAAGTCGTTTATCCTTTTATTCGTTGAGCGGACTCTTTATTTTACTCAGAGTTTAATCACAGTGTTGATTTAATTTCTGGTCCAAACAAGTTTTTATGGATTTAACTTGAGGCCCGTCTGAGGGAATAAAATCCGACCCGCTGAGCTGGAACCAAACAACCCGACAAGCTAAATATCGACTCAGTTTCACGGCAGAAACATAAAACACACTAAACTGAATAATCACAGATGTTTGTCAACATAAATAAACATTGTTTTGGTTGATTCGCCGAATGATTAAAGGTTTGGATCTGACCCGGTCCACATTCGGACCACATTATGTTCTCTACGCTTTCCAGAACCAGAAGAACATTCCTGATGCGTCCATTGGGATCCTGTCCTGATGGGTTCAGGTTTCTGGGCCTCCACCATCAGTTTCAGCGCCGCTGCATAGGAGGAGGGGCCAAATTATGGACAATCTAAATGTATACAGAGGAAGTTTGTAGATTATTGGAAATTTGATCGGGAGCCAATGAAGTTTATGGAGAATCGGGGTGATATGAAGAAAAGAGGGAGTTTTTGTAATGAGCAGATTAATTTTGAACCAATTGAAGTTTATGGAGAGATTTATGAGGAAGACTGAAAAGCAAAGCATTACAGTAATCAATGCAGGAAGTAAGAAGACTATGAACCAAGATAGTGGAAGCATGAGGGACGTAAACAAGATATATTTCAAAGGTTAAAATAATCAGACCGCGTTAGATAATTTATGTGAGATTGAAATGATAGTTTACTATCAAGAATAACTGTAAGACTCTTGAGTTGAAGGGATGGAAGGACGAGGGAATCATCAATGCTGAGGGAAAAACGTAGACTTAGTTCCACAGGAAGAAGTTCAGTGTTGCCAGAAGATTAGAGATAAACCACAATTCAATGTCAGAAAGACAAGAGGGTGGAAAAGAAGAGCGTGGCTTATTCGATAAGTAGAGCTGAGTATCATCAGCAAAACTAATGTTGAACTTACAGAAGATTGTTCCTAAAGGAGGAATCTAAATAATAAAAAGAAGAGGTCCGAGGACGGAGCCCTGAGGTTAAGCATATTTCTGCTGCTGGTGAGATCCTGGATCTTCTGCAACGTTCCTCTCTTCAACTTTTTTACTGGTTCTGGTCGTTATCGTCCATAAACGGATCGTTTGGACCTGAACCTGATTCATCCAACGCTTCAGGTTCTCTGACCTTTAGGTTTAACCAAACCCAGTTTTAATCAGCAGAACCGGTTCCTGAAGGTCCACATGAACCCTTTCTTATTTCATGCTGCGTATGCTAATTTGGGTTTTAATAATTTTATTGTATTTATTCAGATGTAGTCTATATTGTTTTATTGTATTTGCACTTTAAGAGCCATAAAAGCCAAACTTGAATGAGTTTATTAAGAGTTTATCTCAACTAAAACCCAAATAAATCTGAACAGACTCAGACTGTAGATGCAAAACAAAGCTTAAAGTTGAAACATAAATCTACAGTTTATTTGGAATAAAAAGGTTTTATGAATCCGCGCTTCGCTCTGGCTGCACGCTGTTCAGTTTTCCTGCGGGTGGCGCTGTGACGGATTAAAGTTCGTTTTCTCTCAGCGGTCGATAAAGTCGGAATGTCTGGTCATCATCTCCGTCTGGGATGATCCGGTTTGAGTGTGAGAGACTCGGGATGAACCTGACAACATTACAGCAGATTTAGGATGAAGCACAGGCTGCTCTCTGTTTCTCTCACATTTCCATGACGTTTTCCATCTTCTCACACCAAACTGTTTCTTCTCTCCATCCTTCCTTCCATCCTTCCATCCTTCCCATCAGCACTGGAAGGCAGAGGTAGGACACAGAGTCATTGCTGCCTGCATGTCTGAGTTTTCCTCAGCTTCTCACTCCTAACCTCACACTTTTCCTCTTTTCTAACAGCTTTCCGAGACGTTTCTGCTTTGGTTACATTTAGCTGCTGAGAGTGAGAAGTTGGGCATGAATGTTCTGCTTTGGGTTTATTCCTAGCATTAGAACGCAGTGCTGTGATTGAACTGCACCGGATGAATCTATTAAAATCGGTTGAATCAAAAGACGATTGTAGTTGACGTGTTTTTATTCAAATCGTTCCTTCATGTCTTGAAACGACTAACAAACTCAAACAACTCGACAACATGATGAAAAATGCCTCAGAAACCTGATTTCTATCAGCAAAACGTCAATAAAACATTCATTTTCTAATTGTTTATACAGTAACTGCTCCAGATTTCTGCAGGTTCTGGTTCTGTTGAGTCGGGTTGAGCTGGAGCCTTGAAGATGAAACACAATAATGTCTTCCAGATGTCTGGTTTTCCTGCATCAGTCGGACCCTGACCTGTAATCTGAAGAGGTCCAGAGGCGGTTCTGATCATGCATGACTCCAGAACTCATCTAGAACTTTACAGACCTGCTGTGGTTCTGTTCAGAATAAGAGAAGGATGATCCTTCAGCCCAGTTGGAGCCACCAGGTTCTGACATGATTCTGCTAAATGCTAGCCCGCTTCATCCAGTCCAGAACCAGTTTGGACTTGTGTTGGGTTCTGATGGAGCATCAAACTGGGTCCATGCTTCAACCAATGAGTTCCACCAGCAGTAAAACAACCCCACAGCATGATGCTGCCTCCCCTCTGCTTAATAATTGGAGCAACCTTGATTCCTCCAGAGGACAGCTGCTGGTTCAGCTTCAGGACTTCATCTTGGAGCAGGAGCTTCTATCTTCTCCCAGCAGCCTCCCAGTCCATGATGACAATGAACTGGTTTCACTGGGAGCCGAGCTACTGGTGTTCCAGCAGTTTCCACTTCATGCAGACCATCATAAGCAGTCTCCTTTCTTCTGAGGGGAGCAGTTTGGGTCTGATGGACCAGACTGGTTCTGGGCTGGATAACACCGGCTGAGGCCTCCAAGGTCAAAGGTCAGCCAGAATGATGCCAGAAGCTGAAGGTGGAGATGTTAGCTAGTGGCAGTGAGGGTGTATGAATATATCTGAGCCTGTCTAGAAGACTGTAGATCATGTCATGTGTCTGTAGAATGAACCAATCGGATGTTTCTGTTTCAGGCCCAGCGGCACATCACCGACCTCTATGAAGACCTCCGAGATGGACACAACCTCATCTCCCTGCTGGAGGTCCTCTCAGGAGAGACTCTGGTGAGTATTCTTCTTCTTCTTCTCCTCCTCCTCCTGTGGATTTTCTTCTTCTTCTCCTCATGCTGACTCCAGCTGCAGAGATCAGCAGAGTTTCTGGTCTGCATGTCTTCTAGATGTCTTCTGTAGATGCTGAGGCTTTGCTCACTATGAAACACTAATTTCATTCCTGGCTTCCATCTTGTAACCGTTCTGCACTTCTCTGTCCTTCTTTGAGCCTTTTTTTCTTTCCTTTGTTCTAATTCTTGTCTGCTTACCCTGACCTCTGACCTCTCCCCTCTGCCTTCCTGTGTCGCGGCGCTCTCGCTGTAGCCGAGGGAACGCGACGTTGTGAGGAACGTGCGGTTGGTGAGTGGCGCCTGGACGGTCAGTGGGCGGGCGGGTGGGCGTGGCATGCTGCGGGGTCGTGCATGTTGGCAGTCACCCCCACCCCCCTTCATTTTCACCGTCCCTTTTACAGCCATCTTGAAGGGTCAAAGGTCAACTCAGGTGTTGTTCTGACATGTTTTATGGTTCATACTTATGCAAAATAAGAGCAGAATAAAAAGATTAAATGGGATAAAAGTTAATAGTTTATGGTCTCCATGTCGACTGGTTCCACAAAAGAAGAACAAAAACTGCTCCAAAAATATATTTTAAAATTTATAAAATAAGATATTCAGAAATATTAAGATAAATGTGGGGATACGAATATTGATAAAGGTTTAAATGTACTAAAATATACAGAAATTACAGAAAATAAGGTATCTATACATCTATGAATAAGATATCTAAATATAAGATGTAATTGAGGTTTATTCATTTCTTTTAAAAAGTTATTTGATCATTTATTACGTAAATATTGCATTATTATGTGTCCAGTTAAAAGTGACCACATACGTACATATTTAACCTGATCAGATCATATTGTTGTTGTAAATCAGACGGCCATCTTTTCCCTTTGGACTTGGATTGACATTAAATGTGAAAAAAACGTCCTTACTTTTTATCATTTCATTAGATTTTTATTTGAAAAGAAATAAGGAAAAAAATGTTGAATAAAAACGGAATAATCAGTAAATTTCGATGAGCAGTTTCTGCATTAAGGAGGCAGTAAAGTAAAGTTATACGCTGATGATGGGCTTCTTTATTTCACCAAATCACAACATGACCTAACATGATCTATGAGAAGCAGATGAATCCATGAAGTTGTTTGATTGTTTAATCTGAGATTATTATGGTTATTATGGTTATTGAGATGTTTCAGGTCCCCATTCTTCTGCTCATAATGATTTTAGCTGAATGAATAAATAAATTCAGCTGCTTGTTTTTAGGGAAAGAGGAGCTGTGATGTGGAGAATCCCTGTGAATGTTTGTCATCCATCACCTGCAGACATCTTGGCTCCATCTGTGGTGCATCTGTGGCTCATGCTCAGCCGGGGTCACACCTGATGCCTGCTGTGGTCACAAACATGTAGCGTTACACGTTCCTTCACCGTGACTGAACCGTAGAGTAGATGTTGGTGAAGATGGACATCTTGTTCCTCAGTCATGGAGCTTTATCTAAACGCTTCCCTCTGTGCTCTGTTGTCTCTTTCAGCCGCGGGAGAAGGGCCGAATGCGCTTCCACAAGCTGCAGAACGTCCAGATCGCTCTGGACTTCCTCAAACGCAGACAGGTCAGGAGTCTAGAGGAACGTTGTGGAGCGGCGGCGGTTGGCGTCTCGTTTGTCCAGCTGAGTGATGCTTTCTGCTCCTTTTCAGGTCAAACTGGTCAACATCAGAAATGATGACATTGCAGATGGAAACCCCAAGCTGACCCTGGGCCTGATATGGACCATCATCCTTCACTTCCAGGTAAAGGAGAGAAATTACACTTAATCAAGGCAAGCCAATTTTAACTGTATAGCAACAGTTTCAACAACACGGTAATTCACGGTGCTTTACATGATTAAGGGATAAAATAAAAATAGCAATAAAACACAGACAAAGAATATAAAGGAAAATCAGCCATAAAGCAAGAAGCACACAAAACATGATACATGAAAGCATTAATCAAAATCAGCTCTAAACAGAAACGTTTTTATCTGTGATTTAAAAGAACTCCGTGTTTCAGCAGCTTTGCAGTTTTCTGAAAGTTTGTTCCAGATTAGAGGAGCATAGAAACTGAAAGCTGCTTCTCCATGTTTGGTTCTGATTCTAGGGATGTTGAGTCGACTGGAATTAGAGGACCTGATTGGTCTGGGGGGGGGGGGTTGCTATAGTAACAGTAGATCTTCATCATATTTTGGTGCTAAGCCATTCAATGATTTATAAAGTAGTAAAAGTATTTAGAAGTCTATTCTCTGAGCTACAGGGAGCCAGTGTAAGGACTTTAGAACTGGGGTGATGTTCTCTACTTTCCTGGTTCTAGTGAGGAACACGAGCAGCAGCGTTCTGGATCAGCTGCTTCTGTCTGATTGACTTTTTAGGCAGACCTGTGAAGACGCTGTTGCAGTAATCAATCCGACTAAAGATAAACGCATGGATGAGTTTTTCTAGGTCCTGTTGCGACATCAGTCCTTTAATCCTAGAAATGTTCTTCAGGTGATAGAAGGCTGACCTTGTTATTGACCTTTATGTGACCCTGGAGGTTCAGGTCTGAGTCCATTACTACACCTAGATTTCAGGCCTGATCAGTAGTTTCTAGCTGGATTAACTGAAGCTCTGTGCTGATTGTTGATCGTTCCTCTTTAGGTCCAAAAGTAATTACTTCTGTTTTGTTTCTGTTCAGCTGGAGAAAGTTATGGCTCCATCCATCCATTGATTTGATCGATGCATTTACTTAGGGTTTGGATGGGTTCAAAGTCACCTGGTGACATCATAATGTAGAGCTGAGTATCAGCCGAGTAGTTATGGTAGCTAATGTTATTGGTTGTTATAATCTGGGCTAGTGGGAGCATGTAGATATTAAATAAGAGGGGCCCCAGGATGGAGCCCTGAGGCACCCCACATGTGATTTCTGTTCGTTCTGATGAGAATTAGGAGTTTACTGATAAGCTGCTATTATTAATGATGTTCAAAACTCAACGCTTTTGCTCCCCAGGCAACATTTTTAGAACCAAAACTATGGAATATATTTATTCTTATCTACAAAGAAAACTTTTAAGTGATTGCAGCGCTGCTGCAGCTACAGTCGCCCCCTACTGGTCTCGTGATGGGGGTAGAAGGCTCCCAGGTTTTCCAGAAAGTATCTTCTACGTTTCCCTTCTAATCACATCTACCATCTAAAGCTCTTCCCTCTGAACCAGGAGGGAACTTTAGCTTCTAAGCTGCTAATTTCTGCAGTTTATCATGCAGCTGCACCCTCTGGGTTTCATTTGGACATGTGGGAATACTAATTCCTGATCCCTACTACGGATTTGGACCCGTTTGTGGTTCCGTAGGAGTTTGAGCCCAACAGCAGCACAAACAGGAGGATGTCTGGATGTTCTAACCGCAGCTTGTCAGAGATTGGAGGGTGATGGAGATCATTTGATGATATAATGAGGATGATGGTTATGTTGGGATGTGCGTGGGATCCTGTACTGGTTCCCAGCAGACGGCTGGCAGGAGACGTGGCGTTTTAAAAACCTTCCCATCCACTTCCAGATGTTAGTTCACTGAAAAGGAACAATGGAGAACTTTGTCTGTGATGATAAAAGTGGTGGATGTGTTTCAGAGCAGATGATCTAAGGAGCGTTGCTGCGAAGGGAGGAGGACTTGTTTCCGTTCATTCTGTCCTTCTTTCCCCTCCACCTCCTCCGCCCTTCCTGGTTCATAAAAATGAAATGATTAGTTCTGCTCTGACTCATCAGACCCACGAAGCGGCATAAAGCCAGTGAGCAGTGGTTACAGAACAGCTCCACCAGGAGATTTATCCGCCCTGGAGGGAATTAGGGAGAGTTTTCCAACTCTAAAAACATTCCAGAATGTTTGTTAAATAAGAATTAAAAAAATTATCTGTTCTGTAACTGCAGCTTGGGAACCGATAATTAGACCAGAAGTGAGAATGTTTTAGTTTAACCCTGTGAGGAACAGAACATCTCCGAGTCCTGTTAGAACCTCAACTCGTTGTTTATTCCTCTCTGCGTTTGTGGATTTTTATCCTTCTTGTGACTCAGAGTTTTTCCGCCCAGCACCAATAAAACGTTCCCGTCTCACAGTCCAGCATTGATTCCCGGCTGCCTGAGGAAACATTAAAACGCCTCAGTTTGGAAAATAAAGGCCACATTCTCACGCTTCCAGGTTCTGGTTGGTTCTGCTTCATGGTGACGGGTTTTATGGATGTCATGAGTTCTGAAAGAAGAAGATCAGAAGTCTGGATCGAATCAGCAGCAGAAAATAACCCAGAACAAGATGAAAATGGATTCAGAAAGCAGAACTTAGTGGGAGAAGAACTGATTCTCCGTAGAACCAGACCAAAACCATTTAAAGATGCAAACAAGATTTTGTTTTATAAAGAGGATTTGATACTTTTAACTAAACAAAAACAGCTTTTTATCATAAGTCCAATTTTTCTAATGTCGATTGTAATACAAAGAAAAGTACGAATATTATTATTGTTGTTTAATCATTATGAGCACAAAGAACTCAGCATTTCTCATTTTTCCTCCTGATTTTTATGCAGATTATATTAAATAAAATCACAACATTTTTACTTGATAATTCGGGTTTCTGAGGAAATCAGGGTCTGATACGTTCTGAGAGGCGTATCGTTTAAATCAGAAATGAAGAGCGATAAACTCAGTGATCCGAGCAGGAATCGGACCGCGGTTCTGCTGGGGGGAAACGGAAACAGAGCGGATCCGACTGCAGCCTGAACAGGTTGGCGGCTTCGGAACCGCCAGACCCGGGAGGGGAGGAGCTCAGGGAGGAGCTGGTCCACAGATCCTGGTGGATGTGATGAATAATGAGCTGGAATCCTGGTGAGACGAGGAAAACAACAAATAAAACATGAAAACCCGTTTTTTCTTTTAGATTTCAGTGGATTTTGGTCCAAAGTGACTCAAAGCAAAGAGCAGCAGATGTTTTACTGCAGACCTGGACGGCTGATCCGGTTTCATTAAACGTGGTTCTGTTCTGTCTCTGCAGATCTCTGACATCCAGGTGAACGGTCAGTCGGACGACATGACGGCCAAAGAGAAGCTGCTGCTGTGGTCCCAGAGGATGGTGGAGGGCTACCAGGGTCTGCGCTGCGACAACTTCACCACCAGCTGGAGGGACGGGAGGCTCTTCAACGCCATCATCCACAAACACAGGTGAGAACGGGTCAGAACCGCCGGGACAAGTCTGGACTGGGATCTGGGAAGGGCCTGAAGTTTTTCTCTATGACCTCCTGCATATTTCACATTATTCTGGGTTTCTTCTTTCCAGTGTTTATTGCTGTGGCTTTGGAGACAGGAATCTTATCTGGAGGTTTTTAGGATCTGACTTGTTGGGACAGAAAGCGAGCTGTAAATCAGACTTGAAGATGGACGTCCGTTCAGATGCAGTCATCTTCTACTTATTTGTACAGAAATGTTCCCTTTAGCATCACAGTCTGCCCCTGAGGAGGACTTGGACTGCTTTAACGCTGCTTCCCTGCAGTTATTTATGATAAACATGCATACGTTTAGAAAGAAAATGATAAAAGCTTCCTGGAACGCTTCATGATCTCCAGGATCATTTAGGAGCGAATCTGCAGAGAAAACAACTCTTCCATCTTTAATGTTTGTGTTCTGCCTCCCTTCTGAAACCATTTTAGAGTTTAATGTTATTAGATCAAAGTTACAGTATCTGCTGTGGATTTAGTCTGCTGCTTCTCCTAACCTCTGACTTTGATTAGTTTTAACAGCTGAATTCCTCTTTTTACCAACATCTGCCTGCAGTAGGTAAAGCAGCAACTACTACAATCTACTCCACAGAAACACTTCAACAAAATCTGAACTGTCCCTTTAAGATTTCCTGATTCTGGTTAAACGTTCTCCTCTTCCTGTTGGGAGCTGACAGAACGCAGCCTTCTGATTGGACAGTTTGATTTAAATGTGTTTATAGGAATTAATTAAAGACTCTTATAGCATTTTAATCAAGCACTAATATTTGATACAACAAAGTTTTTCACTAGCATTAAATATTGATTAATGACTGAATCAATAAATATACATAAACTTTGGTGAATGTGATGATGCGCAGCAGTTTCTATCCTGGTGTAGTGGAAACTGGGATGTTCTGGTTCTGTTTTCCTGCCGTGGATCATTAAACCATCCAGACCCAGAGACTAAATCCTGCAGCTCTGTTCAGCCTCTCTGAGTCACTCTCTACAGTCGCTGCATTTCAGGGGAATTTTCACAACGTCCAGGAAAAACGGCGTTGCCATAGCAACGTGCCATAGCAACACCGACGTTTGTTGGGAACCACAGATAATCTCTGGCAAAAACTGTCTGTTTCCTCTCTTCTTCTTCTTCTTCTTCTTCTGCTGCTGCTGCTGCTGCTGCTGGTACCCAGCGCTGCCTGATCACAGAACCCGGTCGGGAAAGGTCCGGTTGCTGCTGATTGCCTCCACCAAGTCCTGACCCGGTACCGGGCCAATTACCTGGGCGGGGTGTGGCCTAGCTTTTATTTAACCCCTCTTGGTTTTCACGTCCCGTTGGCAGTGTGTCTCATACTTCCGGGTCAAATCTGCCTTTTCTGACTCCCTTTCTATGTATATATTTATATTTATATTATACATCATTTGAAAGCTGAGATTCTTTCAGCGGCCAGAAGTTCAGGAGTTTTCCTGAACTTCTGGCCGCTCCGTTCTAGATCGGTGGTCAGAACGTTTGTTTCTGTAAAAGCAGCCGACAGTTATGATCCTGCTGTTTGCTTGTGTATGTGAGTGAGACATCTTCCTCTTTAGAAGATCTTTGTATGGTGCTGCTACAGCTGCGGGTGATTAGTACTTTTTCTTCTCCCATCCCTGCTTGTGATTCAAATGATGTATGTCAATCAGTAATGGAATCATAACTGTAGATACAGTAGAAACCTCTCAGAAAGAAAATAAATGACAACTTTACTGTTTGAAGAAACATTTTAAATCCCAGGGCAGAGCCATAATTAAAGAATTAATTATATGAGCTATACCAACACTTAATTTCCCTCTGGGATCAATAAAGTATTTTTGAATTGAATTTGAATTGAATTGAATAATGTCCTCCTTTAGAATAGTAGTCCACAACAATCTTCTGTCCATAATTCAACATCATCTTCCTTAACTTTAATAATTCCCTTCCTTGTGTGTATCATATAGTTTTCATCAGAACTACTGTCTGTCTCCTTCCAGGGTTTCTGACCAATCAGAGCCCAGAGTGCAGAGAGACACGCCCACTCTCTCATTCGCTACCGGTAGATTTAAGCTCTGGATGGTTCTGGAGAACTTGGAGGTTCTGACTTTCCTGGTTTGAGTTGTTGTTTCTGTCTGATGGGAGGAGTGATGCTGTGGGCTCTGCATATTCCCCAGAAAAGGAGGAGTTAAAGTTCAGCTGGCATCACTGTGCAAATGAAAAAGCTCCCCCTGCAGCTGTGCTCTCTGGAGGCTCTGCAGGTCGCAGCAGATTCAGTCTGGCTGCAGGAGCAGCAGGAGCATGAACACCTTTTACGCTTTTTCCTTTTTATAAAATAAGACGTTCCTGAGATGTTGAAGCTGAGGAGGCGGTTCCTCCCTAAGAGGCGCCGGATCAGCACCTCCAGCAGCACCGCGGGCTCCGCTAGCGAACCGGAGGACCGGGTCATCATGACGTGTGAAGACTCCTTGGACTGGGACCTGGACGCTCGCGTCCTCCAGCTGAGCGGGGACAGACTGTCCCACAGAGAGACGTGCAGCGGGGACCACCAGGACGTCCAGGACATGTACGCATCCTGGGAATGTGGTTGGGATTCCTGAGCAGGACAACTTTCCATGTTTCCTGCTTGTTCCTGCTTGTTTTCTGAGGTTTTCTGCTTCATTTCTGCATAAAATGATCCGTGGATTTAAATCCTGTTTTGCTCCTGTTGTGACGTGTCCTTCATGGAATCAGGAAAGACGAGTTTGTTGTAATAAAGCCGCCGCTGGCAGCATAAAGTGTCTCTGTAGCGGTTATTGGGGAGGATTAGAGGTGATGCATTGCGGTGAAGGGAATATATCATGTTTGTTGATCAGACAGGAGAAGATTTGGGCCTGGGGCGTCGTGGTTAGAGCCAGCCTCCATGTTCAAGTCCCGGCTCCGCCCACATTTGCTGCAGGCCTTCCTCCACTTCTTCTGTTTCTAAGCTGTCTATGGCCACAAACCTGTTAAAAAGAAGAACATTTGGGTGTTTTATTTCATATTTAGCGGGAATAAAGTCGGATTTAAGCGTTTTTATCCCAGAACCAGACGTATTTATTGGTGAAGTGTGATCCACCCCTGCAGGCCCAGTCTGATCGACATGAGCCAGGTCTACCGGCAGACCAACCAGGAGAACCTGGAGCAGGCCTTCACCGTAGCAGAGAGAGAGCTGGGTGTCACCAGGCTGCTGGATCCAGAAGGTGAGCAGAACCAGAACATTTGGGTTCTCCCGGACCGGGCAGCGGTTCTGATCGGTTTGCCTCCATGTTTCTGTGCAGATGTGGACGTTCCCCATCCAGATGAGAAGTCCATCATCACGTACGTCTCCTCGCTGTACGACGCCATGCCCAGGGTGCCGGACGTCCAGGACGGGATCAAAGCCAACGTGAGTTCTGATCCGGTTCTGATTCATGAAATATCCGTACGGTTGGTACCAGCCTGGGGTTCCTGTAGTATGTAGCGTCTTAGCTACCAGGAGCTACCAGGAGCTCGTGGTGATGAACATATTAATGGAAAGACGCCTCACCATGAGTGTGTGTCCTGACTTTAGGGATGACAAGGAGACGGCTGCAGAGGAGCGCAGAGACCGCCAAGGTTTATATTGTAAAAGCAGTTCTGATAGATAAGAAGGCCCAAGACCATTAAGACACTTAAAAACCATTAAAAGAACCTTAAAGTCGATCCTAAGACACACGGGGAGCCGATGCAGTGATTCTAAGACCGGTGTAATGTGTTCCCGCCTCCTGGTCTTCATCAGGACACGTGCTGCTGGATTTATGTAGAAGTTATAAACCTGATATACTTTTTTGGGAAGACCAGAAAGCAGGACATTACAGTAATCAATCCTGCTGGAGATAAAAGCATCAGTGTCTTCATGTTGGCCAGAGAGAGAATGGGGCGGACTCTGGCGATGTTCTTTAGTTGATAAAAAACTTTTTTTGTAATATTTTTAATGTGAGGAATAAAAATCAGCTCAGAGTCAAAAATCACGCCCAGGTTCTTCACTTGTAAAGAAGGATTAAAAGACAGTGATTGTAGTTTTGGTAAAAGTTTCTCTCTGAGCCTCAGGACCGATGACTATCCTCATAGGAACCTTTGATCCAGAACAGACCTGGTCCAGATTCCTGGTTCTGGTCATCCTGGACTCTCATCCAGCAGCTCCCTGGGGATCATCAGCTCTTTCTTTCTGTTCTTTGCTTTGATTGAACGCTTTGATAGGCGTTCCTGCAGGTTTTAGCAGACGTTGTATAAAACCAGATTTACAGACTAATCAGATGTTTGCATCAGAGTCGGTCCAGATCTCCTCACCACGGACCCGTCTGTGTTTCAGGAGCTGGAGCTGCGCTGGCAGGAGTTCTACGAGGTGGTGACCGTTCTGCTGCAGTGGATCAGACACCACATCCTGGTCTTCGAGGAGAGGAGGTTCCCCAACAGCTACGAGGAGATGGAGGTGGCTGGACCTTCAGTCTAGAAAACAAAGACTCTGCAGAGCAGCGTGATGATGACCTCACACCTCTGTTCTCCGCAGGTTCTCTGGCGTCAGTTCCTGAAGTTTAAGGAAACGGAGCTTCCAGCAAAAGAGGCGGACAAGAACCGCTCCAAACACATCTTTAAGTCGTTTGAGGTGAGTTTTCCCAGCATCTCTCTGACGGGCTGAGCCAACCGGAACCAGACCGATGCGGTCTCCCTCTGCAGGGCGCCGTCCAGGCCGGCCAGATCAAGGTGCCTCCAGGCTACCATCCGTTTGACGTGGAGAAGGAGTGGGGTCGGCTGCATGTCGCCATCCTGGAGCGAGAGCGCCTCCTCCGGACCGAGTTCGAGAGGTAAGGGGGCCGCAGACCGCCGCCCATCACATGCTGCCCGGTCCTCCCCGGTCCTCCCCCACCCAGTGACTCATCTCCTCCTGATGAGGTCTAGACGCATCAAACGCTCTTTGTTTTGTTGGCAAAAAAAATCTAATTAAAGGAAACACATGACAACCGTCTAATCACCATGGAGACAGCAGTCATAAACATATTCCTGATCACATGGCGGTGGGGGGGGGGGCGGAGCCTCCAGCTGTGTTGCTTCAGCTCCTCTGAGATTAGATTCACATCATGGCTTTCCTTCATCAGGGCTACCACTATGTGTTCCAGAGGAGGACGCAGTGAGTCCCGCCTGCTTGATGGGCCTCTGCTTTTCATCTCATGCATGTTGACCTCTGACCTCTTCTCCTGGTTGCAGGCTGGAGCGGCTTCAGAGGATCGTCAGTAAGGTCCAGATGGAGTCGGGGGTGTGTGAGGAGCAGCTCAACCAGGTGGAGACGCTGCTGCAGACGGTGAGACTCAACATCTGCTGCTGTAATGCCGCCTTGCTCCTCCAGGGGGCAGCAGAACATGTCTTAACAAGAAGGTTCAATTAATAATCTCTTATTATAAAATCAGAGGATTAATAAATTAATATTTCTAAATATACTCATTTGAATAAAATTTAGATCATGTTATAAGATATGACATAATGAAATATTATAATATTCATTCGTAACTTTAGCACTCAAATATTTCAAGATTTAAATGGTTATGTTTGAGAAAAAAAAGACACATTTAGATAATAACTGATGTTTTATTTATTTATTTTTCCCCTTAAAGGGACGGTTCAGTTTAAAGCGTGGTTGTGTGGAGTAGGACTCAGCAGTCAGTGTTTACCTGCAGCTTTCAGAGCGATCTTAGTTTGGAGAAATTCTCCTGGACGACTGAACCCAACAGCAGGAAGCAGCTGTTGGTTCCGGCTCAGACCAGAACCACAGCGTGTGGTCCAAACCTTGCCCGGCGGTTCTTCGTAGGTTCTGTTTGAGTCCGACATGTGAGCGCAGGTTGTTCTGTCTCACCGCAGGACGTGAGGATGATGAGCTCCGGGAAACCTGCTCAGCACACCGCAGAGGTGGAGGCAGACCTGGAGAAGGCAGAAGGAATGATCCGCTTCCTCTTCAATGACGTTCAGCTGCTGAAAGACGGGCGCCACCTGCAGGCCGAACAGATGTATCGCAGGTAAATAACCTTATTGGCGTTTATTGACCTGAACGCTCCAGCAGTTCGTTTTGGGTTGCTCCTGCAGCCGGCTGATGGTTTTAGATGCTTGGATGGAGAATGTTTGATAAATCCATCCTCCAAAATCTTCATCTGCTACTTTCTGGGTTTTTTCAGAGTTTATCGTCTCCATGAGAGGCTTGTAAACGTCCGCAGTGAGTATAACCTGCGGCTGAAGTCAGGCGTGACCACCGCCCAGATCCCCATGACCCAGGTCCCCATGACCCAGGTCCCCATGACCCAGGTCCCCATGACCCAGGTCCACACTGCCCAGGTCCTGCAGCAGTCCTCCTCCAGGGTGCGCCCTGAGCTGGATGAAGTCACCCTGCGATACGTCCATGACCTGCTGGGCTGGGTGGAGGAGAACCAGCGGCGGGTGAACGAGGGCGAGTGGGGCTCGGACCTGCCCAATGTGGAGACGCAGCTGGGCAGCCATCGAGGCCTGCACCAGTCTGTGGAGGAGTTCCGCTCCAAGATCGAGAGGGCGAAGGCCGACGAGGTACGATGGACGGAAAACGTCCTGCAGAGAGAACACCTGATTGGTCGGTGAGAAGAAGTCTTCATCACTCTGTTTTTGATGTCCTCCAGGGTCAGATTTCTCCTGCCAGTAAGGCAGCGTACCGGGAATATCTGGGAAAACTGGAGCTGCAGTACGGAAAGCTGCTGGTGAGGACCAGAACAATCTCATCATGTCTGAATCGGGGAGCTTTCTCTGCCGTGTTTGATCAGGAATCATCTTTGTCTCTGCAGAACGCCTCCAAAGCTCGTCTGCGCCACCTGGTGGAGCTGCACGCCTTCGTCAGCGCGGCGACCAAAGAGCTCATGTGGCTGAACGAGAAAGAGGAGGAGGAGGTGAACTTTGACTGGAGCGAAAGGAACACCAACATGGTCTCCAAGAAAGAAAGCTACTCGGTGCGGTAAACCAGCCGTTCATGTTCCTGCAGAACGTTCTGCTCCTCACTGCAGAGATGTGAGCCCAGCTGTTCCTCCTGTGCTGCAGGGTTTGATGAGAGAGCTGGAGCTCCGGGAGAAGAAGGTGAACGGCGTTCAGGCCGCAGGAGATAAGCTGCTGCGAGACGGACACCCGGCCAGACAGACCATCGAGGTGAGACCCTCCGCTGGGCTGCAGTCTGCAGACAGACCCTCCTGATCTACAGAAGTCTTCACAAACGGTGGTTTTCCCTCCTTAGGCGTTCACCGCGGCGCTGCAGACCCAGTGGAGCTGGCTCCTCCAGCTGTGCTGCTGCATAGAAACCCACCTGAAGGAGAACACAGCCTACTTCCAGGTACGCTGACTTGCCTCCACCTTCAACCTGAGGTCCAGCCTCTCCTTCAGGGATCCACTCTTACCACGTTTTCTCTGTGCAGTTCTTCGCCGATGTGAAGGAGGCTGAGGAGAAGATGAAGAAGATGCAGGAAGTGATGAAGAAGAAGTACACATGCGAACGCTCCATCACAGTAACACGTCTGGAGGATCTCCTGCAGGACGCTGCAGTGAGTTCTTCAATCCGGCTACATTAAAAATAAACTCTATGAACTTTAAATAAATATATAAACTTTAAATGAGAGAAAATATGTTTTTCATCTTTCAGCTTCAATCAGTTCGGTTTGAAACTCCTCCCAGATTCTGGCTTGGTTCAGTTTTTGCTCTGATCCAACAGGCAAAGAATAAAAATAATGATGACCCAAAAGTGGACCTGGAGCTCCAAACTGTTTCTGCAGTTTCTGTAACTGGATCAGAGCCGGTTCTGTGCAGCACATTGTCCGCTGTGTCTCTGAACTCGTTTTTCTGTGGCAGGATGAGAAAGAGCAGCTGGGCGAGTTTAGAACCCACCTAGAAGGTCTGAAGCGCCGAGCCAAGACCGTGGTCCAGCTGAAGCCACGAAACCCGGCGAGCCCCATAAAGGGGAAGCTGCCCATCCAGGCCGTCTGCGACTTCAAGCAGATGGAGGTGAGTGGGGGACGGACGTGGCGTAGAGCGGGGTTTCCGGGTCAAGGGGACGGACGCGGCGTAGAGCGGGGTGTCCGGGTCAGGGGGACGGACACGGCGTAGAGCGGGGTGTCCGGGTCAGGGGGACGGACGGACGCGGCGTAGAGCGGGGTTTCCGGGTCAGGGGGACGGACGGACGTGGCGTAGAGCGGGGTTTCCGGGTCAAGGGGACGGACGCGGCGTAGAGCGGGGTGTCCGGGTCAGGGGGACGGACACGGCGTAGAGCGGGGTGTCCGGGTCAGGGGGACGGACGTACGCGGCGTAGAGCGGGGTGTCCGGGTCAGGGGGACGTACGCGGCGTAGAGCGGGGTGTCCGGGTCAGGGGGACGGACGCAGCGTAGAGCGGGTGTCCGGGTCAGGGGGACGGACGTACGCGGCGTAGAGCGGGGTGTCCGGGTCAGGGGGACGGACGGACGCGGCGTAGAGCGGGGTGTCCGGGTCAGGGGGACGGACGGACGCGGCGTAGAGCGGGGTTTCCGGGTCAGGGGGACGGACGGACGTGGCGTAGAGCGGGGTTTCCGGGTCAATGGGACGGACGGACGCGGCGTAGAGCGGGGTTTCCGGGTCAGGGGGACGGACGGACGTGGCGTAGAGCGGGGTTTCCGGGTCAGGGGGACGGACGGACGTGGCGTAGAGCGGGGTTTCCGGGTCAAGGGGACGGACGGACGCGACATAGAGCGGGGTTTCCGGGTCAGGGGGACGGACGGACGTGGCGTAGAGCGGGGTGTCCGGGTCAGGGGGACGGACACGGCGTAGAGCGGGGTGTCCGGGTCAGGGGGACGGACGGACGTGGCGTAGAGCGGGGTTTCCGGGTCAGGGGGACGGACGGACACGGCGTAGAGCGGGGTTTCCGGGTCAAGGGGACGGACGGACGCGGCGTAGAGCGGGGTGTCCGGGTCAGGGGGACGGACGGACGTGGCGTAGAGCGGGGTGTCCGGGTCAGGGGGACGGACGGACACGGCGTAGAGCGGGGTGTCCGGGTCAGGGGGACGGACACGGCGTAGAGCGGGGTGTCCGGGTCAGGGGGACGGACGGACACGGCGTAGAGCGGGGTGTCCGGGTCAGGGGGACGGACACGCGTAGAGCGGGGTGTCCGGGTCAGGGGGACGGACGCGGCATAGAGCGGGGTGTCCGGGTCAGGGGGACGGACGCGGCGTAGAGCGGGGTGTCCGGGTCAGGGGGACGGACACGCGTAGAGCGGGGTGTCCGGGTCAGGGGGACGGACGCGGCGTAGAGCGGGGTGTCCGGGTCAGGGGGACGGACACGGCGTAGAGCGGGGTGTCCGGGTCAGGGGGACGGACGCGGCGTAGAGCGGGGTGTCCGGGTCAGGGGGACGGACACGGCGTAGAGCGGGTTGTTGATCCATGTTCTGGTCCTCCTGCAGATCACCGTCCACCGAGGAGATGAGTGTGCTCTGCTCAGCAACTCGCAGCCGTTCAAGTGGAGGGTTCTGAACGATCAGGGCAGCGAGGCGTTGGTGCCGTCTATCTGCTTCCTGGTGCCGCCCACCAATAAGGACGCAGTGAACAGTGTTGCCGGGTAAGATCACCTGGAGCAATGCTTGGACCCAACCAGCTCAGGGAACGCCGCTCTGGTTGGGTCTGGCCCGGGGGCCAATGGTGGGACACAGTCTGTCTAAGATGAGGAATAATCGGTTCTGCCATCCCGTCCGGACCGGATCCAAACCCAGTCTGACCTCATCTCTTCTCCCTCAGGCTGGACGGGAACCTGCAGCGACTGCAGACCATGTGGCAGATGATGTTTGTGGACCTGAAGAGCCTGTTGTCTTGGCAGTACCTGATGAGAGACATCCACGTCATAAACTCCTGGAACGTCACCATGGTAACCGCCTCACACCACACAAAATAATTAACTAAATGCAGAAAAGTGTTGGCACAGGATGTGACCCACGGGTCAGAAAGGAACGGTCACGATTAAATGGACAAAACTGTTAAGAACAGGATATGAGTTAGACAATGGGTCACGATACGAAAAAAACAGGAAAGATCTGTTGGTTTGGTCGTGCAAAATAGGCTGTTGAGAGAAGGAAGGTTTTCTGCTTAGCAACCAAAAGGGATATATTAACAGGGGCTTAACCTATTAGGGACGGACTTCAGGCACACTTTGCATCTATATGAATATGTATTATTAAGCTGATTGGATCCTGTAAGAGAGGTTGTCTCTCAGAATGTTTTGTAATAACTTTGTAAAGAAATAAAAGGCAGTTATGAGGAAGAGTTCTTTGAAGATGATTTTGGTGAGAATCTCTTCCCATGCATGCCCAACAATATATATTGTTTGAATGTGTAATTCTTTTTTATACTCTGCCACAGGATAAACGAACTGGGAGAGAGGAGTTAGCAGACAGCAGGCTGGTCAGGGACCAGTAGCATAGCAGCGCGAGGCGCAGGCTTTCTCTTAAAGATCTCCTCTCATCAGGGGGCAGCAAAACGAGACAGAAAGTCTGTAAATCAGAGACTTTCTAGAGACTTAAAGCTGCTTTACCGAATCTGCAGAACAAGCTAGCTTAAAACATAAACACAGAACCCTAACCCCTACCGTCGGCCATCATCCCTAGGCCACACCCCCCTGATTTGGGAACGCACATTGTCCCAGTAAACAAAAGAGCGCAAAACACCAATCCCAGTTTGGTCACCAGACTTTTGTTTTCAGCCACTTTAAATGGCGTTTTTCTTTTTGGAACTCTGGTAGTTTGTCCTAAAGTTGAAGTGATAGCAGCCGTCTGTTTCTTCTTCTCTGACATTATCGAGCGGAGAACCTCTAACACCAGAGATGAGGAGCCACGTAATGAGGAAGTGTGCTTGTCCTGTGGGACAGACAACTGGATGGTTATTGGTGAAGGTTCTTAGACAAATGCAACAGAACCACTTCTATATTATGTTTTTATCTTCACAAAATGTTTATAGCTATACTATGTTAGAACGTTGTTAAGATGCATGAAAAAATGTTTTAGGCTAGCTGGTTTTACAGATTTGGTATAGCAGCTTTAAAAACAAATAAGGAGATTAAAAAAAAGCTATAAGATACATGAATAACAATCCAGGACCAAGAGAACCACTTTGTGAGGAACCTGATTATGTTCCTAACTGGTTCTATAGTCAGGAGGAACCTGTTTATGTTCCTAAATGGTTCCATAGTCAGGAGGAACCTGATTATGTTCCTAAATGGTTCCATAGTCAGGAGGAACCCGTTTATGTTCCTAACTGGTTCCATAGTCAGGAGGAACCTGATTATGTTCCTAACTGGTTCCATAGTCAGGAGGAACCTGATTATGTTCCTAACTGGTTCTATAGTCAGGAGGAACCTGTTTATGTTCCTAAATGGTTCCATAGTCAGGAGGAACCTGATTATGTTCCTAAATGGTTCCATAGTCAGGAGGAACCCGTTTATGTTCCTAACTGGTTCCATAGTCAGGAGGAACCTGATTATGTTCCTAACTGGTTCCATAGTCAGGAGGAACCTGATTATGTTCCTAACTGGTTCTATAGTCAGGAGGAACCCCTTTATGTTCCTAACTGGTTCTATAGTCAGGAGGAACCTGATTATGTTCCTAACTGGTTCTATAGTCAGGAGGAACCTGATTATGTTCCTAACTGGTTCCATAGGCAGGAGGAACCCGTTTATGTTCCTAACTGGTTCTATAGTCAGGAGGAACCCGTTTATGTTCCTAACTGGTTCTATAGTCAGGAGGAACCTGATTATGTTCCTAACTGGTTCCATAGTCAGGAGGAACCCGTTTATGTTCCTAACTGGTTCTATAGTCAGGAGGAACCTGATTATGTTCCTAACTGGTTCTATAGTCAGGAGGAACCCGTTTATGTTCCTAACTGGTTCTATAGTCAGGAGGAACCTGATTATGTTCCTAACTGGTTCTATAGTCAGGAGGAACCTGATTATGTTCCTAACTGGTTCTATAGTCAGGAGGAACCCGTTTATGTTCCTAACTGGTTCTATAGTCAGGAGGAACCTGATTATGTTCCTAACTGGTTCTATAGTCAGGAGGAACCCGTTTATGTTCCTAACTGGTTCTATAGTCAGGAGGAACCTGATTATGTTCCTAACTGGTTCTATAGTCAGGAGGAACCCGATTATGTTCCTAACTGGTTCTATAGTCAGGAGGAACCTGATTATGTTCCTAACTGGTTCTATAGTCAGGAGGAACCCGATTATGTTCCTAACTGGTTCTATAGTCAGGAGGAACCCGATTATGTTCCTAACTGGTTCTATAGTCAGGAGGAACCCGTTTATGTTCCTAACTGGTTCTATAGTCAGGAGGAACCTGATTATGTTCCTAACTGGTTCTATAGTCAGGAGGAACCTGATTATGTTCCTAACTGGTTCTATAGTCAGGAGGAACCCGTTTATGTTCCTAACTGGTTCTATAGTCAGGAGGAACCTGATTATGTTCCTAACTGGTTCTATAGTCAGGAGGAACCCGTTTATGTTCCTAACTGGTTCTATAGTCAGGAGGAACCCGATTATGTTCCTAACTGGTTCTATAGTCAGGAGGAACCTGATTATGTTCCTAACTGGTTCTATAGTCAGGAGGAACCTGATTATGTTCCTAACTGGTTCTATAGTCAGGAGGAACCCGATTATGTTCCTAACTGGTTCTATAGTCAGGAGGAACCCGATTATGTTCCTAACTGGTTCTATAGTCAGGAGGAACCTGATTATGTTCCTAACTGGTTCTATAGTCAGGAGGAACCCGATTATGTTCCTAACTGGTTCTATAGTCAGGAGGAACCTGATTATGTTCCTAACTGGTTCTATAGTCAGGAGGAACCTGATTATGTTCCTAACTGGTTCTATAGTCAGGAGGAACCTGATTATGTTCCTAACTGGTTCTATAGTCAGGAGGAACCCGATTATGTTCCTAACTGGTTCTATAGTCAGGAGGAACCTGATTATGTTCCTAACTGGTTCTATAGTCAGGAGGAACCCGATTATGTTCCTAACTGGTTCTATAGTCAGGAGGAACCCGATTATGTTCCTAACTGGTTCTATAGTCAGGAGGAACCCGATTATGTTCCTAACTGGTTCTATAGTCAGGAGGAACCGATTATGTTCCTAACTGGTTCTATAGTCAGGAGGAACCTGATTATGTTCCTAACTGGTTCTATAGTCAGGAGGAACCTGATTATGTTCCTAACTGGTTCTATAGTCAGGAGGAACCTGATTATGTTCCTAACTGGTTCTATAGTCAGGAGGAACCCGATTATGTTCCTAACTGGTTCTATAGTCAGGAGGAACCTGATTATGTTCCTAACTGGTTCTATAGTCAGGAGGAACCTGATTATGTTCCTAACTGGTTCTATAGTCAGGAGGAACCCGATTATGTTCCTAACTGGTTCTATAGTCAGGAGGAACCCGATTATGTTCCTAACTGGTTCTATAGTCAGGAGGAACCCGATTATGTTCCTAACTGGTTCTATAGTCAGGAGGAACCCGATTATGTTCCTAACTGGTTCTATAGTCAGGAGGAACCTGATTATGTTCCTAACTGGTTCTATAGTCAGGAGGAACCGATTATGTTCCTAACTGGTTCTATAGTCAGGAGGAACCCGATTATGTTCCTAACTGGTTCTATAGTCAGGAGGAACCCGATTATGTTCCTAACTGGTTCTATAGTCAGGAGGAACCTGATTATGTTCCTAACTGGTTCTATAGTCAGGAGGAACCCGATTATGTTCCTAACTGGTTCTATAGTCAGGAGGAACCCGATTATGTTCCTAACTGGTTCTATAGTCAGGAGGAACCCGATTATGTTCCTAACTGGTTCTATAGTCAGGAGGAACCCGATTATGTTCCTAACTGGTTCTATAGTCAGGAGGAACCCGATTATGTTCCTAACTGGTTCTATAGTCAGGAGGAACCCGATTATGTTCCTAACTGGTTCTATAGTCAGGAGGAACCCGATTATGTTCCTAACTGGTTCTATAGTCAGGAGGAACCCGATTATGTTCCTAACTGGTTCTATAGTCAGGAGGAACCCGATTATGTTCCTAACTGGTTCTATAGTCAGGAGGAACCTGATTATGTTCCTAACTGGTTCTATAGTCAGGAGGAACCGATTATGTTCCTAACTGGTTCTATAGTCAGGAGGAACCCGATTATGTTCCTAACTGGTTCTATAGTCAGGAGGAACCCGTTATGTTCCTAACTGGTTCTATAGTCAGGAGGAACCTGATTATGTTCCTAACTGGTTCTATAGTCAGGAGGAACCTGATTATGTTCCTAACTGGTTCTATAGTCAGGAGGAACCTGATTATGTTCCTAACTGGTTCTATAGTCAGGAGGAACCTGATTATGTTCCTAACTGGTTCTATAGTCAGGAGGAACCTGATTATGTTCCTAACTGGTTCTATAGTCAGGAGGAACCCGTTATTATGTTCCTAACTGGTTCTATAGTCAGTAGGAACCTGATTATGTTCCTAACTGGTTCTATAGTCAGGAGGAACCTGATTATGTTCCTAACTGGTTCTATAGTCAGGAGGAACCCGATTATGTTCCTAACTGGTTCTATAGTCAGGAGGAACCCGATTATGTTCCTAACTGGTTCTATAGTCAGGAGGAACCCGATTATGTTCCTAACTGGTTCTATAGTCAGGAGGAACCTGATTATGTTCCTAACTGGTTCCATAGTCAGGAGGAACCTGATTATGTTCCTAACTGGTTCTATAGTCAGGAGGAACCTGATTATGTTCCTAACTGGTTCTATAGTCAGGAGGAACCCGTTTATGTTCCTAACTGGTTCTATAGTCAGGAGGAACCTGATTATGTTCCTAACTGGTTCTATAGTCAGGAGGAACCTGATTATGTTCCTAACTGGTTCTATAGTCAGGAGGAACCCGATTATGTTCCTAACTGGTTCTATAGTCAGGAGGAACCTGATTATGTTCCTAACTGGTTCTATAGTCAGGAGGAACCCGATTATGTTCCTAACTGGTTCTATAGTCAGGAGGAACCCGATTATGTTCCTAACTGGTTCTATAGTCAGGAGGAACCCGATTATGTTCCTAACTGGTTCTATAGTCAGGAGGAACCTGATTATGTTCCTAACTGGTTCTATAGTCAGGAGGAACCTGATTATGTTCCTAACTGGTTCTATAGTCAGGAGGAACCCGATTATGTTCCTAACTGGTTCTATAGTCAGGAGGAACCGATTATGTTCCTAACTGGTTCTATAGTCAGGAGGAACCCGATTATGTTCCTAACTGGTTCTATAGTCAGGAGGAACCTGATTATGTTCCTAACTGGTTCTATAGTCAGGAGGAACCCGATTATGTTCCTAACTGGTTCTATAGTCAGGAGGAACCCGATTATGTTCCTAACTGGTTCTATAGTCAGGAGGAACCGTTATGTTCCTAACTGGTTCTATAGTCAGGAGGAACCCGATTATGTTCCTAACTGGTTCTATAGTCAGGAGGAACCTGATTATGTTCCTAACTGGTTCTATAGTCAGGAGGAACCTGATTATGTTCCTAACTGGTTCTATAGTCAGGAGGAACCCGATTATGTTCCTAACTGGTTCTATAGTCAGGAGGAACCCGATTATGTTCCTAACTGGTTCTATAGTCAGGAGGAACCCGATTATGTTCCTAACTGGTTCTATAGTCAGGAGGAACCTGATTATGTTCCTAACTGGTTCTATAGTCAGGAGGAACCCGATTATGTTCCTAACTGGTTCTATAGTCAGGAGGAACCCGATTATGTTCCTAACTGGTTCTATAGTCAGGAGGAACCCGATTATGTTCCTAACTGGTTCTATAGTCAGGAGGAACCGATTATGTTCCTAACTGGTTCTATAGTCAGGAGGAACCCGATTATGTTCCTAACTGGTTCTATAGTCAGGAGGAACCCGATTATGTTCCTAACTGGTTCTATAGTCAGGAGGAACCTGATTATGTTCCTAACTGGTTCTATAGTCAGGAGGAACCTGATTATGTTCCTAACTGGTTCTATAGTCAGGAGGAACCTGATTATGTTCCTAACTGGTTCTATAGTCAGGAGGAACCTGATTATGTTCCTAACTGGTTCTATAGTCAGGAGGAACCTGATTATGTTCCTAACTGGTTCTATAGTCAGGAGGAACCCGATTATGTTCCTAACTGGTTCTATAGTCAGGAGGAACCCGATTATGTTCCTAACTGGTTCTATAGTCAGGAGGAACCGATTATGTTCCTAACTGGTTCTATAGTCAGGAGGAACCCGATTATGTTCCTAACTGGTTCTATAGTCAGGAGGAACCCGATTATGTTCCTAACTGGTTCTATAGTCAGGAGGAACCCGATTATGTTCCTAACTGGTTCTATAGTCAGGAGGAACCTGATTATGTTCCTAACTGGTTCTATAGTCAGGAGGAACCCGATTATGTTCCTAACTGGTTCTATAGTCAGGAGGAACCTGATTATGTTCCTAACTGGTTCCATAGTCAGGAGGAACCTGATTATGTTCCTAACTGGTTCTATAGTCAGGAGGAACCTGATTATGTTCCTAACTGGTTCTATAGTCAGGAGGAACCCGTTTATGTTCCTAACTGGTTCTATAGTCAGGAGGAACCTGATTATGTTCCTAACTGGTTCTATAGTCAGGAGGAACCTGATTATGTTCCTAACTGGTTCTATAGTCAGGAGGAACCCGATTATGTTCCTAACTGGTTCTATAGTCAGGAGGAACCCGTTATGTTCCTAACTGGTTCTATAGTCAGGAGGAACCCGATTATGTTCCTAACTGGTTCTATAGTCAGGAGGAACCTGATTATGTTCCTAACTGGTTCTATAGTCAGGAGGAACCTGATTATGTTCCTAACTGGTTCTATAGTCAGGAGGAACCTGATTATGTTCCTAACTGGTTCTATAGTCAGGAGGAACCTGATTATGTTCCTAACTGGTTCTATAGTCAGGAGGAACCCGATTATGTTCCTAACTGGTTCTATAGTCAGGAGGAACCTGATTATGTTCCTAACTGGTTCTATAGTCAGGAGGAACCTGATTATGTTCCTAACTGGTTCTATAGTCAGGAGGAACCTGATTATGTTCCTAACTGGTTCTATAGTCAGGAGGAACCCGTTTATGTTCCTAACTGGTTCTATAGTCAGGAGGAACCCGATTATGTTCCTAACTGGTTCTATAGTCAGGAGGAACCTGATTATGTTCCTAACTGGTTCTATAGTCAGGAGGAACCCGATTATGTTCCTAACTGGTTCTATAGTCAGGAGGAACCCGATTATGTTCCTAACTGGTTCTATAGTCAGGAGGAACCCGATTATGTTCCTAACTGGTTCTATAGTCAGGAGGAACCTGATTATGTTCCTAACTGGTTCTATAGTCAGGAGGAACCTGATTATGTTCCTAACTGGTTCTATAGTCAGGAGGAACCTGATTATGTTCCTAACTGGTTCTATAGTCAGGAGGAACCTGATTATGTTCCTAACTGGTTCTATAGTCAGGAGGAACCCGTTTATGTTCCTAACTGGTTCTATAGTCAGGAGGAACCTGATTATGTTCCTAACTGGTTCTATAGTCAGGAGGAACCTGATTATGTTCCTAACTGGTTCTATAGTCAGGAGGAACCTGATTATGTTCCTAACTGGTTCTATAGTCAGGAGGAACCCGATTATGTTCCTAACTGGTTCTATAGTCAGGAGGAACCCGATTATGTTCCTAACTGGTTCTATAGTCAGGAGGAACCTGATTATGTTCCTAACTGGTTCTATAGTCAGGAGGAACCCGATTATGTTCCTAACTGGTTCTATAGTCAGGAGGAACCTGATTATGTTCCTAACTGGTTCTATAGTCAGGAGGAACCCGATTATGTTCCTAACTGGTTCTATAGTCAGGAGGAACCTGATTATGTTCCTAACTGGTTCTATAGTCAGGAGGAACCTGATTATGTTCCTAACTGGTTCTATAGTCAGGAGGAACCGATTATGTTCCTAACTGGTTCTATAGTCAGGAGGAACCCGATTATGTTCCTAACTGGTTCTATAGTCAGGAGGAACCCAACTGGTTCTATGTTCCTAACTGGTTCTATAGTCAGGAGGAACCCGATTATGTTCCTAACTGGTTCTATAGTCAGGAGGAACCGATTATGTTCCTAACTGGTTCTATAGTCAGGAGGAACCTTTATGTTCCTAACTGGTTCTATAGTCAGGAGGAACCTGATTATGTTCCTAACTGGTTCTATAGTCAGGAGGAACCTGATTATGTTCCTAACTGGTTCTATAGTCAGGAGGAACCTGATTATGTTCCTAACTGGTTCTATAGTCAGGAGGAACCTGATTATGTTCCTAACTGGTTCTATAGTCAGGAGGAACCTGATTATGTTCCTAACTGGTTCTATAGTCAGGAGGAACCCGATTATGTTCCTAACTGGTTCTATAGTCAGGAGGAACCCGATTATGTTCCTAACTGGTTCTATAGTCAGGAGGAACCTGATTATGTTCCTAACTGGTTCTATAGTCAGGAGGAACCTGATTATGTTCCTAACTGGTTCTATAGTCAGGAGGAACCTGATTATGTTCCTAACTGGTTCTATAGTCAGGAGGAACCTGATTATGTTCCTAACTGGTTCTATAGTCAGGAGGAACCTGATTATGTTCCTAACTGGTTCTATAGTCAGGAGGAACCTGATTATGTTCCTAACTGGTTCTATAGTCAGGAGGAACCCGTTTATGTTCCTAACTGGTTCTATAGTCAGGAGGAACCTGATTATGTTCCTAACTGGTTCTATAGTCAGGAGGAACCTGATTATGTTCCTAACTGGTTCTATAGTCAGGAGGAACCTGATTATGTTCCTAACTGGTTCTATAGTCAGGAGGAACCCGTTTATGTTCCTAACTGGTTCTATAGTCAGGAGGAACCTGATTATGTTCCTAACTGGTTCCATAGTCAGGAGGAACCCGTTTATGTTCCTAACTGGTTCTATAGTCAGGAGGAACCCGATTATGTTCCTAACTGGTTCTATAGTCAGGAGGAACCTGATTATGTTCCTAACTGGTTCTATAGTCAGGAGGAACCTGATTATGTTCCTAACTGGTTCTATAGTCAGGAGGAACCCGATTATGTTCCTAACTGGTTCTATAGTCAGGAGGAACCTGATTATGTTCCTAACTGGTTCTATAGTCAGGAGGAACCCGATTATGTTCCTAACTGGTTCTATAGTCAGGAGGAACCTGATTATGTTCCTAACTGGTTCTATAGTCAGGAGGAACCTGATTATGTTCCTAACTGGTTCTATAGTCAGGAGGAACCTGATTATGTTCCTAACTGGTTCTATAGTCAGGAGGAACCTGATTATGTTCCTAACTGGTTCTATAGTCAGGAGGAACCCGATTATGTTCCTAACTGGTTCTATAGTCAGGAGGAACCTGATTATGTTCCTAACTGGTTCTATAGTCAGGAGGAACCTGATTATGTTCCTAACTGGTTCTATAGTCAGGAGGAACCCGATTATGTTCCTAACTGGTTCTATAGTCAGGAGGAACCCGTTTATGTTCCTAACTGGTTCTATAGTCAGGAGGAACCCGATTATGTTCCTAACTGGTTCTATAGTCAGGAGGAACCTGATTATGTTCCTAACTGGTTCTATAGTCAGGAGGAACCTGATTATGTTCCTAACTGGTTCCATAGTCAGGAGGAACCTGATTATGTTCCTAACTGGTTCTATAGTCAGGAGGAACCTGATTATGTTCCTAACTGGTTCTATAGTCAGGAGGAACCTGATTATGTTCCTAACTGGTTCTATAGTCAGGAGGAACCTGATTATGTTCCTAACTGGTTCTATAGTCAGGAGGAACCCGTTTATGTTCCTAACTGGTTCTATAGTCAGGAGGAACCTGATTATGTTCCTAACTGGTTCTATAGTCAGGAGGAACCTGATTATGTTCCTAACTGGTTCTATAGTCAGGAGGAACCCGTTTATGTTCCTAACTGGTTCTATAGTCAGGAGGAACCCGATTATGTTCCTAACTGGTTCTATAGTCAGGAGGAACCTGATTATGTTCCTAACTGGTTCTATAGTCAGGAGGAACCTGATTATGTTCCTAACTGGTTCTATAGTCAGGAGGAACCTGATTATGTTCCTAACTGGTTCTATAGTCAGGAGGAACCTGATTATGTTCCTAACTGGTTCTATAGTCAGGAGGAACCTGATTATGTTCCTAACTGGTTCTATAGTCAGGAGGAACCTGATTATGTTCCTAACTGGTTCTATAGTCAGGAGGAACCGTTATGTTCCTAACTGGTTCTATAGTCAGGAGGAACCTGATTATGTTCCTAACTGGTTCTATAGTCAGGAGGAACCTGATTATGTTCCTAACTGGTTCTATAGTCAGGAGGAACCTGATTATGTTCCTAACTGGTTCTATAGTCAGGAGGAACCTGATTATGTTCCTAACTGGTTCTATAGTCAGGAGGAACCCGATTATGTTCCTAACTGGTTCTATAGTCAGGAGGAACCTGATTATGTTCCTAACTGGTTCTATAGTCAGGAGGAACCCGATTATGTTCCTAACTGGTTCTATAGTCAGGAGGAACCTGATTATGTTCCTAACTGGTTCTATAGTCAGGAGGAACCCGTTTATGTTCCTAACTGGTTCTATAGTCAGGAGGAACCCGTTATGTTCCTAACTGGTTCTATAGTCAGGAGGAACCCGATTATGTTCCTAACTGGTTCTATAGTCAGGAGGAACCCGATTATGTTCCTAACTGGTTCTATAGTCAGGAGGAACCCGATTATGTTCCTAACTGGTTCTATAGTCAGGAGGAACCCGATTATGTTCCTAACTGGTTCTATAGTCAGGAGGAACCTGATTATGTTCCTAACTGGTTCATAGTCAGGAGGAACCTGATTATGTTCCTAACTGGTTCTATAGTCAGGAGGAACCTGATTATGTTCCTAACTGGTTCTATAGTCAGGAGGAACCCGTTTATGTTCCTAACTGGTTCTATAGTCAGGAGGAACCTGATTATGTTCCTAACTGGTTCTATAGTCAGGAGGAACCTGATTATGTTCCTAACTGGTTCTATAGTCAGGAGGAACCCGATTATGTTCCTAACTGGTTCTATAGTCAGGAGGAACCCGATTATGTTCCTAACTGGTTCTATAGTCAGGAGGAACCCGATTATGTTCCTAACTGGTTCTATAGTCAGGAGGAACCTGATTATGTTCCTAACTGGTTCTATAGTCAGGAGGAACCTGATTATGTTCCTAACTGGTTCCATAGTCAGGAGGAACCTGATTATGTTCCTAACTGGTTCTATAGTCAGGAGGAACCTGATTATGTTCCTAACTGGTTCTATAGTCAGGAGGAACCTGATTATGTTCCTAACTGGTTCTATAGTCAGGAGGAACCTGAACCTAACTGGTTCTATAGTCAGGAGGAACCTGATTATGTTCCTAACTGGTTCTATAGTCAGGAGGAACCGATTATGTTCCTAACTGGTTCTATAGTCAGGAGGAACCCGTTATGTTCCTAACTGGTTCTATAGTCAGGAGGAACCTCCTAACTGGTTCTATAGTCAGGAGGAACCCCTAACTGGTTCTATAGTCAGGAGGAACCTCCTAACTGGTTCTATAGTCAGGAGGAACCCGATTATGTTCCTAACTGGTTCTATAGTCAGGAGGAACCTGATTATGTTCCTAACTGGTTCTATAGTCAGGAGGAACCTGATTATGTTCCTAACTGGTTCTATAGTCAGGAGGAACCTGATTATGTTCCTAACTGGTTCTATAGTCAGGAGGAACCCGATTATGTTCCTAACTGGTTCTATAGTCAGGAGGAACCCGATTATGTTCCTAACTGGTTCTATAGTCAGGAGGAACCTGATTATGTTCCTAACTGGTTCTATAGTCAGGAGGAACCCGATTATGTTCCTAACTGGTTCTATAGTCAGGAGGAACCCGATTATGTTCCTAACTGGTTCTATAGTCAGGAGGAACCCGTTTATGTTCCTAACTGGTTCTATAGTCAGGAGGAACCCGTTTATGTTCCTAACTGGTTCTATAGTCAGGAGGAACCCGATTATGTTCCTAACTGGTTCTATAGTCAGGAGGAACCCGATTATGTTCCTAACTGGTTCTATAGTCAGGAGGAACCCGATTATGTTCCTAACTGGTTCTATAGTCAGGAGGAACCCGATTATGTTCCTAACTGGTTCTATAGTCAGGAGGAACCTGATTATGTTCCTAACTGGTTCCATAGTCAGGAGGAACCCGATTATGTTCCTAACTGGTTCTATAGTCAGGAGGAACCCGTTTATGTTCCTAACTGGTTCTATAGTCAGGAGGAACCCGATTATGTTCCTAACTGGTTCTATAGTCAGGAGGAACCTGATTATGTTCCTAACTGGTTCTATAGTCAGGAGGAACCCGATTATGTTCCTAACTGGTTCTATAGTCAGGAGGAACCCGTTTATGTTCCTAACTGGTTCTATAGTCAGGAGGAACCCGATTATGTTCCTAACTGGTTCTATAGTCAGGAGGAACCTGATTATGTTCCTAACTGGTTCTATAGTCAGGAGGAACCTGATTATGTTCCTAACTGGTTCCATAGTCAGGAGGAACCTGATTATGTTCCTAACTGGTTCTATAGTCAGGAGGAACCTGATTATGTTCCTAACTGGTTCTATAGTCAGGAGGAACCTGATTATGTTCCTAACTGGTTCTATAGTCAGGAGGAACCTGATTATGTTCCTAACTGGTTCTATAGTCAGGAGGAACCCGATTATGTTCCTAACTGGTTCTATAGTCAGGAGGAACCCGATTATGTTCCTAACTGGTTCTATAGTCAGGAGGAACCTGATTATGTTCCTAACTGGTTCCATAGTCAGGAGGAACCCGATTATGTTCCTAACTGGTTCTATAGTCAGGAGGAACCTGATTATGTTCCTAACTGGTTCTATAGTCAGGAGGAACCTGATTATGTTCCTAACTGGTTCTATAGTCAGGAGGAACCTGATTATGTTCCTAACTGGTTCTATAGTCAGGAGGAACCCGTTTATGTTCCTAACTGGTTCTATAGTCAGGAGGAACCTGATTATGTTCCTAACTGGTTCTATAGTCAGGAGGAACCCGATTATGTTCCTAACTGGTTCTATAGTCAGGAGGAACCCGTTTATGTTCCTAACTGGTTCTATAGTCAGGAGGAACCTGATTATGTTCCTAACTGGTTCTATAGTCAGGAGGAACCTGATTATGTTCCTAACTGGTTCCATAGTCAGGAGGAACCTGATTATGTTCCTAACTGGTTCCATAGTCAGGAGGAACCCGTTTATGTTCCTAACTGGTTCTATAGTCAGGAGGAACCTGATTATGTTCCTAACTGGTTCTATAGTCAGGAGGAACCCGATTATGTTCCTAACTGGTTCTATAGTCAGGAGGAACCGATTATGTTCCTAACTGATTATGTTCCTAACTGGTTCTATAGTCAGGAGGAACCTGATTATGTTCCTAACTGGTTCTATAGTCAGGAGGAACCCGATTATGTTCCTAACTGGTTCTATAGTCAGGAGGAACCTGATTATGTTCCTAACTGGTTCTATAGTCAGGAGGAACCCGATTATGTTCCTAACTGGTTCTATAGTCAGGAGGAACCCGATTATGTTCCTAACTGGTTCTATAGTCAGGAGGAACCCGTTTATGTTCCTAACTGGTTCTATGGTTGGTTCCATCTCTTTTCTCCAGTTTAAGACCCTGAGGGTGGAGGAGTACCGTCTGGCTCTGAGGAACCTGGAGCAGCACTACCAGGACTTTCTGAGGGACAGTCAGGACTCACAGATGTTCGGGGCGGAGGACCGAATGCAGGTGGAGTCCAACTACAACCGAGCCAACCAGAACTACCAGACCATGGTCAGCTCTGCAGAACAAGGTTGGTTCTGTTTAGCGCAGCCTGGATCATCATCATGTTCTGTTTTATCTGTGAGTGAGATGATTGTTGGCTTGTTGTTGCAGGCGTGGTGCCGCCCAGAGCAGGTAAGGTAGCGGTTGTAGAGCGGGAGCTTGTGATTGGCTGAGCAGGAATGAATGTGCTCTCAATCACTGATATTAATAATCCTCTGTGATTTAATCCATCCTAATCTTTCTCTGCATGTTTTAGATCAGCTGGTTTTCATCTATGAACCAATAATTCTTAATAATTAATGATTAATTCTGCTAACATGTCAACAATTATCCGTGAATGTGGAGATTGAAGAAGAAAACGACTTCCTCACATGCAGAAATAATGAAATATTAACTAATAAATTAAGGTTGATGAGACATGAATCTTTGCTCGCTGTGATCTTCCTACTACTCGCCTCCTTTGCACAGATGCTTTCTGGATCTCATGGCGATAATAATATGTTTTCTCCACCCAGGAGAACAAGATGAGTCCGTTTGTAAGACCTACCTGACCAAGATCAAAGATCTTCGTTTGAGGCTGGAGGGCTGCGAGAACCGGACGGTGACGCGTCTCCGTCAGCCGGTGGACAAGGAACCGCTGAAAGCCTGCGCCACCAAGACGGCCGAGCAGATGGTACCAGGAGAACCGCCGGCTAGCTCGGGTTCTGCCTGACGAACAGCCTTCCTGACGGTTCTGGTTCTGTGTCTCTGTGGCAGAAAGTCCAGTCGGAGCTGGAGGGCTTGAAGAAGGACTTGAGCTCCATCGCTGAGAAGACGGAGGAGGTCCTGGCGTCTCCTCAGCGGTCCGGCTCTGCTCCGATGCTGCGCTCTGAGCTGGACTTCACCCTGAAGAAGATGGAGCACGTCTACGGACTCTCCACCGTCTACCTGGACAAGTTAGTAAACTACAAATGCACTGATCGAACATTAGCGGCTGGGTTTGACCAATCAGCATCCAGGCTGCTGATCAGGGATTGGTCGATTCCCACTGAAATGAAGTTTTCACTTTTCTTGTGAATGAGACTTCTTTCAGCCAGCTGACCATCAGTGTGCAGCCTGGACTCCTCGGTCTACCTTGGTGCTGGTAAACGTGTCTTTCTGAGCTATAGACGTGTTTTTCAGGCTGAAGACCATCGACGTCGTGATCAGGAACACCAAAGATGCAGAAGACTCTCTGAAGACCTACGAGAGCCGTCTGCGAGACGTCAGTAAAGTTCCTGGTGATGAGAAGGAGGTGGAGGATCGGCGCAGCCGGCTGAAGGTAGCCGTGGGATCAGGCAGGAATGCCGTCTGTTTCCCGCTTCCAGGTGACCCATTCGCTCTTTTCCGGCCAACAGGCGACGCGTGCCGAAGCCGAGGCCGACCAGGGCGTCTTCGACCGGCTACAGGACGAGCTCCGCAGGGCGACGGCCATCGGCGACAAGATGAGCCGGATCCACAGCGAGCGCGACGCCGAGCTGGATCACTTCCGGCAGCTGGTGGGCGGCCTCCTGGAGCGCTGGCAGGCCATGTTCGCTCAGATGGACCTCCGGCTGCGGGAGCTGGACCTCCTGGGACGCAGAATGAGGAGCTACAGGGAGAGCTACGATTGGCTGATCCGCTGGCTGGGAGAGGCCCGGCAGAGGCAGGAGAAGATCCAATCTGTGCCCATCGGAGACAGCGGGGCTCTCAGGGATCAGCTGGCTGAGGAGAAGGTAGAGAGCGTAGCTAGCAGGAGAGGCTGACGGCTGCATGGAGCTCCATGGACTTCAGCCTGTTTGCTGCTTCTTTCAGAAACTTCTGGAGGAAATCGAGAAAAACAGAACCGAAGTGGAAAGTTGTCAGAAAAACGCGAAAGCTTACATCGATTCTGTCAAGGTACGTGTTGATATCTGCAGCTTTCTAATAGAAGCGAACTTTATTTCGAGGTTCTGACCTGTTTGGACTTTGTGTCTGAAGGACTACGAGCTCCTGGTCCTGACCTACAGAGCTCTGCAGGATCCAACGGCTTCTCCTCTGAAGAAACCCAGAATGGAGTGTGCTTCAGATTCCATCATCCAGGAGGTTGGTGTTCACTAGGATGGAGGGATGGAGGGAGGGAGGGATGATAGACGGAGGGAGGGATGGAGGGATGGATGATAGATGGAGGGAGGGAGGGAGGGAGGGATGATAGATGGAGGGAGGGAGGGAGGGAAGGAGGGAGGGATGATAGATGGAGGGAGGGAGAGATGGAGGAGGGAGGTATGATAGATGGAGGGAGGGATGGAGGGATGGATGATAGATGGAGGGAGGGAGGGAGGGAAGGAGGGATGGATGATAGATGGAGGGAGGGAGGGAGGGATGATAGATGGAGGGAGGGAGGGATGATAGATGGAGGGAGGGAGGGAGGGATGATAGATGGAGGGAGGGATGATAGATGGAGGGAGGGATGATAGATGGAGGGAGGGATGGATGGAAGGAGGGAGTGATGGAGGAGGGATGGATGATAGATGGAGGGAGGGATGGATGATAGATGGAGGGAGGGAGGGAGGGAGGGAGGGATGATAGATGGAGGGAGGGATGGATGATAGATGGAGGGAGGGAGGGAGGGAGGGAGGGATGATAGATGGAGGGAGGGAGGGATGATAGATGGAGGGAGGGAGAGATGGAGGAGGGAGGTATGATAGATGGAGGGAGGGATGGAGGGATGGATGATAGATGGAGGGAGGGAGGGAGGGAAGGAGGGATGGATGATAGATGGAGGGAGGGAGGGAGGGAGGGATGATAGATGGAGGGAGGGAGGGATGATAGATGGAGGGAGGGAGGGAGGGAAGGAGGGAGGGATGATAGATGGAGGGAGGGAGAGATGGAGGAGGGAGGTATGATAGATGGAGGGAGGGATGGAGGGATGGATGATAGATGGAGGGAGGGAGGGAGGGAAGGAGGGATGGATGATAGATGGAGGGAGGGAGGGAGGGAGGGATGATAGATGGAGGGAGGGATGGATGGAAGGAGGGAGTGATGGAGGAGGGATGGATGATAGATGGAGGGAGGGAGGGAGGGAGGGATGATAGATGGAGGGAGGGATGGATGGAAGGAGGGAGTGATGGAGGAGGGATGGATGATAGATGGAGGGAGGGATGATAGATGGAGGGAGGGACGGAGGGAAGGAGGGAGGGATGATAGATGGATCGATCTTCAGCCAGCGGCTCAGAACCTCCATGATGAGCTGAAGATGGTTCCAGAACTTTCTCAGCCGATTGGGACGTTTGGGTTCAGAACCAGGAGACCAGAACCTTCTCCTCTCCTTAGAACCAGGAGACCAGAACCTTCTCCTCTCCTTAGAACCAGGAGACCAGAACCTTCTTCTCTCCTTAGAACCAGGAGACCAGAACCTTCTCCTCTCCTTAGAACCAGGAGACCAGAACCTTCTCCTCAGTTCCTCAGCGGCTGTCTTTGTCTCTGCCTGTCTGCAGTACGTGACCCTGAGGACCCACTACAGCGAGCTGATGACCCTCACCAGCCAGTACATTAAGGTCATCACAGACGCACAGCGCCGCCTAGAGGACGACCAGGTGAGTGCACCTGTCTGCTGGTTCTGGAAGGTCCAGATTTGGGTGAAGACAGTCGGATCCGTTTTCATCCCGGCCGCGGTAAAACCGTCGGTCCTGCATGTGAGCCGCGTCAGCCAATCAGGAAGCTGGAAGCTGGTCACATGACGAACTTCTGTCCTGCTTCTCTTTGTTTCTAACTGGATCTTCTGTTTGGCTGTCCTCATGTTTAAGAGCTGAATTTACCCCAAAGTGATCCAGGTATTTAAGAACCAGCCGACTCACTTCTTCTCTTTGTGTCTGTGCTGAAGGGAAGGTTCACAAATCTGGGAAATCTTTCATATCCACTTAGTGGACATCAACCTTTTTCTACTTTTGGGATTAGTTTTAAAAACAAAATCAAACCTTTTTGTGTAACAGAACAATTTGTTGTATCAATGTCAGAATAACTTTTATAAACTTTATAGACATATACAAATGTAGGCTTACAGAACCAGGTACTGGTACCAGAAATATCCGGTACCACAGCGCTGTGTTCTACCAGAACCTCAGTTCCACGTTCTGTAGGGCAACGTCACAAAGTGACACCAGAACCAAACAGAGAGGATTGTCCTGCAGCTACAGTGAAGAAAGACAGCCGGAGCGGACCGGACCGGACCAGAACTTTATGTCAGCAACAAGGTCCATAGCTAGTCTGTGCTGGACTGACTGCTGGTTCTGGAGAACAATCATTTAAAGTCGGAGCATCCAGTCAGTCCAGATTCTGTATGTGTGAGACTGGTGGTGCGTTCAGGTCCAGCTGGGACGTTAGGCTGTCAAAGTTTATGAATAATGTCTGAACGTCACCGTGTTTTCAGCTGGTTCTGTTCTGATCCATTCAGCATTTTACTCGTTATTCAGCGAATCTTCCGTCTCTTTTATACGTTTTACGTTACGATTCTTTGAACAAACGAAGAAGTGAAAACGCATCGGAGCGTTATCCTCTTGCTAGAAGCTTCTGGAAGCATCCGGGCCGGTACCGGACCTGGCAGAACCGGGCGGGTTCCTGGAACAGAGCAGCTGTCCCGACAGGTCAGAGGTCATCATGAACGTTAGCCCGGTTCATGCAGTCCAGAACCAGTTTGGACCTGTGTTTTGGGTCGTTGTTTTCACCACTTTTCACCAGCAGCAGCAGCGTAACAACCCCTCAGCATGATGCTTCCTCCACCGTGTTTTGAATTGCTCCAGCTTTGTCTCGTCTCGCTCCTCCAGAGGACATCAGCTTGTCTCCTGAGGACAGCTGGAGATTCTTCTTAGGTCCATGTTGATGAGAAACTGGTTTCCACTTCATGGTTCCTTGGTTGTTCCTGAACATCCTGACCCGTTTCCTTTCACCTGAAGGAGGACAGTTTGGGTCACATGGTTGAAACTGGACCCAGTTGGGTTTCCCATGAGGATGTTGATCCCAAACTGGTTCTGGACTTGAAAAAAACAGGAAAATGTTAATTTTTCCAACTTTCAGACCTTAACTGTTGGAGATTTATGGACGATGTTTAAAAGCCATCCAGCCTGGAAAAAATGAGTAAAACCTACATTTTATATGATAATGATGAGTTTAAGTTGACCTTTGACCTTACATATTTTTATTCTGTGGTTCTGAAGCAGAATTGGGTCAAATCTGGCGAACTGAATAAAATATTTGGTCATATTTCCTGCAGGCTGCTGTCCTGAGTTTATCGGATCAACCAGAACCAGTCGTCATCCAGTCGGACCTCTCAGACTAGCAGCTTTCAATATAACAGCATAAAGTTCTGCCCGTCCCTGTTGGACCTCACAGCACCAGACCTGAGGCGACTCATTCAATTATTCATAATTTATGCCAGTCTGGAAGTTAACGAGCTTAACGAGGCTTTCTTGGCGCTGCTGAGACATGCTCACGTTCACAAACTGCTTCCAGACTAGTTTTAGTGGAAGACGGACGGATCTTAAAACACTTTTCCAATTTATCTGATTCATTCCAGCTTCTAATTATGATGGAATGAATTCTGAACATGAATGATTCAGTGTTTGAACTGAACTGTTCATCTGCAGCTGAACTGTGGAGGATCTGACAGGTTTCTAGACGTTGAACCTTCCTTCTTGTTTTACAGCTTCACCTCCGGCGTGTTGCATTCATGGCCTCAGAGTCACTGTTGGATTCCTCATTTGTTCTCCGTTTGCTGCATCAATTCTCCTAAAACTAGAGTCTTATTCAAACTAGTGGATGTTTTAGATGTTTTAATGTCTGCATGCTGCTGAGAAGTTCCTGCCTGTTTCTTCTCACTTATTTTATGCTTCTAATAAAAGGTTGGTTTAAAGCAGCGCTCTCGTGTCCTGGAGATCTACTGTCCTGCAGGTTTTAGATGCATCCCTGCTGCAGCACACCGACTCGTTCCCCGATCTTTGCCAAGCTTAAAGGCAGCTGGAGGGATCATTTAAACAGAGCAGGGAGGCATCTAAAACCTGCAGGACAGCAGCTTTGTGGAGCCGGACACCCCTGAAAGAGTTTAAACCTGAATATTAGATGGTGACTGAAATAATCAAACATGAAGCTGTTTCTGGTATTCCCAACATGCTCCAGCAACAACATCCCAGTTGGTTCCGAGTCCGTCTGAAACATTTGGGTTTAACATCATGTGATGGTTCTGGTCTGGTCTGCAGATTCAAGATGGAAATCTACCTAAAAACAAAGGAAAGGCTGCAGGAGGCTGTGGTTGGGCTAAACTGGAGGTTTTTATCGTTTCTGCTCCAGACAGCAGCAGAACAACCAGAGCAGAAAGTTGTGATATTATCAGACACATATTTTAGTTTTTCAGAAGGACTTGATGTGAAAAGTTTAGAGTTAATTGGTTGAGAATCAGGAAGAGGAAAGAGGAAGTCTGTTGATTGGATGAGAGGCGGAGGCCAACCAGGACAGACTCTCCACACCAGCTGAGCCCAAAGTCACGTCTTTGTCCTGGGGGAGAAAGCTGGAGTACCTGGGGAGAACCCAGACCTGCAGAAAGACCCCAGGCTGGGATTTGAACCCACAACCTCCTGGGTGCAAGGCAGCAGCGCTGCCAGCTTGTCCCCATCGCTGGCTCGCCTACAGACTAAATGATGTCCAAAGTGTTTCTGTCATCGTGATCAGGGTGGTCCGACTGGAAACGTCTCAAACAATCCATGCCCATATTTATCTGGATTATAGTTTATTCCTGAACTTCATGTTGGGTTTTATGAGCAGCTGTTCTCCTGCAGCTGCAATCAGCTGTTTCCACCTCTGGAGGTTGTTGAGTTTCTGAGCATTTTGATGTCAAACCCAAATGTTTCCAACCACTCAGATTTACTTTTGGATCAGACTGCAAACCCAATCTACTGTCTACTCAGTGTCCACATTAAACATCAAAAGTAAAACGGCTGAATCCAACAGTCATAAAGCATGAGAGTAAAGTGTCGTCCTGTGCAGTGATGTAAAGTGTTGTTCTGTTTCTCTACCTTCTATGAACACAAGAAGATCCCAGGACTGGATTTTCCTTCTCTACGTCTAAAATCTTCTGCTGGACAATAAGCTTAAGTCATGGAGAAAAGACCCACAGATTGCTTTAATTCTCTGCTTTTATCTGTCAGGACAACCTTTAAATAAACCACCAGATCCTCCTTTAAACTTTGACCTCTTAAAAACAGCTGACAGGTGGCAGCGTGTCCCGAAATATTGGGAATAAAATGGGACAACAGAAGCCGAGTTAACCGTTCATAATATAAAGGCTTTTCATGAGGTTTCATGTTTAAACAATATTAATGAGAGGATTGTTTCACTGCCAGTTTAGTGGTTTACAGATGGTACCTGAATGCACCATCATGGCTCCTCTACACGTGTCTGTCGTAGCTTTAAAAGGTCAAACATCCATGAGCTGATCCAAAACAAACAACTTTCCCCCAAAGAAATATCGTTTTATCTCATAAAAATGAGATAAAACGTTTATAAAAACGAGTTTATGTCCTTCAAATAATTTAAACATTATATCAAGATAACAAAGTGAAGGTTTCAGAGAATATCTCAGTTTCTTATTTAGAGACAGAGAAGGAAAACATTTTATCTCGACTCAACATGAGGAAATCATTTCTAAAACACGATTTTATTATCTCGAGATATTTTCTTGTAATTTAGAGAATGAGGAATAATCTCAAGATATTTTATCAGTAAATCAAAAGAAGAATAAGTAAAGGAACTTTTTCTCCAGATAACATTTTATATCTCATGATCCTTGGCTGTGTGTCTTGTTCCGACCCAAAGATATCTTCTCATTTTGGGACAATAAGAACATTATTTAATTATGGATTCAAAGATTTTATGACTCCTTGAAAACTTTTATTTTATGATATCTCTTTGAGAAAACCTAAAATGTATCCAGATATTTTCTATAAATCGTTAAATAATGAGAAAAAAGTATCTCAGTTGTGTCTTCCTTGGATTATAGAAATGAAAAGAAATGATCTCATTATTTTGAGATCATTTTTTTAAGAAAACCGAAGAAACGATGATTTTATATTTTGAGATTCTGTGTTTAGTTTCTCAGTTTTATATCAAACATCAGTGAATGTCTTAAGATAGAAATTCGTTCTCATCTGAAGTTAAAACTAAACAATATCTTGAGATCTTTTCTCATCATTTAAAGAAAAATCGGAAAATGAACCTAATTATGGATCTCAAGCTAACGAGGAGAAAATCTTGTTTTGTTGTAAAGAAAACAAGTTTAACGGCAGATGTTCTTGTTTTCTTGAGGAAACCTCATGGAAATCATTTTAACCCAGACATCTGTACTCTAACATTAGAACCTCCATGTATTTACATGTTTATGTACCTACATGTGTCGGAATATATTTCTAATGTTCTCCCTCTTTCCTTCTACTAACACAGAAAACATCAGAAAAGCTCAAAGAAGAGGAAAGGAGAAAACTGGCCGAGATTCAGGCCGAGTTAGAAAAGCAGAAGCAGCTGGCTGCAGCTCAGGCTCGATCCGTAGCCAAAGCAGAACAAGAGGCCCAGGATCTGAAGCTGAAGATGAAGGAGGAGGCCGACAGGAGGCAGGATGTGGCCGTGGACTCGGAGAAGCAGAAACAGAACATCCAGCAGGAGCTGCAGCAGCTAAAGAGTCTGTCTGAGCAGGAGATCAAGTCCAAGAGCCAGCAGCTGCAGGAGGCGCTGGACAGTCGGACCAAGATCGAGGAGGAGATCCACATCATCCGAATCCAGCTGGAGACCACCATGAAGCAGAAAACCACAGCCGAGTCCGAGTTACACAGCCTCCGAGACAAAGCAGCCGAGGCGGAGAAGCTCCGGAAAGCAGCCCAGGACGAGGCGGAGAGGCTCCGCAAGCAGGTCGCAGAGGAGAGCCAGAAGAAGAAAAACGCTGAAGATGAGCTGAAGCGGAAAGCTGAGGCGGAGAAGGAAGCGGCCAAGCAGAAGCAGAAAGCCCTGGACGAGCTGCAGAAGTTTAAAATGCAAGCCGAGGAGGCGGAGAGGCGCGTGAAGCAGGCCGAGGAGGAGAAGCTGAGGCAGAGCAAAGTGGTGGAGGAGGTGGCGCAGCAGACCGCCGCCACCCAGCTGCAGGCTAAAGCCACGCTATTCACAGAGAAGACGACAGAACTGGAGAAATCTCTGAGGAAAGAGCAGGGCACGGTCCTGCAGCTGCAGGAGGAAGCCGACAGACTCAGGAAGCAGCAGGAGGAAGCCAACCGAGCCAGAGAGCATGCAGAAGAAGAGCTGGAAGCATGGAGGCAGAAAGCCAACGAGGCTCTCCGCCTCAGGCTAAAAGCTGAGGAGGAGGCTCAGAAGAAGAGCCAGGCTCAGGAGGAAGCCGAGCGGCAGAAGGTCGAAGCTGAGCGAGACGCCAAGAGGAGAAGGAAGGCTGAGGAAGCGGCGCTGAAGCAGAAGGACAACGCTGAGAAAGAGCTGGAGAAGCAGAGGCAGTTCGCTGAGCAGATAGCTCAGAACAAACTGTCCGCCGAGCAAGAATGCATTCGCTTGAAGGCCGAGTCTGAACACGCCGAACAGCAGAGGGCGCTGTTGGACAGCGAGCTCCGGCGCCTGAAAAACGAGGTGATCGCCGCAGAGAACCAGAGGAAGCAACTGGAAGAGGAGCTGGCCAAAGTCCGCAGCGAAATGGACGCTCTGCTGCAGATGAAGGTCAAAGCTGAGAAGGAGACGCTCTCCAAGACGGAGAAGAGCAAGCAGCTCCTGGAGTCGGAAGCGCTGAAGATGAAGCAGCTGGCGGAGGAGGCCGCCCGGCTGAGAGCGGTCGCCGAAGAGGCAAAGAAGCAGAGGCAGATGGCAGAAGAAGAAGCTTCCCGGCAGAGAGCCGAGGCCGAGAAGATCCTCAAGGAGAAACTGGCCGCCATCAACGAGGCGACGCAGGTGAAGACGGAAGCAGAGATCGCCCTGAAAGCGAAGGAGGCGGAGAACGAGAGGCTGAAGAGGAAGGCTGAGGAGGAGGCCTATCAGAGGAAGCTCCTGGAGGACCAAGCTGCTCAGCACAAGCAGGAGATCGAGGAGAAGATGGCTCAGCTGAAGGGCTCCTCCGAGTCTGAGCTGGAGAGACAGAAAACGGTGGTGGAGGACACGGTGAGGCAGAAGAAGGTGGTGGAGGAGGAGATCCACCTCATCAGGATCAACTTTGAGAAGGCGTCAAAGGAGAAGTCCGACCTCGAGCTGGAGTTGAGGAAGCTGAAGGACGTTGCAGATCAGACACAGAAGAGCAAACTGAAAGCCGAAGAAGAGGCGGAGAAACTGAAAAAACTGGCGGCAGAGGAGGAGAAGAGGAGGAAAGACGCCGAGGAGAAGGTGAAGAGGATCACTGCGGCAGAGGAAGAGGCGGCTCGGCAGCGCAAAGCCGCTCAGGAGGAGGTGGAGCGGCTCAAAAAGAAGGCGGAGGAAGCCAACAAGCAGAGAAGCGATGCCGAGAAGGAGGCGGAGAAGCAGGTGGTCCTGGCCAAGGAGGCGGCGCAGAAATGCAGCGCTGCAGAGCAGAAAGCTCAGAACGTTCTCAGCAAGAACAAAGAAGATGTCCTGGCTCAGGAGAAGCTCAGAGATGAGTTTAGAAATGCTAAGAAGCTCGCGGAAGCTGCTGAGAAGGCCAAAGAGAAGGCGGAGAAAGAGGCGGCGGCGCTTCGCCAGAAAGCCGGGGAGGCTGAGAAGCAGAAAAAAGGCGCAGAAGAAGAAGCTGCTAAACGGGCCGAGGCTCAACGAGATGCAGAGAGACTGAGGAAGGAGGCGGAGGAGGAGGCGTCAAGGCGAGCTGCGGCTGAAGCCGCGGCGCTGAAGCAGAAGCAGCAGGCGGATGCAGAGATGGCCAAACACAAGAAGGAGGCCGAACAGGCGCTGAAGCAGAAATGTCAGGTGGAGAAGGAGCTTTCAGCCGTCAAACTGCAGCTGGACAAAACCGATAAGCAGAAAGAAGTTCTGGACGCCGAGCTTCACAGAGTTAAAGGTGAAGTTAACGACGCCGTCAGGCAGAAAGCACAGGTGGAGGAAGAACTCTCCAAAGTCAAGAATCAGATGGACGAACTCCTCACAGTTAAACTCAAGATGGAGGAGCAGAACCGCCTCCTCATGCAGAAGGACAAAGACAACAGCCAGAAACTGCTCCAGGAGGAGGCCGAGAAGATGAAGAACCTGGCAGCGGAAGCAGCTCGACTCGCCGTGGAAGCTGAAGAAGCAGCCAGGCAGAGGCAGATGGCTGAGGCCGATCTGGCTGAACAGCGAGCTCTCGCTGAGAAGATGCTGAAGGAGAAAATGCAGGCCATCCAGGAGGCTACAAGACTGAAGGCTGAAGCAGAGGAGCTCCAGAAGCTGAAGGACCAGGCTCAGGACAAGGCGAAAAAACTCCAGCAGGACAAACAACAGATCCAGCAGCGCCTGGAGAAGGAGACCGAGGACTTCCACAAATCTCTGGAGGCGGAGCGAACCAGGCAGCGGGAAGCATCTGCTGAGGCCCAGAAGCTGAAGCTCAGAGTCGAGGAGCTCAGCGACGCTCAGGCAAAAGCCGAAGAGGAAGCCAAGAAGTTCAAGAAGCAAGCAGATGAAGCCAAAGCTCGTCTCCAGGACGGTGAAAAACAGGTGGCGGAAACCGTGGTGCAGAAGCTGGAGACACAGAGGCTGCAGAGCAGCAGAGAGGCTGATGACCTGAAGAAAGCCATAACTGAGCTGGAGAACGAAAAAAAGAAGCTGAGAAAAGACGCTGAGGAGCTTCAGAAGAAAAGCCAGCAGGTAAAGTTACCTGTTGAGTTCAAAATCCAGGAACACATCCAGTCTCACTAACATTCATAGAACTTTTACTGATAGACCAGATTTAGCTGACACGTCTTCATATGTCATTAAAGTCCAACTCCGGTCATATTTTCAGCTAATTTTTAAACATTCTCAGTGGTCTTTAAATTAGGATTATGCCGTTTTTAGCCAAAATCACAGAACCTGTGCCGTTTTCTGGGACTTTGCTTCAGCAGAGCTGCAGTAGCTCGTTAGCAATTCGCCTCTGTGTTGTGGGCGGAGCCATTGGCATGGAGGGCGAATCGTCCCCTTCTGAATCATGGTCGGCAAAGATCGGTGCACGCACCTCATCCGCACTGCAAAGTCATCTGGCCATTTTGTTTTTGGTCATAAAGATCGCTCTCTCTCTCTCTATCCGTCTCTATCGCTTTTCTCTCCTCTCCCGCTCAGCAGCTGGGCGCCCTGACAGCTGGTGTCGGGTTTCAAACCTATTTTTCTCCGATTTTTTTTCATAGAAACACCCACAATGACGGCAGTATTGAAGCTATATGTAGTGAACATCTCGTAGTACCAAGCAGTAACGGCACAAGGCAGTAGATTTAAAGAAAGGGGCTGTTTTATTCAGCAATGCATTGCAACCCGCTGCAGCACACAGCTGTTGATCCGCCATCTTCTTCTCTACTCCTCAGAACCTGAGTGGGCGGGGCGGAGCGGAGGAGGAGGAGGAGCTTGTGGCTCCGCCCAGTGGAGTTACTATGTAAAAACTCCAGTCTGATTTAGCCGCCGTTTTAACATCTGCTACTGATTCACAGCCGTTTGAATGCAGAAATACTCAGAAATACAACTTTGAGCTTAATTTTCTCAAGAAATGTCCTCTAGCATCAGAAAAAGGCCACAAGAACATGTTAACACCTAAAAAAAACAGGATTTTCATCTGAGTGGGTCTTTAAACTCTGAAAACACCCGTTACAGGATCAGTTTTCCCCTAAAGATCTTTAAGATCCTCCATCCGTCCCGGTACCAGAGCCGCTACTATAACAATAAATGGAAACGACCCGTTTGGTTTCAGTTCGTCACTCGAAGCAGAACTAAAACCCTGAATGTATAAAGTCTTGAACTTCTCTAGACTTCTCTTGTTATTTTGAAGACGTTTCACCTCCCATCCAAAAGGTTTCTTCAGTTCTTCAGAACCTTTGGATGGAAGGTGAAACGTCTTCCAGCTGCCTTTACTTTTTAACTGTCCTGACGACTGAGAATCTACACCAACAACTCAATATAATCACTGATGCGATACTTGTGAGTTTTAAGTTAGCTAAGCAACAGCAACTGACTTAAAGTAATGACCGATCTTCCCTGAACGTTTGACCAACTTCATCCTTCTTTTCGCTTACAGATGGCGACCGCCCAACAGGCGCAGATTGAGCAACAGAAGGTCGTCCTTCAACAATCTTTCCTCAGTGAGAAGGAGCTACTGCTGAAAAGAGAAAAAGGCGTCGAAGATGAGAAAAAGAAGCTCGAGAAACAGTACGAGGAGGAGGTGAAGAAGGCCAAAGCGTTTAAGGAAGAACAGGAACGTCAGCACGCACTCATGGAGGAGGAGAGGAAGAAGCTGCAGGCCGTAATGGACGAGGCTGTGAAGAAGCAGGAGGAGGCTGAAGCAGAGATGAAAAACAAGCAGAAGGAAATGGAAGCGCTTGAAAAGAAAAGGCTGGAACAGGAAAAACTCCTGGAGGAGGAGAACAAAAAGCTCAGAGAGAAACTCCAGAGTTTGGAGGTTGCTTCTACAGAGGGAGCGTCCCAAACGAAGGAAATGGAAGTTCAGACGGACAAAGTTCCCGAGGAGCAGCTGGTCTCTATGATGACGGTGGGAACAACAAGGAAAGTTCTGAATGGCTCGGCTGAAGTTGACGGGCTGAAGAAAGATGGAGAATCTCCATTTGTATTTGATGGAATCAGAGAGAAGGTTCCTGCAGAGAGACTTTTTGACATTGGTGTCCTGACCAAGAAGGACATGGACAAACTAAAAAAAGGCAAAGTCTCCATACAGGAGCTTGAAAAGACCGACAAAGTCCGATCGTGTCTGAAGGGCCAGAGCTGCGTAGGAGGCATCCTGACTCCATCCAAAGAGAAGATGAGCGTCTACAACGCCATGACGGCGAACAAGATCACTCCCGACGCGGCCGCCATGCTTCTGGAAGCTCAGGCAGCATCGGGCTATGTTGTTGATCCAGTGAAAAATAAACTTCTCTCTGTAGATGAAGCTGTTAAGGAGGAGTTAGTTGGGCCTGAACTCCATCACCGTATGCTTTCTGCAGAGCGAGCTGCCACTGGCTTCAAAGATCCATACACCGGAGCCAGAATTTCCTTGTTTGAAGCCATGAAGAAGGGCCTCGTTGATAGAGAACAAGCCACCAAATTCCTGGATGTTCAGCTCGCAACGGGTGGAATCGTGGATCCCGTCAACAGTCACAGAGTCCCACTTCAGACAGCCTATAAGCAGGGCCAGTTTGATGCAGACATGAACAAGAAACTCATGGATCCCATCGACGAGTCCAAGTTATTCACGGACCCCAGCACTCAGGAGCCCCTCACCTACAAACAGATGCTGGAGAAATGCACCAAAGACCCAGAGACTGGCCTGCTGATGTTACCGGTGACGGACAAAGCCGGTCAGAGAGAGAGAACGTACACAGATATGGAGACTAAAGAGGTGTTCAGCAGGTCCAATGTTGACGTTCCATTCGGAAAATTTAAAGGAAAAGCCGTCACCATCTGGGAGGTGATAAATTCAGAGTATTTTACTGAGGAGCAAAGAAGAGAACTGATCCGCCAGTACAAGACGGGCAAGATCACAGTGGAGAAGGTCATCAAGATCGTCATCACTGTTGTGGAAGACAAGGAGAAGGACAGTGGAACTGTCTTCAATGGTTTGAGAGGTCCAGTGACCGCCAATGACCTTCTAGAGTCTAAGATCATAAACAAAGATTTGTTTAACAAACTGAGCAATGGGAAGATCTCAGTTAAGGAGGTTTCTGAGATGGATGGTGTGAAGAAGGCCTTGCATGGAGCCCCCAGCATTGCAGGTCTCCTGAATGAACCAACGAAAGAGAAGATGCCTTTTTATCAAGCCTTGAAAAAGGAATTACTCTCCCCAGAGACAGCTGTGAATTTTCTCGAAGCCCAGGCAGCCACAGGATTTATGATCGATCCGGTGAAAAATGAGCGCATGCCTGTAGATGAAGCTGTTAAGTCAGGTCTTGTTGGTCCAGAGCTGCATGAACGTCTCCTGTCAGCAGAGCGAGCAGTCAGTGGCTATAGAGATCCGTACACGGGGAAAAAAGTGTCTGTTTTTGAAGCCATGAGAAAAGGCCTCGTGAAGAAAGATCAAGGCATCCGCTTGCTAGAAGCTCAGCTTTCAACAGGAGGAGTTATTGATCCCATTAAAAGCTGTCGCATCCCTAATGAGGTCGCCTGCAAGCGAGGATACTTTGATGAAGAAATCGACAAGACTTTGAACCAAAACACAGATGAGACCAAAATGTTTTATGATCCCAACTCACAGCAGGAGGCCACCTATGCACAACTCATGGATAAGTGTGTCACAGACAAAGAGACTGGATTGCCGTTACTTCCCCTGTCAAAGAAGGCTCCAAAGCCCAAAGAGGACAAACAAATAACAGAGGCCAAAATGAAAGAGGCCCTAAGCCAGAAGACAATGGAGCTGGAATACGGACCTTTCAAAGGGAGAAAAATCACAATTTGGGAGATCATAAACTCTGAGTACATCACAGAGGAACAGAGACTAGAGCTGATTCGTCAGTATAGATTGGGCCTGGTAACAATCGAGAAGCTTGTAAAGATTGTGATAACAACCATCGATGAAAAAGAGGACAAAACAAAGGAAGAAGCTTGTTTTGAAGGCCTGAGAGAACCGGTCACTGCCGGCTCGCTGCTTGATGCCAACATAATTGATAAGGCCACATTTGACCAACTCCAGCAGGGTAAAAAGGCTCCCAACGAAGTGGGTCAAACTGATAAAGTCAAAAAGTACCTGTGTGGCACTGACCGCATTGATGGTGTCACTATGGACGACTCAGATGAGAAGTTAGGCATATATGAAGCCATGAAAAGGCATGTTTTACAGCATAGCACTGGACTGGCACTTCTTGAGGCCCAAGCTGGGACTGGATATATCACCGATCCAGTGAAGAACCAGAAATACTGCGTAGATGATGCTGTGAAGGCTGGAGTCGTTGGCCCTGAGCTTCATGAGAAACTTCTATCAGCTGAAAAAGCAGTAACAGGATACAAAGATCCGTACACGGGCAATAAGATCTCCCTGTTCCAAGCCATGAAGAAGGAGCTGGTGTTGAGGGAGCATGCTATTCCTATTCTAGAAGCTCAAATTACAACTGGTGGAATAATCGATCCCGTCAGCAGCCATCGGGTTCCCAATGATGTTGCCATCCAGCGTGGCTTCTTCAGTAAAGAAATGTTGAAATCATTCAACGAACCGACAGGCGACATCAAAGGCTTCACCAACCCCAACAACAATGAAAGGATAACTTACAAAGAGCTGCTGGAGAAATGCAGAAGAGATCCCAACACTGGTCTGTGCTACCTGCCTCTATCAAAGGTTGAAGCTCCTGGAACAAGTGAGAAGTCCTACGAGTACACTGAGGAACAAGCTCAACAAGATCTAGCCAACACTCAAATTGAGATCCCCCATCAGAGCTTTGCAGGAAAGAGTATGACCATCTGGGAGGTGATGAACTCAAAGATGCTCCCTGAAGAGGAGAGGCGGCGGCTGCTGGAACAGTACCGCTTGGGCCAAATCACAAAGGAAAGAATGCTCATCATCATCATTGAAATAATTGAACAAAGAGAAACTCTGAAAGTGGAGCAGAGCATGTCATGTGACGTGATCAGGAGAAGACTTACTATCGAGGAGCTGTACAGTGCTCGAATTATTGACCTGCAGACGTACAACCTCCTGAAACAAAAGAAGATGAGTATCCAAGAGGTGATGGAGATGCCTTCAGTAAAGCAGTACCTCTTTGGAACAGGTTGCATTGCAGGGATCATGTCAGACAGTCCTCCTAAAATCAGCATTTACCAAGCTATGAAGAACGGCCAGATTAAGCCTGAAGTTGCTGTGAAACTTCTCGAGGCCCAGGCAGCAACAGGATTCATGATTGATCCAGTTAAAGATGAGCTCCTAACCGTTGATGAAGCGGTACGTAAGGGCCTTGTTGGACCTGAGATCCATGACAAACTTCTCTCAGCTGAGCGTGCAGTGACAGGATACAGAGATCCGTACAGTGGAAAAGTGATTTCTCTCTTCCAGGCCATGAAAAAAGACCTGATTCCTGAAGATTATGCCTTAAGGCTCTTAGAAGCCCAGAATGCCACTGGAGGACTGATGGATCCCGAATACTACTTCCACCTTCCCATAGATGTTGCCATGCAGCGTGGATACATCAATAAGGAAACCCTCGACAGGATAACTGAACCTACAGCGGATGTGCGAGGTTACATTGACCCAACAACAGATGAGAAACAAACCTATGCTCAGCTACTGAAGAGATGCAGAGTTGATAAAGAAAGTGGACTGCGGCTCCTTTCCTTGGCAGACAAACGGCTTCTCTTCAGGGGTCTTAGAAAACTAATTACTGCAGATGAGCTCCTCCGTTCACAGATTATTAACCAAAAGACCTACAACGAACTCATTGAAGGCATCATCACAGTGGAGGAGGTTAGTCGAGAACTAAAGAAGTATCTTGAGGGGACCAGCTGTATTGCAGGCGTATATGTCGAATCTACAAAAGACCGTCTTTCCATTTACCAAGCAATGAAGAAGAACATGATCAGGCCGGGAACAGCCTTTGAGCTGCTTGAAGCTCAAGCTGCTACAGGATATGTGATTGACCCCATCAAGAATCTGAATCTGAACGTCACAGAAGCTGTTAAAATAGGTGTTGTTGGCCCAGAGTTTAAAGACAAACTCCTCTCAGCTGAACGAGCTGTCACAGGCTACAGAGACCCTTACTCTGGCCAGATTGTCTCTCTTTTCCAGGCGATGAAAAAGAATCTCATTCTGAAAGACCACGGCATCCGGCTACTTGAGGCTCAAATTGCCACAGGGGGGATAATCGATCCACAAGAGAGCCACCGTTTGCCAGTTGAAACTGCATATGAACGTGGCCTCTTTGACGAGGAAATGAACACAATCCTCACTGACCCCTCCGATGACACAAAGGGCTTCTTTGACCCAAACACTGAGGAAAACCTCACCTACCTGCAGCTGATGGAGAGATGTATGACGGACTCAGAGACCGGCCTTCGTCTCCTGCTGTTGAAAGAGAAGAAACGTGAGAGGAAGACCTCATCAAAGTCTTCGGTTCGTAAACGAAGAGTTGTCATCGTTGATCCAGAGTCGGGCAAAGAGATGTCCGTTTATGAAGCGTATCAGAAAGGTCTGATTGATCACCAGACCTACATAGAACTTTCAGAGCAGGAGTGTGAATGGGAGGAGATAACAATAACCTCCTCTGATGGAGTCGTAAAGTCTGTGATCATTGACAGAAGGTCTGGACGGCAGTACGACATTGATGATGCAATCACGAGAGGCCTTATAGATAAGTCTGCACTGGATCAGTACCGAGCCGGAACGCTGTCCATCACAGAGTTTGCAGACATGTTGTCTGGAAACATGAGCGGCAGCAGATCACGTTCATCCTCCTTTGGCTCGTCTTCCTCCTACACCGCAAGCCCGATACCTTCCATAAAAACACCAGCGACCACCTGGAATGACCCAACTGAGGAAACCGGGCCTGTAGCTGGAATATTGGACACAGACACACTGGAGAAGGTCTCAGTCACAGAGGCCATTCACCGAAACCTTGTAGACAATATAACAGGTCAAAGGTTGCTGGAAGCTCAGGCCTGCACTGGAGGGATCATTGACCCAAACACAGGAGAGAAGTTCTCTGTAGCAGACGCGATGAATAAAGGGCTTGTGGATAAGATTATGGTGGACCGCATCAGTTTAGCCCAGAAGTCTTACAATGGATTTGAAGATCCCAGAACTAAGACCAAAATGTCTGCTGCTCAAGCTCTGAAGAAAGGATGGCTTTACTACGAAGCCGGACAGCGGTTCCTTGAGGTCCAGTATCTCACTGGTGGTCTGATTGAACCAGATGCTTCTGGCAGGGTCTCCATTGATGAGGCTGTGAAGAAAGGCACCTTAGACGCCCGCACAGCCCAGAAGTTACGAGATGTCAGCGCATATTCAAAATACCTGACCTGCCCCAAAACCAAGCTCAAGATTTCCTACAAGGACGCAATGGAAAGAAGTATGATCGAGGAGGGAACTGGTCTCCGGCTGCTTGAAGCTTCGTCTCAGTCCACCAAAGGCCTTTACAGTCCATACAGCATCAGTGGTTCTGGCTCTGCCACTGGGTCCCGGTCTGGTTCTAGAACTGGTTCCAGATCCGGCTCCAGGAGAGGAAGCTTTGATGCCACAGGGTCTAGTTTCACAACAACCTTCTCGTCGTCTGCCTACGGTTCACCGAGCTACAGCCGGCGATACTGAGCAGGAGGCTGAGGAACGCTCACCAGATGCCTACATCCCTGTGGAACAAAGAGCTCCTTTATTCTGCTCTGCATGGGGTTGTTACAACACTTTTAGCTTTTCATTTTACACCCACTTATTCCTTCGGTTTATTGTATATTAACGCTCACTGTATGACATCATCAGATCCATCATCATGTACTGTAAGCAGTACAACAAATGCCTTTGTTGTACATGACCTTTTTAATATTAATTTTAAAATAAGCATTTAGTCTTCCACAATCACACGTTTATTTCCTAAAAAATACCGTCAGACTGTTAGCAGAACCAAATTGGATGTACAAACTAAGGTTTCCGTAAATGTGTATATTTCTGAAAAGGACAAAAAGCTTCTCTGCAGAGCAGAATATGGAGTCTATAGATAGTCTGCTTAAAGAATGCCAAGCTTCAAGATCTTCTCTTTCTGTGGCCACACTGCCATATTTACTCTAGAATGCATAAAACCCAACTTCATATCCATAAATCCTGCAGTCAGAGCAACAACTGCAACCTGTAAAAAGGACAAAAAAACAAAGACATCTGACAATCTGAGTTGGACTGGAAGACCAACAGACATAAATCGCTGCTTTTTCTGGAGGCACAAAAAGGTAAATATAAAGAGAAGCATTTAGTTTGATTTCAAACCAGATTGTTGGAATCTAATGTTTGTTTTTGTTTTTTTGCTCTATGTTGAATTTCTGTTTCAGGAACTGCTTTCAGCTTTTAGTTCATCTCCAACTCTGTGCTCAGATGTCACGCTTGGACTGGATGTGGACTCAACGCTGCAGTGCTGAAACACGCTCGCTGCTCTGCCGCTCGCTGCTCTGCTGCCTGGTCTGGTTGCTTTGTAAAGATCTGCAGAAGACTCCTCCACCTCTCTCTGCAGAACTGATGCATGGCTGGAAAAGAAAGGTTCTCTAAAGCAGGTGAGCAGTTTTCCAGCCAGGCCACAGACAGCAGGAGGTTCACCGAGTAGCCAAGATTAACATCATTCAATGGACTTTTTTATTTTCCAGACGATGTATGGAAACCGTAGTGATAATCAGTAAATAAAAGTGAAACATTTCTTTGGGAAAGATGTTTAAGCTTCGAAGCTCACCCAGTATTTGTATTTGACACTACACGCCCTTGTTTTAATGATAAATCTTCTTTGTAAAGCAGCACATTTAATCTATATCTCCTTTTATTTTCATACTCTATATTTCTGCTTTGCATGATTTATTAACATAGAAAAGATGCAACTGTTATATCCTTCAAAGCTTATTTTTTGCTGTTTCCAGAGGCTTGAAGGATGTATTTTAGTGAGGGGTCATCAAGCCTTGTTTGAACTGGTGTATTTATAATAAAAATGGGACGAGGAAGTTTATTGTTACACCTTAAGCCTGTAAATAAACACAGTAATAAAAAAAAATCTGCTTCTTTGTTTTTGTTTTGTCTGCTAAACAAATAAAGATTAAGAGATATCATCACTAAGCTAAAAATCCAAGATTTTGTTTGCTAATTTATTTCTCGATAAGAAGAATAAGCAAATAGTTGAAAAATGAAACTATTCAACATAAATAGTTCAGCATTCAATTTAAATGTATTCCTGCAGAGAAATTACATATTTATGTTTTCCACTTATTACAGGCCGGTCTTTCAAAACTACATTAGCCTGCAATATTGATCTAAAATAATAATTCACATTTGGGGGATGTTATATTTAGGAGACTTTAACTCTTTATAGGCTGGTATTTAACAGAGAAACATATTACTCCCTGAAAATAGGCAGGGATGTATATTATTATTATTGTTATTATTATTATTAATTATTATTATTGAGAGTCAGCTTCCTATGAACTGTAGTAACATAAATTTTCCTCATTTTTCACTTTAAACAGGTAATTGTTATAATAATGTCTCTTTTTCTACGGAGTTATATTGAAAAGAAAAAAATCACTGAGATCGTTTGGAGAAAAAAATGTCTGCCCTCCAGAAAGTACAATATTATTAATATTTATATATATGTGTGTGTGTGTTTCCACTTTAAATGTACCAGATCTTAAAATTACTTCAGTCTGAAATATGTATCACAATTATTATATTTGGAGCATTTTAACCCTTTGATGCCTGGTGTGCTTCCATATTTCTACTGTTTTTATAAAAACAAGAATATTTCCTATAAATTAGACACACACTATTATCACTGGCTACACAGAGACAAACGTGTATGAATGGATGAAGGAGGAACTAAAATGATTCTCAGTTAAACTAAAGTAGAAGCTGAAGTGGATTTTGAGACTTTTTCTTAACTGTTGCCAGATTGCAGGGCTGGATTTCAAAAAGGAAGAAGTAATAATAATGAGCTGAAGATAAAAATGTCTGGATTATTGTTCAGCTGGAAAGAGATAGACCTCTGAATTTACAGTCTGGAAGAACAGAATCAGTTCTGGAATGTTTACCGAACCTGAAAAAAGACTAAATGAGTTGATTAGCAAGCAAACATAAAGGTAAGCATTTAAACATAAGGAACAAAAATTCAGGCAAAACCTGAATGAGCCGGGTTTGAATGAGCCGGGTTTGAATGAGCCGGGTTTGAATGAGCCGGGCTTGAATGAGTCGGGTTTGAATGAGCCGGGTTTAAATGAGCCGGGTTTGAATGAGTCGGGTTTGAATGAGCCGGGTTTGAATGAGTCGGGCTTGAATGAGTCGGGTTTGAATGAGCCGGGTTTGAATGAGCCGGGTTTGAATGAGTCGGGTTTGAATGAGTCGGGTTTGAATGAGCCGGGTTTGAATGAGCCGGGTTTGAATGAGTCGGGTTTGAATGAGCCGGGTTTGAATGAGCCGGGTTTGAATGAGTCGGGTTTGAATGAGTCGGGTTTGAATGAGCCGGGTTTAAATGAGCCGGGTTTGAATGAGTCGGGTTTGAATGAGCCGGGTTTGAATGAGTCGGGCTTGAATGAGTCGGGTTTGAATGAGTCGGGCTTGAATGAGTCGGGTTTGAATGAGCCGGGTTTGAATGAGCCGGGTTTGAATGAGCCGGGCTTGAATGAGCCGGGTTTGAATGAGCCGGGCTTGAATGAGTCGGGTTTGAATGAGTCGGGTTTGAATGAGCCGGGCTTGAATGAGCCGGGTTTGAATGAGTCGGGTTTGAATGAGCCGGGTTTGAATGAGTCGGGTTTGAATGAGTCGGGTTTGAATGAGCCGGGTTTGAATGAGCCGGGTTTGAATGAGTCGGGCTTGAATGAGTCGGGTTTGAATGAGCCGGGTTTGAATGAGCCGGGTTTGAATGAGCCGGGCTTGAATGAGTCGGGTTTGAATGAGCCGGGTTTGAATGAGCCGGGTTTGAATGAGTCGGGTTTGAATGAGCCGGGTTTGAATGAGCCGGGTTTGAATGAGCCGGGCTTGAATGAGCCGGGTTTGAATGAGCCGGGTTTGAATGAGCCGGGTTTGAATGAGCCGGGCTTGAATGAGCTGGGTTTAAATTATCCACCTGAGCTTCATTCATGGAACTGAATAAACCTGGAGAGAACTGTTAGGTTAATTCAAACAGCCCACAGGTTCTGTTCATACAACATTTGTTAGAGATATTTTAATTCAACCACAACATGAAATGATACCTGTGAACTTTTTAGTCTGAACCCATTAGTTGAAATGTCAATTTTGTTTTATATTTCCACAAAAGTACACATTAGTCCTTTAGTTTGCATAGAAATGCCATAGAAATAAATAAATGCATTAAAAAACGATTATATTGTGGCACAAAATAGAATCAGCACCTCCAAATCCGAGGCCATGGTCTTGAGCCGGAAAAGGGTGGGGTGCCTCCTCCGGGTCGGGGATGGGGTCCTTCCCCAAGTGGAGGAGTTTAAGTATCTGGGGGTCTTGTTCACGAATGAGGGAAAAATGGAGCGGGAGATCGATAGACGGGTTGGTGGGGCATCTGCAGTTATGCGGGCGCTCTACCGGTCTGTCGTGGTGAAGAGAGAGCTGAGCCAAAAGGCGAAGCTCTCGATTTACCGGTCGATCTACGTTCCTACCCTCATCTATGGTCACGAATTCTGGGTGGTGACCGAAAGAATGAGATCACGGATACAAGCGGCTGAAATGAGTTTCCTCCACAGAGTGTCTGGGCTCTCCCTTAGAGATACGGTGAGAAGCTCAGTCATCCGGAGGGGGCTCAGAGTAGAGCCGCTGCTTCTCCACATCGAGAGGAGTCAGTTGAGGAGGCTCAGACATCTGGTCAGGATGCCTCCTGGACGCCTCCCTGGTGAGGTGTTTCGGGCACGTCTCACCGGGAGGAGGCCCAGGGGAAGGCCCAGGACACGCTGGAGGGACTATGTTTCTCGGCTGGCCTGGGAGCGCCTTGGGGTTCCTCCCGAGGAGCTGGAACAAGTGGCTGGGGAGAGGGAAGTCTGGGTCTCTTTGCTTAGGCTGCTGCCCCCGCGACCCGACCCCGGATAAGCGGAAGAAAATGGATGGATGGATGGATGGATGGACAAAATAGAATAAATGTTTATAGGACTGAAGCTGATTAAAGAATTAAATATTGAAAAGTTTGAGAACCGGCCATCTGCTGTCATGACGTCAGCAACGTGAGGAATAACATATTTTATTTTTCTTCATTTATTGTCACCAAGAAAAGCATTTTATGTGTTTGTAAAGTGAATAGAGTTGAATGAAGCTAATAGAACCGTTAGAAGGATTCCAGCCAATCAGGCGCTGGGACCCACGTGGGATCCCCGGGTCAGGACACCTGGAAGGGGAGGGGAGGGGGGGGGGGGGGGGGGGAATTCCCGGAGTGTCTGCAGCTGGCGGCGCGATGAGGAAAGGCCGCCTCTGATTGGTCAGTCCTGACACTTTCCCACCAACAGACCGAACCCGGGCTGCTCGGACCCGGCATGTCCGAACCACGGCAGCCCAAATGCTCCCGGTGCCGGCACCACGGCTTCATCATACGGAAGAAGGGCCACAGCGGGTGCTGCCCGTTCGCCGGGTGTGGGTGCTGGAAGTGCGGCCTCCTCACCCGGCGGACCCGGGTCAATGCGCTCCAGAGAAACCTGAGCAGAACCAGAACCAGAGACCATCCGGAGCGGAGAGCAGGAGAACCCGCCGCTGGGTCCCGGGACCCGGAGAGCCAGCAGCCTGACCCGGGGGGAGAGCCTGGTCCCGGGCCAGACAGCGGAGACGTCCCGAGCTGTGAGAACCTTCTTCCATTCTCTGGAGAGTTAAAAACGGATTTATTCAGAAACAAAACTGTTTGTCTTCTGCACATTTAGAAAAAAAAGTTTGATTTTAAAAACAAACCTTTAATTCTGATATTTATTTTCCATTTAATCTTTAAAAAAAACAGCTGATTGTATTTATATTTATCCACAGAAAAATATCTATATGAGCTGAATGGAATAAAGTGAATTAAAACATCAACATTTATGCTAAATCTAGATATTTTTGGACAGATTAAAAGCTTTAAAATGAAACGAAAATGAAAACATTCATTTTTTAGTCTGCAGCATTCAGTTCAAGTTAAAGTCAGGTTGCAGAAATTATTGGGAAAAATAAGATTTCTGGGGAATTTTGGGGATTAAAAATAATTAAATGTAAATATTTACCAACAGAATAAATATTCTTCAACTTTACAGTCATTTTCTGTGACAATTCAAGTTGTTAATTAGTTAAATATGTAAATCAAGTAAATGTTTAAATATATAAACGATTTGTGGGCAGCAGCATAAACATTAAATTATACATGAATTTTTCTGTTTCTCCATCTTTCATTTTCAATATAAAATACACTCAGTCCTGTTGAAAACAAACTAATTATTAGAGAAGCATCTAGAGAAGGAACATTTTATTCTCCAGGTTGTCTGATCTCCTTCCAGGTGGGACTCCTCCTCCCATCATGCCTCACTCCTCCAGCACTCCTCCACCTCCACACCTCCTGCTCCACCTGCCGTATTTACCTGCGCTCCCTGCCGGACTGTATGGTGACCTCCACAGAAGCCTGATGGTCCCCCACTTTCTGCAGGGCGTCATGTCCTACCCTCCTCCTCCACCAGAGGTCAGCCTAAAACAAAATGTCCCCAGGCTTCCTGGAAACCTGGAAAATTCAGGAAAAGGGGGAAAAATGTATGGACCAACCATCCATCTGTTCATCCATCTGTTCATCCATCCATCCATCTGTTCATCCATCCATCCATCTGTTCATCCATCCATCCATCTGTTCATCCATCCATCTGTTCATCCATCCATCCATCTGTTCATCCATCCATCCATCCATCTGTTCATCCAACCATCCATCCATCCATCTGTTCATCCATCCATCCATCTGTTCATCCATCCATCCATCCATCTGTTCATCCATCCATCCATCTGTTTATCCATCCATCTGTTTATCCATCCATCCATCTATTCATCCTTCCATCCATCTGTTCATCCTTCCATCCATCTGTTCATCCATCCATCCATCTGTTCATCCGTCTGTTCATCCATCCATCCATCTGTTCATCCGTCTGTTCATCCATCTGTTCATCCATCCATCCATCTGTTCATCCATCCATCCATCCATCTGTTCATCCATCCATCCATCTGTTCATCCATCTGTTCATCCATCCATCCATCTGTTTATCCATCCATCCATCTATTCATCCTTCCATCCATCTGTTCATCCATCCATCCATCTGTTCATCCATCCATCCATCTGTTCATCCATCTGTTCATCCATCCATCCATCTGTTCATCCATCCATCCATCTGTTCATCCATCTGTTCATCCATCCATCCATCTGTTCATCCATCCATCCATCTGTTCATCCTTCCATCCATCTGTTCATCCATCCATCCATCTGTTCATCCATCTGTTCATCCATCCATCCATCCATCTGTTCATCCTTCCATCCATCTGTTCATCCATCCATCCATCCATCCATCTGTTTATCCTTCCATCCATCTGTTCATCCTTCCATCCATCTGTTCATCCATCCATCCATCTGTTCATCCATCTGTTCATCCATCCATCCATCCATCTGTTCATCCATCCATCCATCTGTTCATCCATCCATCCATCTGTTCATCCATCCATCCATCTGTTTATCCATCCATCCATCTGTACATCCATCCATCCATCTGTTTATCCATCCATCTGTTTATCCTTCCATCCATCTGTTCATCCTTCCATCCATCTGTTCATCCATCCATCCATCTGTTCATCCATCTGTTCATCCATCCATCCATCTGTTTATCCATCCATCCATCTATTCATCCTTCCATCCATCTGTACATCCATCCATCCATCTGTTTATCCATCCATCTGTTTATCCTTCCATCCATCTGTTCATCCTTCCATCCATCTGTTCATCCATCCATCCATCTGTTCATCCATCTGTTCATCCATCCATCCATCTGTTCATCCATCCATCCATCTGTTCATCCATCTGTTCATCCATCCATCCATCTGTTTATCCATCCATCCATCTATTCATCCTTCCATCCATCTGTTCATCCTTCCATCCATCCATCTGTACATCCATCCATCCATCTGTTTATCCATCCATCTGTTTATCCATCCATCCATCTGTTCATCCATCTGTACATCCATCCATCCATCTGTTTATCCATCCATCTGTTTATCCATCCATCCATCTGTTCATCCATCTGTTCATCCATCCATCCATCTGTTCATCCATCTGTTCATCCATCCATCCATCTGTTTATCCATCCATCCATCTATTCATCCTTCCATCCATCTGTTCATCCATCCATCCATCCATCTGTTTATCCATCCATCCATCTATTCATCCTTCCATCCATCTGTTCATCCATCCATCCATCTGTTTATCCATCCATCCATCTATTCATCCTTCCATCCATCTGTTCATCCATCCATCCATCTGTTCATCCATTTATCCATCTGTTCATCCATCCATCCATCCATCCATCTGTTCATCCATCCATCCATCTGTTCATCCATCCATCCATCTGTTCATCCATCCATCCATCTGTTCATCCATCTGTTTATCCATCCATCCATCTATTCATCCTTCCATCCATCTGTTCATCCATCCATCCATCTGTTTATCCATCCGTCCATCTATTCATCCTTCCATCCATCTGTTCATCCATCCATCCATCCATCCATCTGTACATCCATCCATCCATCTGTTTATCCATCCATCTGTTTATCCATCCATCCATCTCTACATCCATCCATCCATCCATCTGTTTATCCATCCATCTGTTCATCCTTCCATCCATCTGTTCATCCATCCATCTGTACATCCATCCATCCATCTGTTTATCCATCCATCCATCTGTTCATCCTTCCATCCATCTGTTCATCCATCCATCCATTTGTTCATCATTCCATCTATCTGTCCATCCATCTGTTCATCCTTCCATCCATCTGTTTATCCACCCATCTGTTTATCCACCCATCTGTTTATCCATCCATCCATCTGTTTATCCATCCATCTGTTTATCGATCCATCCATCTGTTCATCCTTCCATCCATCTGTTCATCCATCCATCCATCTGTTCATCCATCTGTTTATCCATCCATCTGTTTATCCTTCCATCCATCTGTTCATCCTTCCATCCATCTGTTCATCCATCCATCCATCCATCTGTTCATCCATCCATCCATCTGTTTATCCATCCATCCATCTGTTCATCCTTCCATCCATCTGTTCATCCATCCATCCTTTTGTTAATCATTCCATCTATCTGTCCATCCATCTGTTCATCCTTCCATCCATCTGTTCATCCTTCCATCCATCTGTTTATCCATCCATCTGTTTATCCATCCATCCATCTGTTCATCCATCTGTTCATCCATCCATCCATCTGTTCATCCTTCCATCCATCTGTTCATCCTTCCATCCATCTGTTCATCCTTCCATCCATCTGTTCATCCATCCATCTGTTTATCCATCTGTTCATCCATCCATCCATCTGTTCATCCATCCGTCCATCCATCTGTTCATCCATTCATCCATCGGTTCATCCATCCATCTGTTCATCCATCTGTTCATCCATCCATCCATCTGTTTATCCATCCATCCATCTGTTCATCCTTCCATCCATCTGTTCATCCATCCATCCATTTGTTCATCATTCCATCTATCTGTCCATCCATCTGTTCATCCTTCCATCCATTTGTTCATCCTTCCATCCATCTATTTATCCACCCATCTGTTTATCCATCCATCCATCTATTTATCCACCCATCTGTTTATCCATCCATCCATCTATTTATCCACCCATCTGTTTATCCATCCATCCATCTGTTTATCCATCCATCTGTTTATCCATCCATCCATCTGTTCATCCTTCCATCCATCTGTTCATCCATCCATCCATCTGTTCATCCTCCCATCCATCTGTTCATCCATCCATCCATCTGTTCATCCATCCATCCATCTGTTCATCCATCCATCCATCTGTTCATCCATCTGTTCATCCATCCATCCATCTGTTCATCCATCCATCCATCTGTTTATCCATCCATCCATCTATTCATCCTTCCATCCATCTGTTCATCCTTCCATCCATCCATCTGTACATCCATCCATCCATCTGTTTATCCATCCATCTGTTTATCCTTCCATCCATCTGTTCATCCTTCCATCCATCTGTTCATCCATCCATCCATCTGTTCATCCATCCATCCATCTGTTCATCCATCTGTTCATCCATCCATCCATCTGTTTATCCATCCATCCATCTATTCATCCTTCCATCCATCTGTTCATCCTTCCATCCATCCATCTGTACATCCATCCATCCATCTGTTTATCCATCCATCTGTTTATCCTTCCATCCATCTGTTCATCCATCTGTACATCCATCCATCCATCTGTTTATCCATCCATCCATCTGTTCATCCATCTGTTCATCCATCCATCCATCTGTTTATCCATCCATCTGTTTATCCATCCATCCATCTGTTCATCCATCTGTACATCCATCCATCCATCTGTTTATCCATCCATCTGTTTATCCATCCATCCATCTGTTCATCCATCTGTTCATCCATCCATCCATCTGTTCATCCATCTGTTCATCCATCCATCCATCTGTTTATCCATCCATCCATCTGTTCATCCTTCCATTCATCTGTTCATCCTTCCATCCATCTGTTCATCCATCCATCTGTTTATCTATCCATCCATCTGTTTATCCATCCATCCATCCATCCATCTGTTCATCCATCCATCCATCCATCCATCTGTTCATCCATCCATCTGTTTATCCATCCCTCTGTTTATCCATCCATCCATCTGTTCATCCATCCATCCATCTGTTTATCCATCCATCTGTTTATCCATCCATCCATCCATCCATCTGTTCATCCTTTCATCCATCTGTTCATCCATCCATCCATCCATCCATTTGTTTATCATTCCATCTATCTGTCCATCCATCTGTTCATCCATCCATCTGTTCATCCATCCGTCCATCAATCTGTTCATCCATCCATCCATCCATCCATCCATCCATCTGTTCATCCATCCACCCATCCATCCACCCATCCATCCATCTGTTCATCCATCCATCCGTCCATCCATCTGTTCATCCATCCATCCATCTGTTCATCCATTTATCCATCTGTTCATCCATCCATCCATCCATCCATCTGTTCATCCATCCATCCACCCATCCATCCATCCATCTGTTCATCCATCCATCTGTTCATCCATCCATCCGTCCATCCATCTGTTCATCCATCCATCCATCTGTTCATCCATTTATCCATCTGTTCATCCATCCATCCATCCATCCATCCATCTATTCATCCTTCCATCCATCTGTTCATCCATCCATCCATCTGTTTATCCATCCGTCCATCTATTCATCCTTCCATCCATCTGTTCATCCATCCATCCATCCATCTGTACATCCATCCATCCATCTGTTTATCCATCCATCTGTTTATCCTTCCATCCATCTGTTCATCCATCCATCCATCTGTTCATCCATCCATCTGTTTATCCACCCATCTGTTTATCCATCCATCCATCCATCTGTTTATCCATCCATCTGTTCATCCTTCCATCCATCTGTTCATCCTTCCATCCATCTGTTCATCCATCCATCTGTTTATCTATCCTTCCATCCATCTGTTCATCCATCTGTTCATCCATCTGTTTATCCATCCATCCATCCATCTGTTCATCCTTCCATCCATCTGTTCATCCTTCCATCCATCTATTTATCCACCCATCTGTTTATCCATCCATCCATCCATCCATCCATCTGTTTATCCATCCATCCATCTGTTCATCCTTCCATCCATCTGTTCATCCATCCATCCATCTGTTCATCCATCTGTTCATCCATCTGTTCATCTGTTCATCCATCTGTTCATCCATCCATCCATCTGTTTATCCATCCATCTGTTTATCCTTCCATCCATCTGTTCATCCTTCCATCCATCTGTTCATCCATCCATCCATCTGTTCATCCTTCCATCCATCTGTTCATCCATCCATCCATCTGTTCATCCTTCCATCCATCTGTTCATCCATCCATCCATCTGTTCATCCATCCATCAATCAATCTGTTTATCCATCCATCCATCCATCCATCCATCCATCCATCCATCCATCCATCCATCTGTTCATCCTTCCATCCATCTGTTCATCCATCCATCTGTTTATCCATCCATCTGTTTATCCTTCCATCCATCTGTTCATCCTTCCATCCATCTGTTCATCCATCCATCCATCTGTTCATCCTTCCATCCATCTGTTCATCCATCCATCCATCTGTTCATCCATCCATCCATCTGTTCATCCATCCATCCATCTGTTCATCCATCCATCAATCAATCTGTTTATCCATCCATCCATCCATCCATCCATCCATCCATCCATCCATCCATCCATCTGTTCATCCTTCCATCCATCTGTTCATCCATCCATCTGTTCATCCTTCCATCCATCTGTTCATCCATCCA
>OY747713.1:645898-678398 GCA_963556495.2 Valencia hispanica | reverse complement strand
CCATCCATCTGTTCATCCATCCATCCATCTGTTCATCCATCCATCCATCTGTTCATCCATCCATCCATCCATCCATTGCTGTTTTCCTCTAGATTTTCTCTCCTCTGTCTCGTTGATCTCATGTTTTTCTCTTTTTGTTCTCAGGACTGTAGGCTGATCTTCTTCCCCCTTCATCCTCCTCCTCCTCCTCATCTTCCTCATCTTCCTCCAGCCTCTGGCCACAACTACACAGCCTGATGGAGTGAAGAGGATTTATGTTCTTTCATTGTGCCAGTCGATGTTCCTGTTCCTGTGTAATTACATTTCTAGCTGTAGTCGCTGTAAATGTTCAGCTCAGAGTTAACAGCTGTTAAAAGTAGATCAGAGACAGAGAGGGGGTGTTAAACTCCAAGTTCGTTACCTGAAATAAAATGCATTGTTAACAACAAAGCTGTCGGCTCCATGAAGTTAACAGGGAAACCTGAAGATTGTTCTGACTGACTGAGTGGTGGTCTGGAGCGGTCCAGCTTTCTGATCTACAGCGTTCTGGATGAGTAGCAGAAGGTTGGTCCACCTACTGATTTGATCCTACAGAAGATGAAAGCATGGAGGTGATGATGATGATTTCAGAGTAATACATGCAGCACTGATCCAGACCTGAATCCAAAATGACTCCGATTTTTTGGACCTCAGTACTTTTTGTTCTGAAGAGGAAGTTCTGGAGATGTTTCTCAGACTGGACCTGGCCAAGATGGAGGCTGTCTTTGGGTTGGAGGCCATGTCTGTTCCAGAACCCTGGGTGTTCCTGGGTGAGGAGCTCCATCTGGGAGCTTCTGTTATGAAAGGCTGCTGATGATCTTCATTCTCTGGCTGTTCTCAGATCTGGATCAGGACGGATCTCAGACCTCAGCCTCTTCTAACTTCATCTGAGTTTATGTGGGATCAAATATGTGGAGCTCAGTCCAGCAATCCTTCCAGCTGTTGGGAGAAAATATAAAGACTGAATATTCAGTAGAGACCTGGTCCCTCATTTATCAGCCGTACTTACGTACAGATCTGTGCGTAGGAATAATTCTACGTACTGTGTGGTATTTATCAGTTTGTACTTCTTAAATTGAAGTACACTTCCAATTGTGCGTACGCACACCATCTAGTGGTAGAACAGAGGAACTGTTTTACTCTGACATAATATTTATCTCAGCAGTTTATCGTCTCATGTGTCTGTCTGTCTGTTAGCAAAATAACTCATAAAGTTATGGACGGATTTAAATTAAAGTTTCAGGAAACATTAGAAATTTGTCAAGAAATATAAGATGTAATGTTGGGGGTGATCATCCATGTAGAACCTGTCATTCTGCGCATAGGCGGAGATCCCGGGGGGGACGGGGGGGACGCGTCCCCCCCTCACACAAAGTTGTCCCCCCCACAAGAGAAGTTATTGTAAACACATACATGCTATCAGTAAAACTGTATTGTCTTCTAAAACCACAACGTAAAAGTTAGTCTGCAAATACAAAACAATGTGTTTTTAATTGTTGAGAAATTATAGTCCATCCCCCTTATTCCTCAAGTTGGTTCGGTCGGTCCACACACGCTGTTTCCAACGGGCGGGGCTGCCGGCTCTCCTCCCCTTAAATCATCACAGCAGCCCGCAGGATCACAGGAGGCGGGGATCAAAATCCAGCGGTTTCCAGTAGTAAGTCATTTAATTATCACACGCTTCTTCTACAAATATGTATGTCAAATGTGGTCATATTATGTCGAACATAGACACCGATTACTGGGCGATATCTTTAGATATTGATCACCGGTCGGAGATCCCTTTATGACAGATCACCACCACAATAAATAAATAAAAAGTTGTCACTTCACGTTCGCTGGTCATTACAGGATTATTCCACCATTATTATTGCATTCATGTGTGGTGGAGGCACGTTGTTCTAAGCTCTCTGTGTAAAACATAGAGCCGAAGATCCCGCTGGCCACACAGACCCAAACACACTATGAAAACTGAGAAAAGTGAGAGATCGATTAAATTGAAAGATAAACTATAGAGTATGTATATGGTTTGTGAATTTGTAAACGCTTTCTATTTTTAATTATTAAAATGAAACAAATATTTCAAGAATATATATTTAGATTTTGTGTATCTTTTCATTCAGTAGGACTTAGATAAAGTTATTAAATATAACAGAGTTATTCTCTAATAGCCTACAAAAATTTCTAAGGTTTATTAAAGAGATTTCAGTCATTTTGATACTTGAATTGATTTGATTTTTTTCTTTCTTGCCATATTCAGAAGGAAAATTTCAAATATATTAAAATCAATATGGAACTATTTGGATTTTAATAGCTTTCATTTTATGTTATTTAATAAAATTTTAATGACATTTTATCTTCACTCTCTTTGTTGTGAAAAAGTTAGATATGTTTTAGTACTTAAAATGAATGCTTTGCATCCGTCCACACATGTAGTTGTTGGTCAGCTAATAGCCATGTCATTTCAGGACATGTTGCTTCAACTATTAACAATCTACTTTTAAATCTTTATTCTGAATTGCTTATTCCGTTTTAGGGCACAGTCTTGTTATTGAAATGAAAACAAAAAGAAAGGATGCTTATGAAGATGTACAAAATTGGCAAGATATTATTATTGATCAATATCCTCCAGCTCTGTTCTAATGACAATATCCCATCTGTGTGTGTGTTGCTGTCAAACTGTCAGCAGACCAGGTCAGTTGAAATGGCAGAGAAACGAAAAACGGCAGACATCAGGTCTTTTTTTAATGCTCCAAAACGTCAAGTAAGTAGAAACTTGCCTTTTGATAAAGACATCTATAAGAAAGAAATGAAATGCCTATGAAATTGTTTCAAAATGGTTTCATTAGGCAAAGTCCAGTCACCTGAGCACAGGTCGCCAGAGCCTGTCAGACACAGGGAAAGAGTCTCAGGTCAGTCTCTTATTAGGGCATACAAAGAACACACCTTTGTTGTTGTGTTTAATTGGGCTGTGGGTTATTCTAGATATTGGAAACATTTATTTCTATTCTAGGAGTCAGAGTGCTCAGAGTCAGGGAAAGTGGTTGAAGTGCGAGACAGAGAGCTTGAGACTTCACAAGACAGCGAGGACAGAGATGCAGCGGTCAGCAGCAGCACCCGCACAGGGATAGTGGAGGATGACACAACGGCCCACAATGACCTTACTGCCAGCACCAGCAATGATACAGGACAGCTGGATGCATGCTTTAGTTCAGATCTTAGTGACTGCACAAAACCATACCAACCACCATCTCAGTGTATAGAAACTCAAACTCTTTCAAAAAGGACATGACTTTTCAGCAGAAATGGTTTCATGATTTCCCACGGCTACACTACAGCACACCATTGAGAGGAGTCTTGTGTTTTTACTGCAGCAAAGGGTTCTCACACCAGTCCACCTTTGGACAAAGAGCTGATGTTGCTTCCATCAGCTCAGGCTTCAGAAATTGGAAAAAAGCCATTGCAAAATTCACAGTTCACCAAAATTCTCAAGCCCACTGCCACTATGTCAGTGTCAGTGCACATCAGTCGAATCCTATCAGCGCTCAGTTGTCCAGCACTTGGAGTTAACAACAGGAGGTGGCTAGGCATTGCTTTAGAAAAATTGTTAGCTCTGTGCGTCTTGTGGCAAGACAGGGATTAGGTATAAGAGGCCACACAGATGACAGTGGAAATCTGCATCAGCTCTTAAAACTTAGGGCAGAAGAAGATGATCCCATTTTGTTAAAGTGGTTAACAGATCGTAAAACCATGTACACAAGCCCCAAATTGCAGAATGAAATTTTGAACATCATGGCCAATACAGTAATACGTGGAATTACAGCGGAAATCCAGGCACTTCCCATTTTGCCGTTTTCTGTCATTATTGATGGTACTCAGGATGTTACTGGTGCAGAACAGGAGAGTATCTGTCTGCGCTATGTGGACCATGACCTTGTCCCACATGAAGAGTTTGTTGGACTGTATAGGGTTTCTGATACAACAGGCCAGGGCATCGCAAAGGTGGCAGCTGATGTTCTGTTAAGACTTAATCTGCCACTGTCAGGTTTACGTGGACAGACCTATGATGGCGCTGCAAACATGGCAGGAAAGTACACAGGTGCACAGGCAATACTGAGGAGGCAACAACCATTAGCCCTGTATGTACACTGTGGTGCACACTGTGTTAATTTGATAACACAAGCTGGCTGCTTTGCCAGCCTGCTGATCCGGGACTGCCTTTCTTGGGTGCACCAGCTGGGCATAATTTTTGGACAGTCAGGAAAGTTCAGGAGCATATTTGAAAATATTGCTATTTGTGAACATGCTCCTCTAATCACCTTGAAACCACTTTGCCCAACAAGGTGGACTGTTCGAAATTCTGCAATAATAGCTGTGCTAGATCAGTATAAGAGAGTACTCGACAGCCTAGAGGAAATGACCAAAAGCTCATCAAAGACGGCCTCTACTGCCAGTGGCTTATTTCAGCACTTTACCAAAGGGAAGACTGTGTTGGGACTCACACTTGCCTCTGCTGTTGTTGGAGAGCTAGAATGCCTGAATGTTTCACTGCAGAAGAAAATCCAAACTGTCTCTGGTATGCTGGATGCTGTCAATCACGTGAGGACTTCTCTTAAGGGAAAGAGAGATGACGAGAGCTACCTTGCACTGTACAAGAAAGCTACAACAGTGGTTGACTCTATAGAATCCATTGAGCCCCTCCAGGCGGCAAACCGTGTCACTGGGAAAGCAGTGGATTACTACAGGGCAGAGTTCTTCAAAGTGTTGGACAGCATTGATGTTCAGTTTGCAGAACGCTTTGACCAGGAAAGTCTAAATATTCTGGTAAAGGTTGAAAGTGCCCTCCTCACTGGAGAATTAGATGACTGTTTAGCTCAGTATCCTGAGCTAAACAGAGCTTCTCTTGCTGTGCAGTTGCCTCTCTTCCAGAACAAATACCCATGTACCAGTATTGGGGAGGCTGCAGGGATTCTCAGAGGACTCCCAGTTGAGGTACGGGGCTTGTTTGATCAGGTAGAGGTTCTTATCAGGATTTTGATGGTGGTGCCTGTGTCGTCATGTGAAGCGGAGAGGAGTTTCAGTACATTGCGTCGGCTAAAAACTTGGTTACGGGCAACTATGAACCAAAACAGACTTAACAATCTAGTTGTCTGTAATGTCCACAGAGAGAGACTGGACATGCTGAACATAGATACGATCTGCCAGGAATTTGTTGGATGTAGTGACACCAGAAGGAATGCATTTGGTTCCTTTGTTTAGAGAAGTGGTACTTTTGTGACATGGAAATGTTTCTGTTCGACAGACACTTTACTTTAGTTTTTTACAAATAGGCAGAGTCTTGCATATAAATCTCCATTATTAAGACAAACAGCTAAATGTGCACCGGGAATGTTCATGATAAAAGACTCCACTGCTGGGTTGAAGAATATTCTCTTCACTGACTAAACCTATCAAATACTGAAGTTTCAATTTATGTTCTAATGACTTATTTCTCATTCTCTATAAATGAAAAAGTTAAGGTACCCCTGGTTAAAGGGGTTGTTTCATTAAATCCTTGTTGTTAAGTTATAAGTCAAACAAACAAGGGCTGTTCATTTTTAAATAACTGTTAATGTACTTGTAAGTAAGCTTAATCTATGATGCATTTTTACTTGTCGACACAACACTACAATAAAAATGTTCGCATTTTGAAAGTAGTTTGATGTTATTAGCCTTGAAAGTGTTTCCGTAATAATTTTGGAACTTCTTCATGCTTACATTTTTGTAAATCTACTTTGACTGTAGTGGAAATTAAGACATTTTGTTAAATGTGGTCATAAAGGCATCAATTCATAACATTTTTTAATATGCTGAAGGCAAACTGTGCAAAACAAGTTGCAAAGAAGCAGGAGAGAGCTTTTTTTTTTCATGTACCCCCCATAAATTACTCTCTGAAATTTTACTGTTTATTGTCCCCCCCAAAATTGAAATGGGATTTCCGCCCCTGATTCTGCGCTCTCCGTGTGCAGGACCCCCCCTTTATTTGTTTATTTGTCACATGAAGCGCTTCATCTTAATGGGATGTTGTTCCACTTTTAATTCAAAGGTTTGCAAACTGTACTGTGACAATAGTGCTGCTTATCAGTGCAGCAGGTTGTCTCTGTCTCCATGGAGACGGCCACACAAGCGTTAACATGGTGACCTGTTCCCCCGGTAGAAGATCTGCTCCAGCTGTGTTGCTCAGGGACGTTTTACTGGATTCACTTTGTTCCTTTATTTCCAACAGGAAGCTCTCCACTGTCCCGACCGCATTTACTGCCTCCGTCACTTCCTGTTTTTATTGGTTCCCCCTGAGCTGTTGGAACCAAACAGAAACGTTCACGACTCCTTTCACTGATTTACTTTGTTCTAATAAGTTAAGGGTTTCAAAAGAAGTAAACAGTAAATGAAATGATTCTTTGCCACATGTTTTCTATCAGCTCTGCAGCAGAAATAAAACGCTGTTTGCTGAGGAGATGAAGCAGAGAAATCGCTGATAAATAAAACTATCTGTATTAACTATGACATTTTTTTAAAGTCTGTTCATCATGAATTCTTTTTTATTGCCCCTCCTGTTTCACCTCGATCTCAGTGTCACTGAAATGAATTTTTCGCTCTCTTGGCCGTTATTTTAAGGAAGAACACGAGGACTTAATGTGACAGATGATGTGGTGTTACCAAATATGGTTAATTGGGGGCGTGTCTATATGCAAATGAGCCCCTGGGTACGTGTATGTGGGATTTATCATCAGAGGAACATGCGTACTAGTGGCCACCGAACATTTAATAAATCTGACTTTCGACTGTTTGTACGAACTTTCTACATTTCATTCGTAGGACAGAATATTGGAGAGTTTCTACCAACGGTTGATAAATGAGGGACCAGAACAGAACCAGACATTTACTGCAGATGGTTCTGGAACTGAACCTGAGATGTTACTATTAAAATAGGAGCGTCTCCAGAACAGAACCCTGTGGAGCTCCACTTTCCTCTCCACTCAGATGTTTGGTTTCTTATCCTGTCAAAATAAAAGTTTCTTTTCCACAGACTCATGTTGTAGTCGGCTTCACCTGGTTTTACTTTATTGTTACAGATTTCCATGAATCTCCTTGTTTGACATAAAAATGTGGATTTTAAGGAACTCTTAAAGGATTTCTGTAACGGGTCACAGAACCGAACCCTGGAGGAGAACCTGGTGTTCTGCTGCACATATTACTATCAGCGTTTCAGTGTTCATAAACACTTTGACTTTATTTTAATAGACATAAATGATGTGAAACTTTATTAGGATGTTTAACAATGATGGATCCAAATGTTCTGACATCTGGTCCCAGTTTGTAGGTGAATGGTCGGGTCAGTCTACTTTATGTCCACCAGGGGGCGCAGTAGCACCAGAGACTGTGCTTCCCATCCCTGCTCCTCCAGGCACACTGCCCTGCATGTTTTAGATGTTGCCCTGCTTCAGCACACCTGATGTCAGTTGATGTCTGATTACCAGGCTGACGCAGGGAAACATCTAAAACATGCAGGGCAGTGTGTCGTACAAAGAATCCTCCTTTGGCTGAATAAGCATTAAATCTGCCCATCAGGAGTTCCTGGGTCTGCAGAACTTCTGGCCCGGTCCGATTAAAGGAGAACATCTAGGATCCATAACATTATGTCTCCATTAATGCTAGAAAATCCTGATAGTTTTATTCTCCCGTTTTGTGTCATTGTGAACGAAGGCTGGCCTTTAATGATCTCTGACATTATATAAATTAATAGTTGCTACTGAAGTATTTTGGCTCCTCAACCTCCAATAATTATTTTAAACGTTCCATTAAGATGGGAAGAGTTCGGAGCTGATTGGTTGTTGGTATTTATTCTTCTCCAGGGGCTGTGACTGCAGTCCAAGCCCACACCATCATCCCTCCACCACCGTGCTTTACACCCTCTCTCAATCAATCAATCACATTTTATTTATATAGCGCCTTACAACAGCCAAAAGGCGCTTTCCAGAGTTAAAACACAAATGAAACAAGAGCCCCAGTAAACGGCACTAAATAAAAACATTAAATAGAAACACAAACAGCAATCGAGACAGTGGCTACGTATCGAAAGCTTGTCGAAAAAGATGTGTTTTCAACTGTGATTTAAAAACACACAACTCAGAGTTGCTTCGAAGCTGTACTGGAAGTGCGTTCCACATCTTTGGGCCTTGGACAGAAAAGGACCGGCCTCCAAACTTTTTGTAATTGTACTTGGGCATGACCAGTGCGATGTGATTAGAGGAACGCAGAGTTCTGGTTGGTTGGTACATGATTACCAGCTCAGCGAGGTAGGCGGGGGCCAGACCATTGATGGCCTTGAATACAACCATCAGGATCTTATACTCCACTCTGAACCGGACTGGAAGCCAGTGGAGAGAGCGGAGGACTGGGCTGATGTGAGAGCATTTTGAGGTGTTGGAGAGGAGACGTGCTGCAGCGTTCTGTACCAGTTGAAGCCGGTTGAGGAGTGATTGATTAAGTCCAGTGTAGAGGGCATTGCAATAGTCGATCCGCGAGCTGATGAAGGCATAGAAAGACTTATCGAGGTCAGATTTGACCTCGCTGAGTAGCCTGAGATGTCTGGTTCTGTCCATCCTGGTTCTGTTCATCCTGGTTCTGTCCATCCTGGTTCTGTCCATCTTGGTTCTGTTCATCCTGGTTCTGTCCATCCTGGTTCTGTTCATCCTGGTTCTGTCCATCTTGGTTCTGTCCATCCTGGTTCTGTCCATCTTGGTTCTGTCCATCCTGGTTCTGTCCATCCTGGTTCTATCCATCCTGGTTCTGTTCATCCTGGTTCTATCCATCATGGTTCTGTTCATCCTGGTTCTGTCCATCATGGTTCTGTTCATCCTGGTTCTATCCATCCTGGTTCTGTTCATCCTGGTTCTATCCATCCTGGTTCTGTTCATCCTGGTTCTGTTCATCCTGGTTCTATCCATCCTGGTTCTGTTCATCCTGGTTCTGTCCATCCTGGTTCTGTCCATCCTGGTTCTGTCCATCCTGGTTCTGTTCATCCTGGTTCTGTCCATCCTGGTTCTGTTCATCCTGGTTCTATCCATCATGGTTCTGTTCATCCTGGTTCTATCCATCCTGGTTCTGTTCATCCTGGTTCTATCCATCCTGGTTCTGTTCATCCTGGTTCTGTCCATCATGGTTCTGTCCATCCTGGTTCTATCCATCCTGGTTCTGTTCATCCTGGTTCTATCCATCCTGGTTCTGTTCATCCTGGTTCTGTCCATCCTGGTTCTGTTCATCCTGGTTCTATCCATCCTGGTTCTGTTTATCCTGGTTCTGTCCATCCTGGTTCTGTCCATCCTGGTTCTGTCCATCCTGGTTCTGTTTATCCTGGTTCTGTCCATCCTGGTTCTGTTCATCCTGGTTCTGTTCATCTTGGTTCTGTCCATCATGGTTCTGTCCATCATGGTTCTGTTCATCCTGGTTCTGTCCATCTTGGTTCTGTCCATCCTGGTTCTGTCCATCCTGGTTCTGTTCATCTTGGTTCTGTCCATCATGGTTCTGTCCATCATGGTTCTGTTCATCCTGGTTCTGTCCATCATGGTTCTGTCCATCCTGGTTCTGTCCATCCTGGTTCTGTTTATCCTGGTTCTGTCCATCCTGGTTCTGTTCATCCTGGTTCTGTTCATCTTGGTTCTGTCCATCATGGTTCTGTCCATCATGGTTCTGTTCATCCTGGTTCTGTCCATCTTGGTTCTGTCCATCCTGGTTCTGTCCATCCTGGTTCTGTTCATCTTGGTTCTGTCCATCATGGTTCTGTCCATCATGGTTCTGTTCATCCTGGTTCTGTCCATCTTGGTTCTGTCCATCCTGGTTCTGTCCATCTTGGTTCTGTCCATCCTGGTTCTGTCCATCCTGGTTCTATCCATCCTGGTTCTGTCCATCCTGGTTCTGTCCATCCTGGTTCTATCCATCCTGGTTCTGTTCATCCTGGTTCTATCCATCATGGTTCTGTTCATCCTGGTTCTGTTCATCCTGGTTCTATCCATCCTGGTTCTGTTCATCCTGGTTCTGTCCATCATGGTTCTGTCCATCCTGGTTCTATCCATCCTGGTTCTGTTCATCCTGGTTCTATCCATCATGGTTCTGTTCATCCTGGTTCTATCCATCATGGTTCTGTTCATCCTGGTTCTATCCATCCTGGTTCTGTTCATCCTGGTTCTATCCATCATGGTTCTGTTCATCCTGGTTCTGTCCATCCTGGTTCTGTTCATCCTGGTTCTATCCATCATGGTTCTGTTCATCCTGGTTCTGTCCATCCTGGTTCTGTTCATCCTGGTTCCGTCCATCCTGGTTCTGTCCATCATGGTTCTGTCCATCATGGTTCTGTTCATCCTGGTTCTGTCCATCTTGGTTCTGTCCATCCTGGTTCTGTCCATCTTGGTTCTGTCCATCCTGGTTCTGTCCATCATGGTTCCGTCCATCCTGGTTCCGTCCATCCTGGTTCTGTCCATCATGGTTCTGTCCATCATGGTTCCGTCCATCCTGGTTCCGTCCATCCTGGTTCTGTCCATCATGGTTCCGTCCATCCTGGTTCTGTCCATCATGGTTCCGTCCATCATGGTTCCGTCCATCATGGTTCCGTCCATCCTGGTTCTGTCCATCTTGGTTCTGTCCATCCTGGTTCTGTTCATCTTGGTTCTGTCCATCCTGGTTCTGTTCATCCTGGTTCTGTCCATCCTGGTTCCCTCCATCATGGTTCTGTTCATCCTGGTTCTGTCCATCCTGGTTCTATCCATCATGGTTCTGTTCATCCTGGTTCTGTCCATCTTGGTTCTATCCATCATGGTTCTGTCCATCCTGGTTCTGTCCATACTGGTTCTGTTCATCCTGGTTCTGTCCATCCTGGTTTTATCCATCATGGTTCTGTCCATCATGGTTCTATCCATCCTGGTTCTGTCCATCATGGTTCTGTCCATCATGGTTCTATCCATCTTGGTTCTGTTCGTCTTGGTTCCGTCCATCCTGGTTCTGTCCATCCTGGTTCCGTCAATCATGGTTCTATCCATCCTGGTTCTGTCCATCCTGGTTCTGTCCATCCTGGTTCTGTCCATCCTGGTTCTGTCCACTATGGTTCTGTCCATCTTGGTTCTGTCCATCCTGGTTCCGTCCATCATGGTTCTGTCCATCATGGTTCTGTTCATCCTGGTTCTGTCCATCCTGGTTCTGTCCATCTTGATTCTGTCCATCCTGGTTCTGTCCATCCTGGTTCAGTCCATCATGGTTCTATCCATCCTGGTTCCGTACATCATGGTTCTGTCCATCATGGTTCCGTCCATCATGGTTCTGTCCATCTTGGTTCTGTCCATCTTGGTTCTGTCCATCCTGGTTCTGTCCATCCTGGTTCAGTCCATCATGGTTCTGTCCATCCTGGTTCCGTCCATCCTAGTTCTATCCATCCTGGTTCTGTCCATCCTGGTTCTGTCCATCCTGGTTCTGTCCATCCTGGTTCTGTCCATCTTGGTTCTGTCCATCCTGGTTCTGTCCATCATGGTTCTGTTTATCCTGGTTCTGTCCATCCTGGTTCCCTCCATCATGGTTCTGTTCATCCTGGTTCTGTCCATCCTGGTTCTATCCATCATGGTTCTGTTCATCCTGGTTCTGTCCATCTTGGTTCTATCCATCATGGATCTGTCCATCCTGGTTCTGTCCATCATGGTTCTGTCCATCATGGTTCTGTCCATCCTGGTTCTGTCCATCTTGGTTCTGTCCATCCTGGTTCTGTCCATCATGGTTCTGTTTATCCTGGTTCTGTCCATCCTGGTTCCCTCCATCATGGTTCTGTTCATCCTGGTTCTGTCCATCCTGGTTCTATCCATCATGGTTCTGTTCATCCTGGTTCTGTCCATCTTGGTTCTATCCATCATGGTTCTGTCCATCCTGGTTCTGTCCATACTGGTTCTGTTCATCCTGGTTCTGTCCATCCTGGTTTTATCCATCATGGTTCTGTCCATCATGGTTCTATCCATCCTGGTTCTGTCCATCATGGTTCTGTCCATCATGGTTCTATCCATCTTGGTTCTGTTCGTCTTGGTTCCGTCCATCCTGGTTCTGTCCATCCTGGTTCCGTCAATCATGGTTCTATCCATCCTGGTTCTGTTCATCCTGGTTCTGTCCATCCTGGTTTTATCCATCATGGTTCTGTCCATCATGGTTCTATCCATCCTGGTTCTGTCCATCATGGTTCTGTCCGTCATGGTTCTATCCATCTTGGTTCTGTTCGTCTTGGTTCCGTCCATCCTGGTTCTGTCCATCCTGGTTCCGTCAATCATGGTTCTATCCATCCTGGTTCCGTCCATCATGGTTCTGTCCATCCTGGTTCTGTCCATCCTGGTTTTATCCATCATGGTTCTGTCCATCATGGTTCTATCCATCCTGGTTCTGTCCATCCTGGTTCTGTCCAGGATGGTTCTGTCCATCCTGGTTCTGTTCATCATGGTTCCGTCCATCCTGGTTCTGTTCATCATGGTTCCGTCCATCCTGGTTCTGTCCATCCTGGTTCTGTCCATCATGGTTCTATCCATCTTGGTTCTGTTCATCTTGGTTCCGTCCATCCTGGTTCTGTCCATCCTGGTTCCGTCAATCATGGTTCTATCCATCCTGGTTCTGTCCATCCTGGTTCTGTTCATCCTGGTTCTATCCATCATGGTTCTGTTCATCCTGGTTCTGTCCATCATGGTTCTGTCCATCATGGTTCTGTCCATCCTGGTTCTGTTCATCCTGGTTCTGTCCATCTTGGTTCTGTCCATCCTGGTTCTATCCATCCTGGTTCTATCCATCCTGGTTCTGTTCATCCTGGTTCTATCCATCATGGTTCTGTTCATCCTGGTTCTGTCCATCATGGTTCTGTCCATCATGGTTCTATCCATCATGGTTCTGTTCATCCTGGTTCTGTTCATCCTGGTTCTATCCATCCTGGTTCTGTTCATCCTGGTTCTGTCCATCATGGTTCTGTTCATCCTGGTTCTGTCCATCATGGTTCTGTCCATCCTGGTTCTATCCATCCTGGTTCTGTTCATCCTGGTTCTATCCATCATGGTTCTGTTCATCCTGGTTCTATCCATCCTGGTTCTGTTCATCCTGGTTCTATCCATCATGGTTCTGTTCATCCTGGTTCTGTCCATCCTGGTTCTGTTCATCCTGGTTCTATCCATCCTGGTTCTGTTTATCCTGGTTCTGTCCATCCTGGTTCTGTCCATCCTGGTTCTGTCCATCCTGGTTCTGTTTATCCTGGTTCTGTCCATCCTGGTTCTGTTCATCCTGGTTCTGTTCATCTTGGTTCTGTCCATCATGGTTCTGTCCATCATGGTTCTGTTCATCCTGGTTCTGTCCATCTTGGTTCTGTCCATCCTGGTTCTGTCCATCCTGGTTCTGTCCATCTTGGTTCTGTCCATAATGGTTCTGTCCATCATGGTTCTGTTCATCCTGGTTCTGTCCATCCTGGTTCTGTCCATCCTGGTTCTGTCCATCCTGGTTCTGTTTATCCTGGTTCTGTCCATCCTGGTTCTGTTCATCCTGGTTCTGTTCATCTTGGTTCTGTCCATCATGGTTCTGTCCATCATGGTTCTGTTCATCCTGGTTCTGTCCATCTTGGTTCTGTCCATCCTGGTTCTGTCCATCCTGGTTCTGTTCATCTTGGTTCTGTCCATCATGGTTCTGTCCATCATGGTTCTGTTCATCCTGGTTCTGTCCATCTTGGTTCTGTCCATCCTGGTACTGTCCATCTTGGTTCTGTCCATCCTGGTTCTGTCCATCCTGGTTCTATCCATCCTGGTTCTGTTCATCCTGGTTCTGTCCATCCTGTTTCTGTCCATCCTGGTTCTATCCATCCTGGTTCTGTTCATCCTGGTTCTGTCCATCATGGTTCTGTCCATCCTGGTTCTATCCATCCTGGTTCTGTTCATCCTGGTTCTATCCATCATGGTTCTGTTCATCCTGGTTCTATCCATCATGGTTCTGTTCATCCTGGTTCTATCCATCCTGGTTCTGTTCATCCTGGTTCTATCCATCATGGTTCTGTTCATCCTGGTTCTGTCCATCCTGGTTCTGTTCATCCTGGTTCTATCCATCATGGTTCCGTCCATCATGGTTCTGTCCATCATGGTTCCGTCCATCCTGGTTCCGTCCATCCTGGTTCTGTCCATCATGGTTCTGTCCATCATGGTTCCGTCCATCCTGGTTCCGTCCATCCTGGTTCTGTCCATCATGGTTCCGTCCATCCTGGTTCCGTCCATCATGGTTCCGTCCATCATGGTTCCGTCCATCCTGGTTCTGTCCATCTTGGTTCTGTCCATCCTGGTTCTGTTCATCTTGGTTCTGTCCATCCTGGTTCTGTTCATCCTGGTTCTGTCCATCCTGGTTACCTCCATCATGGTTCTGTTCATCCTGGTTCTGTCCATCCTGGTTCTATCCATCATGGTTCTGTTCATCCTGGTTCTGTCCATCTTGGTTCTATCCATCATGGTTCTGTCCATCCTGGTTCTGTCCATACTGGTTCTGTTCATCCTGGTTCTGTCCATCCTGGTTTTATCCATCATGGTTCTGTCCATCATGGTTCTATCCATCCTGGTTCTGTCCATCATGGTTCTGTCCATCATGGTTCTATCCATCTTGGTTCTGTTCGTCTTGGTTCCGTCCATCCTGGTTCTGTCCATCTTGGTTCCGTCAATCATGGTTCTATCCATCCTGGTTCTGTCCATCATGGTTCTGTCCATCCTGGTTCTGTCCATCCTGGTTCTGTCCATCCTGGTTCTGTCCACCATGGTTCTGTCCATCTTGGTTCTGTCCATCCTGGTTCCGTCCATCATGGTTCTGTCCATCATGGTTCTGTTCATCCTGGTTCTGTCCATCCTGGTTCTGTCCATCTTGATTCTGTCCATCCTGGTTCTGTCCATCCTGGTTCAGTCCATCATGGTTCTATCCATCCTGGTTCCGTACATCATGGTTCTGTCCATCATGGTTCCGTCCATCATGGTTCTGTCCATCTTGGTTCTGTCCATCTTGGTTCTGTCCATCCTGGTTCTGTCCATCCTGGTTCAGTCCATCATGGTTCTATCCATCCTGGTTCCGTCCATCCTGGTTCTATCCATCCTGGTTCTATCCATCATGGTTCTGTTCATCCTGGTTCTGTCCATCCTGGTTCTGTCCATCCTGGTTCTGTCCATCCTGGTTCTGTCCATCTTGGTTCTGTCCATCCTGGTTCTGTCCATCATGGTTCTGTTTATCCTGGTTCTGTCCATCCTGGTTCCCTCCATCATGGTTCTGTTCATCCTGGTTCTGTCCATCCTGGTTCTATCCATCATGGTTCTGTCCATCATGGTTCTGTTTATCCTGGTTCTGTCCATCCTGGTTCCCTCCATCATGGTTCTGTTCATCCTGGTTCTGTCCATCCTGGTTCTATCCATCATGGTTCTGTTCATCCTGGTTCTGTCCATCTTGGTTCTATCCATCATGGATCTGTCCATCCTGGTTCTGTTCATCATGGTTCTGTCCATCATGGTTCTGTCCATCCTGCTTCTGTCCATCTTGGTTCTGTCCATCCTGGTTCTGTCCATCATGGTTCTGTTTATCCTGGTTCTGTCCATCCTGGTTCCCTCCATCATGGTTCTGTTCATCCTGGTTCTGTCCATCCTGGTTCTATCCATCATGGTTCTGTTCATCCTGGTTCTGTCAATCTTGGTTCTATCCATCATGGTTCTGTCCATCCTGGTTCTGTCCATACTGGTTCTGTTCATCCTGGTTCTGTCCATCCTGGTTTTATCCATCATGGTTCTGTCCATCATGGTTCTATCCATCCTGGTTCTGTCCATCATGGTTCTGTCCATCATGGTTCTATCCATCTTGGTTTGTTCGTCTTGGTTCCGTCCATCCTGGTTCTGTCCATCCTGGTTCCGTCAATCATGGTTCTATCCATCCTGGTTCTGTTCATCCTGGTTCTGTCCATCCTGGTTTTATCCATCATGGTTCTGTCCATCATGGTTCTATCCATCCTGGTTCTGTCCATCATGGTTCTGTCCGTCATGGTTCTATCCATCTTGGTTCTGTTCGTCTTGGTTCCGTCCATCCTGGTTCTGTCCATCCTGGTTCCGTCAATCATGGTTCTATCCATCCTGGTTCCGTCCATCATGGTTCTGTCCATCCTGGTTCTGTCCATCCTGGTTTTATCCATCATGGTTCTGTCCATCATGGTTCTATCCATCCTGGTTCTGTCCATCCTGGTTCTGTCCAGGATGGTTCTGTCCATCCTGGTTCTGTTCATCATGGTTCCGTCCATCCTGGTTCTGTTCATCATGGTTCCGTCCATCCTGGTTCTGTCCATCCTGGTTCTGTCCATCATGGTTCTATCCATCTTGGTTCTGTTCATCTTGGTTCCGTCCATCCTGGTTCTGTCCATCCTGGTTCCGTCAATCATGGTTCTATCCATCCTGGTTCTGTCCATCCTGGTTCTGTTCATCCTGGTTCTATCCATCATGGTTCTGTTCATCCTGGTTCTGTCCATCATGGTTCTGTCCATCATGGTTCTGTCCATCCTGGTTCTGTTCATCCTGGTTCTGTCCATCTTGGTTCTGTCCATCCTGGTTCTATCCATCCTGGTTCTATCCATCCTGGTTCTGTTCATCCTGGTTCTATCCATCATGGTTCTGTTCATCCTGGTTCTGTCCATCATGGTTCTGTCCATCATGGTTCTGTCCATCCTGGTTCTGTCCATCTTGGTTCTGTCCATCCTGGTTCTGTCCATCATGGTTCTGTTTATCCTGGTTCTGTCCATCCTGGTTCTGTTTATCCTGGTTCCGTCAATCATGGTTCTATCCATCCTGGTTCTGTCCAGGATGGTTCTGTCCATCCTGGTTCTGTCCATCCTGGTTCTGTTCATCATGGTTCCGTCCATCCTGGTTCTGTCCATCATGGTTCTATCCATCTTGGTTCTGTTCATCTTGGTTCCGTCCATCCTGGTTCTGTCCATCCTGGTTCCGTCAATCATTGTTCTATCCATCCTGGTTCTGTCCATCTTGGTTCTGTCCATCCTGGTTCTGTCCATCTTGGTTCTGTCCATCCTGGTTCTGTCCATCCTGGTTCTGTTCATCCTGGTTCTGTCCATCTTGGTTCTGTCCATCCTGGTTCTGTCCATCTTGGTTCTGTCCATCCTGGTTCTGTCCACCATGGTTCTGTCCATCTTGGTTCTGTCCATCTTGGTTCCGTCCATCCTGGTTCCGTCCATCATGGTTCTGTCCATCATGGTTCTGTTCATCCTGGTTCTGTCCATCCTGGTTCTTTCCATCTTGATTCTGTCCATCCTGGTTCAGTCCATCATGGTTCTGTCCATCCTGGTTCCGTCCATCATGGTTCTGTCCATCATGGTTCCGTCCATCATGGTTCTGTCCATCTTGGTTCTGTCCATCCTGGTTCTGTCCATCCTGGTTCAGTCCATCATGGTTCTATCCATCCTGGTTCCGTCCATCATGGTTCTGTCCATCCTTGTTCTTTCCATCATGGTTCCGTCCATCATGGTTCTGTCCATCATGGTTCCGTCCATCATGGTTCTGTCCATCATGGTTCCGTCCATCCTGGTTCCGTCCATCCTGGTTCTGTCCATCATGGTTCCGTCCATCATGGTTCCGTCCATCCTGGTTCCGTCCATCCTGGTTCTGTCCATCATGGTTCCGTCCATCCTGGTTCTGTCCATCATGGTTCCGTCCATCATGGTTCCGTCCATCATGGTTCCGTCCATCCTGGTTCTGTCCATCTTGGTTCTGTCCATCCTGGTTCTGTTCATCCTGGTTCTATCCATCATGGTTCTGTTCATCCTGGTTCTGTCCATCCTGGTTCTGTTCATCCTGGTTCTATCCATCATGGTTCTGTTCATCCTGGTTCTGTCCATCCTGCTTCTGTCCATCCTGGTTCTGTCCATCATGGTTCTGTTTATCCTGGTTCTGTCCATCCTGGTTCTGTCCATCCTGGTTCTGTCCACCATGGTTCTGTCCATCTTGGTTCTGTCCATCTTGGTTCCGTCCATCCTGGTTCCGTCCATCATGGTTCTGTCCATCATGGTTCTGTTCATCCTGGTTCTGTCCATCCTGGTTCTGTCCATCTTGATTCTGTCCATCCTGGTTCAGTCCATCATGGTTCTGTCCATCCTGGTTCCGTCCATCATGGTTCTGTCCATCATGGTTCCGTCCATCATGGTTCTGTCCATCTTGGTTCTGTCCATCCTGGTTCTGTCCATCTTGGTTCTGTCCATCCTGGTTCTGTCCATCCTGGTTCAGTCCATCATGGTTCTATCCATCCTGGTTCCGTCCATCCTAGTTCTATCCATCCTGGTTCTATCCATCCTGGTTCTGTCCATCCTGGTTCTGTCCATCCTGGTTCTGTCCATCCTGGTTCTGTCCATCTTGGTTCTGTCCATCCTGGTTCTGTCCATCATGGTTCTGTTTATCCTGGTTCTGTCCATCCTGGTTCGCTCCATCATGGTTCTGTTCATCCCGGTTCTGTCCATCCTGGTTCTATCCATCATGGTTCTGTTCATCCTGGTTCTGTCCATCTTGGTTCTATCCATCATGGATCTGTCCATCCTGGTTCTGTCCATCCTGGTTCTGTCCATCATGGTTCCGTCCATCATGGTTCCGTCCATCCTGGTTCCGTCCATCATGGTTCCGTCCATCATGTTTCCGTCCATCATGGTTCTGTCCATCTTGGTTCTGTCCATCCTGGTTCTGTTCATCCTGGTTCTATCCATCATGGTTCTGTTCATCCTGGTTCTGTCCATCCTGGTTCTGTTTATACTGGTTCTATCCATCATGGTTCTGTTCATCCTGGTTCTGTCCATCCTGGTTCTGTCCATCCTGGTTCTGTCCATCATGGTTCTGTTTATCCTGGTTCTTTCCATCCTGGTTCTGTTCATCCTGGTTCTGTTCATCTTGGTTCTGTCCATCATGGTTCTGTTCATCCTGGTTCTGTCCATCTTGGTTCTGTCCATCCTGGTTCTGTCAATCATGGTTCTATCCATCCTGGTTCTGTCCATCCTGGTTCTGTCCATCATGGTTCTGTTCATCCTGGTTCTGTCCATCCTGGTTCTGTCCATCATGGTTCTGTCCATCATGGTTCTGTCCATCCTGGTTCTGTTCATCCTGGTTCTGTCCATCTTGGTTCTGTCCATCCTGGTTCTGTCCATCCTGGTTCTGTCCATCCTGGTTCTGTCCATCCTGGTTCCGTCCATCATGGTTCTGTCCATCATGGTTCTGTCCATCCTGATTCTGTCCATCCTGGTTCTGTCCATCCTGGTTCAGTCCATCATGGTTCTATCCATCCTGGTTCCGTACATCATGGTTCTGTCCATCATGGTTCCGTCCATCATGGTTCTGTCCATCTTGGTTCTGTCCATCTTGGTTCTGTCCATCCTGGTTCTGTCCATCCTGGTTCAGTCCATCATGGTTCTATCCATCCTGGTTCCGTCCATCCTGGTTCTATCCATCCTGGTTCTATCCATCCTGGTTCTATCCATCATGGTTCTGTTCATCCTGGTCCTGTCCATCATGGTTCTGTCCATCCTGGTTCTGTCCATCTTGGTTCTGTCCATCCTGGTTCTGTCCATCATGGTTCTGTTTATCCTGGTTCTGTCCATCCTGGTTCCCTCCATCATGGTTCTGTTCATCCTGGTTCTGTCCATCCTGGTTCTATCCATCATGGTTCTGTCCATCCTGGTTCCCTCCATCATGGTTCTGTTCATCCTGGTTCTGTCCATCCTGGTTCTATCCATCATGGTTCTGTTCATCCTGGTTCTGTCCATCTTGGTTCTATCCATCATGGATCTGTCCATCCTGGTTCTGTCCATCATGGTTCTGTCCATCATGGTTCTGTCCATCCTGGTTCTGTCCATCTTGGTTCTGTCCATCCTGGTTCTGTCCATCATGGTTCTGTTTATCCTGGTTCTGTCCATCCTGGTTCCCTCCATCATGGTTCTGTTCATCCTGGTTCTGTCCATCCTGGTTCTATCCATCATGGTTCTGTTCATCCTGGTTCTGTCCATCCTGGTTCTATCCATCATGGTTCTGTCCATCCTGGTTCTGTCCATACTGGTTCTGTTCATCCTGGTTCTGTCCATCCTGGTTTTATCCATCATGGTTCTGTCCATCATGGTTCTATCCATCCTGGTTCTGTCCATCATGGTTCTGTCCATCATGGTTCTATCCATCTTGGTTCTGTTCGTCTTGGTTCCGTCCATCCTGGTTCTGTCCATCCTGGTTCCGTCAATCATGGTTCTATCCATCCTGGTTCTGTCCATCATGGTTCTGTCCATCCTGGTTCTGTCCATCCTGGTTCTGTCCATCCTGGTTCTGTCCACCATGGTTCTGTCCATCTTGGTTCTGTCCATCCTGGTTCCGTCCATCATGGTTCTGTCCATCATGGTTCCGTCCATCATGGTTCTGTCCATCTTGGTTCTGTCCATCTTGGTTCTGTCCATCCTGGTTCTGTCCATCCTGGTTCAGTCCATCATGGTTCTATCCATCCTGGTTCCGTCCATCCTAGTTCTATCCATCCTGGTTCTATCCATCCTGGTTCTGTCCATCCTGGTTCTGTCCATCCTGGTTCTGTCCATCCTGGTTCTGTCCATCTTGGTTCTGTCCATCCTGGTTCTGTCCATCATGGTTCTGTTTATCCTGGTTCTGTCCATCCTGGTTCCCTCCATCATGGTTCTGTTCATCCTGGTTCTGTCCATCCTGGTTCTATCCATCATGGTTCTGTTCATCCTGGTTCTGTCCATCTTGGTTCTATCCATCATGGATCTGTCCATCCTGGTTCTGTCCATCATGGTTCTGTCCATCATGGTTCTGTCCATCCTGGTTCTGTCCATCTTGGTTCTGTCCATCCTGGTTCTGTCCATCATGGTTCTGTTTATCCTGGTTCTGTCCATCCTGGTTCCCTCCATCATGGTTCTGTTCATCCTGGTTCTGTCCATCCTGGTTCTATCCATCATGGTTCTGTTCATCCTGGTTCTGTCCATCTTGGTTCTATCCATCATGGTTCTGTCCATCCTGGTTCTGTCCATACTGGTTCTGTTCATCCTGGTTCTGTCCATCCTGGTTTTATCCATCATGGTTCTGTCCATCATGGTTCTATCCATCCTGGTTCTGTCCATCATGGTTCTGTCCATCATGGTTCTATCCATCTTGGTTCTGTTCGTCTTGGTTCCGTCCATCCTGGTTCTGTCCATCCTGGTTCCGTCAATCATGGTTCTATCCATCCTGGTTCTGTTCATCCTGGTTCTGTCCATCCTGGTTTTATCCATCATGGTTCTGTCCATCATGGTTCTATCCATCCTGGTTCTGTCCATCATGGTTCTGTCCGTCATGGTTCTATCCATCTTGGTTCCGTTCGTCTTGGTTCCGTCCATCCTGGTTCTGTCCATCCTGGTTCCGTCAATCATGGTTCTATCCATCCTGGTTCCGTCCATCATGGTTCTGTCCATCCTGGTTCTGTCCATCCTGGTTTTATCCATCATGGTTCTGTCCATCATGGTTCTATCCATCCTGGTTCTGTCCATCCTGGTTCTGTCCAGGATGGTTCTGTCCATCCTGGTTCTGTTCATCATGGTTCCGTCCATCCTGGTTCTGTTCATCATGGTTCCGTCCATCCTGGTTCTGTCCATCCTGGTTCTGTCCATCATGGTTCTATCCATCTTGGTTCTGTTCATCTTGGTTCCGTCCATCCTGGTTCTGTCCATCCTGGTTCCGTCAATCATGGTTCTATCCATCCTGGTTCTGTCCATCCTGGTTCTGTTCATCCTGGTTCTATCCATCATGGTTCTGTTCATCCTGGTTCTGTCCATCATGGTTCTGTCCATCATGGTTCTGTCCATCCTGGTTCTGTTCATCCTGGTTCTGTCCATCTTGGTTCTGTCCATCCTGGTTCTATCCATCCTGGTTCTATCCATCCTGGTTCTGTTCATCCTGGTTCTATCCATCATGGTTCTGTTCATCCTGGTTCTGTCCATCATGGTTCTGTCCATCATGGTTCTATCCATCATGGTTCTGTTCATCCTGGTTCTGTTCATCCTGGTTCTATCCATCCTGGTTCTGTTCATCCTGGTTCTGTCCATCATGGTTCTGTCCATCCTGGTTCTATCCATCCTGGTTCTGTTCATCCTGGTTCTATCCATCATGGTTCTGTTCATCCTGGTTCTATCCATCATGGTTCTGTTCATCCTGGTTCTATCCATCCTGGTTCTGTTCATCCTGGTTCTATCCATCATGGTTCTGTTCATCCTGGTTCTGTCCATCCTGGTTCTGTTCATCCTGGTTCTATCCATCCTGGTTCTGTTTATCCTGGTTCTGTCCATCCTGGTTCTGTCCATCCTGGTTCTGTCCATCCTGGTTCTGTTTATCCTGGTTCTGTCCATCCTGGTTCTGTTCATCCTGGTTCTGTTCATCTTGGTTCTGTCCATCATGGTTCTGTCCATCTTGGTTCTGTCCATCCTGGTTCTGTCCATCCTGGTTCTGTCCATCCTGGTTCTGTCCATCCTGGTTCTGTTCATCTTGGTTCTGTCCATAATGGTTCTGTCCATCATGGTTCTGTTCATCCTGGTTCTGTCCATCCTGGTTCTGTCCATCCTGGTTCTGTCCATCCTGGTTCTGTTTATCCTGGTTCTGTCCATCCTGGTTCTGTTCATCCTGGTTCTGTTCATCTTGGTTCTGTCCATCATGGTTCTGTCCATCATGGTTCTGTTCATCCTGGTTCTGTCCATCTTGGTTCTGTCCATCCTGGTTCTGTCCATCCTGGTTCTGTTCATCTTGGTTCTGTCCATCATGGTTCTGTCCATCATGGTTCTGTTCATCCTGGTTCTGTCCATCTTGGTTCTGTCCATCCTGGTTCTGTCCATCTTGGTTCTGTCCATCCTGGTTCTGTCCATCCTGGTTCTATCCATCCTGGTTCTGTTCATCCTGGTTCTGTCCATCCTGGTTCTGTCCATCCTGGTTCTGTCCATCCTGGTTCTATCCATCCTGGTTCTGTTCATCCTGGTTCTATCCATTATGGTTCTGTTCATCCTGGTTCTGTTCATCCTGGTTCTATCCATCCTGGTTCTGTTCATCCTGGTTCTGTCCATCATGGTTCTGTCCATCCTGGTTCTATCCATCCTGGTTCTGTTCATCCTGGTTCTATCCATCATGGTTCTGTTCATCCTGGTTCTATCCATCATGGTTCTGTTCATCCTGGTTCTATCCATCCTGGTTCTGTTCATCCTGGTTCTATCCATCATGGTTCTGTTCATCCTGGTTCTGTCCATCCTGGTTCTGTTCATCCTGGTTCTATCCATCATGGTTCCGTCCATCATGGTTCTGTCCATCATGGTTCCGTCCATCCTGGTTCCGTCCATCCTGGTTCTGTCCATCATGGTTCTGTCCATCATGGTTCCGTCCATCCTGGTTCCGTCCATCCTGGTTCTGTCCATCATGGTTCCGTCCATCCTGGTTCTGTCCATCATGGTTCCGTCCATCATGGTTCCGTCCATCATGGTTCCGTCCATCCTGGTTCTGTCCATCTTGGTTCTGTCCATCCTGGTTCTGTTCATCTTGGTTCTGTCCATCCTGGTTCTGTTCATCCTGGTTCTGTCCATCCTGGTTACCTCCATCATGGTTCTGTTCATCCTGGTTCTGTCCATCCTGGTTCTATCCATCATGGTTCTGTTCATCCTGGTTCTGTCCATCTTGGTTCTATCCATCATGGTTCTGTCCATCCTGGTTCTGTCCATACTGGTTCTGTTCATCCTGGTTCTGTCCATCCTGGTTTTATCCATCATGGTTCTGTCCATCATGGTTCTATCCATCCTGGTTCTGTCCATCATGGTTCTGTCCATCATGGTTCTATCCATCTTGGTTCTGTTCGTCTTGGTTCCGTCCATCCTGGTTCTGTCCATCTTGGTTCCGTCAATCATGGTTCTATCCATCTTGGTTCTGTCCATCCTGGTTCCGTCCATCATGGTTCTGTCCATCATGGTTCTGTTCATCCTGGTTCTGTCCATCCTGGTTCTGTCCATCTTGATTCTGTCCATCCTGGTTCTGTCCATCCTGGTTCAGTCCATCATGGTTCTATCCATCCTGGTTCCGTACATCATGGTTCTGTCCATCATGGTTCCGTCCATCATGGTTCTGTCCATCTTGGTTCTGTCCATCTTGGTTCTGTCCATCCTGGTTCTGTCCATCCTGGTTCAGTCCATCATGGTTCTATCCATCCTGGTTCCGTCCATCCTGGTTCTATCCATCCTGGTTCTATCCATCATGGTTCTGTTCATCCTGGTTCTGTCCATCCTGGTTCTGTCCATCCTGGTTCTGTCCATCCTGGTTCTGTCCATCTTGGTTCTGTCCATCCTGGTTCTGTCCATCATGGTTCTGTTTATCCTGGTTCTGTCCATCCTGGTTCCCTCCATCATGGTTCTGTTCATCCTGGTTCTGTCCATCCTGGTTCTATCCATCATGGTTCTGTTCATCCTGGTTCTGTCCATCTTGGTTCTGTTCATCCTGGTTCTATCCATCCTGGTTCTGTTCATCCTGGTTCTGTCCATCATGGTTCTGTCCATCCTGGTTCTATCCATCCTGGTTCTGTCCATCTTGGTTCTGTCCATCCTGGTTCTGTCCATCTTGGTTCTGTCCATCCTGGTTCTGTCCATCCTGGTTCTATCCATCCTGGTTCTGTTCATCCTGGTTCTGTCCATCCTGGTTCTGTCCATCCTGGTTCTGTCCATCATGGTTCTGTCCATCCTGGTTCTATCCATCCTGGTTCTGTTCATCCTGGTTCTATCCATCCTGGTTCTGTTCATCCTGGTTCTGTTCATCCTGGTTCTATCCATCCTGGTTCTGTTCATCCTGGTTCTGTCCATCATGGTTCTGTCCATCCTGGTTCTATCCATCCTGGTTCTGTTCATCCTGGTTCTATCCATCCTGGTTCTGTTCATCCTGGTTCTATCCATCATGGTTCTGTTCATCCTGGTTCTATCCATCATGGTTCTGTTCATCCTGGTTCTATCCATCCTGGTTCTGTTCATCCTGGTTCTATCCATCATGGTTCTGTTCATCCTGGTTCTGTCCATCCTGGTTCTGTTCATCCTGGTTCTATCCATCCTGGTTCTGTTTATCCTGGTTCTGTCCATCCTGGTTCTGTCCATCCTGGTTCTGTCCATCCTGGTTCTGTTTATCCTGGTTCTGTCCATCCTGGTTCTGTTCATCCTGGTTCTGTTCATCTTGGTTCTGTCCATCATGGTTCTGTCCATCATGGTTCTGTTCATCCTGGTTCTGTCCATCTTGGTTCTGTCCATCCTGGTTCTGTCCATCCTGGTTCTGTTCATCTTGGTTCTGTCCATCATGGTTCTGTCCATCATGGTTCTGTTCATCCTGGTTCTGTCCATCATGGTTCTGTCCATCCTGGTTCTGTCCATCCTGGTTCTGTTTATCCTGGTTCTGTCCATCCTGGTTCTGTTCATCCTGGTTCTGTTCATCTTGGTTCTGTCCATCATGGTTCTGTCCATCATGGTTCTGTTCATCCTGGTTCTGTCCATCTTGGTTCTGTCCATCCTGGTTCTGTCCAACCTGGTTCTGTTCATCTTGGTTCTGTCCATCATGGTTCTGTCCATCATGGTTCTGTTCATCCTGGTTCTGTCCATCTTGGTTCTGTCCATCCTGGTTCTGTCCATCTTGGTTCTGTCCATCCTGGTTCTTTCCATCCTGGTTCTATCCATCCTGGTTCTGTCCATCCTGGTTCTGTCCATCCTGGTTCTATCCATCCTGGTTCTGTTCATCCTGGTTCTATCCATCATGGTTCTGTTCATCCTGGTTCTGTTCATCCTGGTTCTATCCATCCTGGTTCTGTTCATCCTGGTTCTGTCCATCATGGTTCTGTCCATCCTGGTTCTATCCATCCTGGTTCTGTTCATCCTGGTTCTATCCATCATGGTTCTGTTCATCCTGGTTCTATCCATCATGGTTCTGTTCATCCTGGTTCTATCCATCCTGGTTCTGTTCATCCTGGTTCTATCCATCATGGTTCTGTTCATCCTGGTTCTGTCCATCCTGGTTCTGTTCATCCTGGTTCTATCCATCATGGTTCCGTCCATCATGGTTCTGTCCATCATGGTTCCGTCCATCCTGGTTCCGTCCATCCTGGTTCTGTCCATCATGGTTCTGTCCATCATGGTTCCGTCCATCCTGGTTCCGTCCATCCTGGTTCTGTCCATCATGGTTCCGTCCATCCTGGTTCTGTCCATCATGGTTCCGTCCATCATGGTTCCGTCCATCATGGTTCCGTCCATCCTGGTTCTGTCCATCTTGGTTCTGTCCATCCTGGTTCTGTTCATCTTGGTTCTGTCCATCCTGGTTCTGTTCATCCTGGTTCTGTCCATCCTGGTTCCCTCCATCATGGTTCTGTTCATCCTGGTTCTGTCCATCCTGGTTCTATCCATCATGGTTCTGTTCATCCTGGTTCTGTCCATCTTGGTTCTATCCATCATGGTTCTGTCCATCCTGGTTCTGTCCATACTGGTTCTGTTCATCCTGGTTCTGTCCATCCTGGTTTTATCCATCATGGTTCTGTCCATCATGGTTCTATCCATCCTGGTTCTGTCCATCATGGTTCTGTCCATCATGGTTCTATCCATCTTGGTTCTGTTCGTCTTGGTTCCGTCCATCCTGGTTCTGTCCATCCTGGTTCCGTCAATCATGGTTCTATCCATCCTGGTTCTGTCCATCATGGTTCTGTCCATCCTGGTTCTGTCCATCCTGGTTCTGTCCATCCTGGTTCTGTCCACTATGGTTCTGTCCATCTTGGTTCTGTCCATCCTGGTTCCGTCCATCATGGTTCTGTCCATCATGGTTCTGTTCATCCTGGTTCTGTCCATCCTGGTTCTGTCCATCTTGATTCTGTCCATCCTGGTTCTGTCCATCCTGGTTCAGTCCATCATGGTTCTATCCATCCTGGTTCCGTACATCATGGTTCTGTCCATCATGGTTCCGTCCATCATGGTTCTGTCCATCTTGGTTCTGTCCATCTTGGTTCTGTCCATCCTGGTTCTGTCCATCCTGGTTCAGTCCATCATGGTTCTATCCATCCTGGTTCCGTCCATCCTAGTTCTATCCATCCTGGTTCTATCCATCCTGGTTCTGTCCATCCTGGTTCTGTCCATCCTGGTTCTGTCCATCCTGGTTCTGTCCATCTTGGTTCTGTCCATCCTGGTTCTGTCCATCATGGTTCTGTTTATCCTGGTTCTGTCCATCCTGGTTCCCTCCATCATGGTTCTGTTCATCCTGGTTCTGTCCATCCTGGTTCTATCCATCATGGTTCTGTCCATCCTGGTTCTGTCCATCTTGGTTCTGTCCATCATGGTTCTGTCCATCCTGGTTCTGTCCATCTTGGTTCTGTCCATCCTGGTTCTGTCCATCTTGGTTCTGTCCATCCTGGTTCTGTCCATCCTGGTTCTGTCCATCCTGGTTCTGTCCATCCTGGTTCTGTCCATCCTGGTTCTGTCCATCCTGGTTCTGTCCATCCTGGTTCTATCCATCATGGTTCTGTTCATCCTGGTTCTGTCCATCTTGGTTCTATCCATCATGGTTCTGTCCATCCTGGTTCTGTCCATACTGGTTCTGTTCATCCTGGTTCTGTCCATCCTGGTTTTATCCATCATGGTTCTGTCCATCATGGTTCTATCCATCCTGGTTCTGTCCATCATGGTTCTGTCCATCATGGTTCTATCCATCTTGGTTCTGTTCGTCTTGGTTCCGTCCATCCTGGTTCTGTCCATCCTGGTTCCGTCAATCATGGTTCTATCCATCCTGGTTCTGTTCATCCTGGTTCTGTCCATCCTGGTTTTATCCATCATGGTTCTGTCCATCATGGTTCTATCCATCCTGGTTCTGTCCATCATGGTTCTGTCCGTCATGGTTCTATCCATCTTGGTTCTGTTCGTCTTGGTTCCGTCCATCCTGGTTCTGTCCATCCTGGTTCCGTCAATCATGGTTCTATCCATCCTGGTTCCGTCCATCATGGTTCTGTCCATCCTGGTTCTGTCCATCCTGGTTTTATCCATCATGGTTCTGTCCATCCTGGTTCTATCCATCATGGTTCTGTCCATCATGGTTCTGTCCATCCTGGTTCTGTCCATCCTGGTTCTGTCCATCATGGTTCCGTCCATCCTGGTTCTGTCCATCATGGTTCCGTCCATCCTGGTTCTGTCCATCCTGGTTCTGTCCATCATGGTTCTATCCATCTTGGTTCTGTTCATCTTGGTTCCGTCCATCCTGGTTCTGTCCATCCTGGTTCCGTCAATCATGGTTCTATCCATCCTGGTTCTGTCCATCCTGGTTCTGTTCATCCTGGTTCTATCCATCATGGTTCTGTTCATCCTGGTTCTGTCCATCCTGGTTCTGTCCATCATGGTTCTGTCCATCCTGGTTCTGTCCATCCTGGTTCTGTCCATCATGGTTCTGTCCATCCTGGTTCTATCCATCCTGGTTCTATCCATCCTGGTTCTGTTCATCCTGGTTCTATCCATCATGGTTCTGTTCATCCTGGTTCTGTCCATCATGGTTCTGTCCATCATGGTTCTATCCATCATGGTTCTGTTCATCCTGGTTCTGTTCATCCTGGTTCTATCCATCCTGGTTCTGTTCATCCTGGTTCTGTCCATCATGGTTCTGTCCATCCTGGTTCTATCCATCCTGGTTCTGTTCATCCTGGTTCTATCCATCATGGTTCTGTTCATCCTGGTTCTATCCATCCTGGTTCTGTTCATCCTGGTTCTATCCATCATGGTTCTGTTCATCCTGGTTCTGTCCATCCTGGTTCTGTTCATCCTGGTTCTATCCATCCTGGTTCTGTTTATCCTGGTTCTGTCCATCCTGGTTCTGTCCATCCTGGTTCTGTCCATCCTGGTTCTGTTTATCCTGGTTCTGTCCATCCTGGTTCTGTTCATCCTGGTTCTGTCCATCCTGGTTCTGTCCATCCTGGTTCTGTCCATCCTGGTTCTGTTCATCCTGGTTCTGTCCATCCTGGTTCTGTCCATCCTGGTTCTGTCCATCCTGGTTCTGTCCATCTTGGTTCTGTCCATCCTGGTTCTGTCCATCATGGTTCTGTTCATCCTGGTTCTGTCCATCCTGGTTCTGTCCATCATGGTTCTGTTCATCCTGGTTCTGTCCATCCTGGTTCTGTCCATCCTGGTTCTGTTCATCTTGGTTCTGTCCATCATGGTTCTGTCCATCATGGTTCTGTTCATCCTGGTTCTGTCCATCTTGGTTCTGTCCATCCTGGTTCTGTCCATCCTGGTTCTGTTCATCTTGGTTCTGTCCATCATGGTTCTGTCCATCATGGTTCTGTTCATCCTGGTTCTGTCCATCTTGGTTCTGTCCATCCTGGTACTGTCCATCTTGGTTCTGTCCATCCTGGTTCTGTCCATCCTGGTTCTATCCATCCTGGTTCTGTTCATCCTGGTTCTGTCCATCCTGGTTCTGTCCATCCTGGTTCTATCCATCCTGGTTCTGTTCATCCTGGTTCTATCCATCATGGTTCTGTTCATCCTGGTTCTGTTCATCCTGGTTCTATCCATCCTGGTTCTGTTCATCCTGGTTCTGTCCATCATGGTTCTGTCCATCCTGGTTCTATCCATCCTGGTTCTGTTCATCCTGGTTCTATCCATCATGGTTCTGTTCATCCTGGTTCTATCCATCATGGTTCTGTTCATCCTGGTTCTATCCATCCTGGTTCTGTTCATCCTGGTTCTATCCATCATGGTTCTGTTCATCCTGGTTCTGTCCATCCTGGTTCTGTTCATCCTGGTTCTATCCATCATGGTTCCGTCCATCATGGTTCTGTCCATCATGGTTCCGTCCATCCTGGTTCCGTCCATCCTGGTTCTGTCCATCATGGTTCTGTCCATCATGGTTCCGTCCATCCTGGTTCCGTCCATCCTGGTTCTGTCCATCATGGTTCCGTCCATCCTGGTTCTGTCCATCATGGTTCCGTCCATCATGGTTCCGTCCATCCTGGTTCTGTCCATCTTGGTTCTGTCCATCCTGGTTCTGTTCATCTTGGTTCTGTCCATCCTGGTTCTGTTCATCCTGGTTCTGTCCATCCTGGTTACCTCCATCATGGTTCTGTTCATCCTGGTTCTGTCCATCCTGGTTCTATCCATCATGGTTCTGTTCATCCTGGTTCTGTCCATCTTGGTTCTATCCATCATGGTTCTGTCCATCCTGGTTCTGTCCATACTGGTTCTGTTCATCCTGGTTCTGTCCATCCTGGTTTTATCCATCATGGTTCTGTCCATCATGGTTCTATCCATCCTGGTTCTGTCCATCATGGTTCTGTCCATCATGGTTCTATCCATCTTGGTTCTGTTCGTCTTGGTTCCGTCCATCCTGGTTCTGTCCATCTTGGTTCCGTCAATCATGGTTCTATCCATCCTGGTTCTGTCCATCATGGTTCTGTCCATCCTGGTTCTGTCCATTCTGGTTCTGTCCATCCTGGTTCTGTCCACCATGGTTCTGTCCATCTTGGTTCTGTCCATCCTGGTTCCGTCCATCATGGTTCTGTCCATCATGGTTCTGTTCATCCTGGTTCTGTCCATCCTGGTTCTGTCCATCTTGATTCTGTCCATCCTGGTTCTGTCCATCCTGGTTCAGTCCATCATGGTTCTATCCATCCTGGTTCCGTACATCATGGTTCTGTCCATCATGGTTCCGTCCATCATGGTTCTGTCCATCTTGGTTCTGTCCATCTTGGTTCTGTCCATCCTGGTTCTGTCCATCCTGGTTCAGTCCATCATGGTTCTATCCATCCTGGTTCCGTCCATCCTGGTTCTATCCATCCTGGTTCTATCCATCATGGTTCTGTTCATCCTGGTTCTGTCCATCCTGGTTCTGTCCATCCTGGTTCTGTCCATCCTGGTTCTGTCCATCTTGGTTCTGTCCATCCTGGTTCTGTCCATCATGGTTCTGTTTATCCTGGTTCTGTCCATCCTGGTTCCCTCCATCATGGTTCTGTTCATCCTGGTTCTGTCCATCCTGGTTCTATCCATCATGGTTCTGTTCATCCTGGTTCTGTCCATCTTGGTTCTATCCATCATGGATCTGTCCATCCTGGTTCTGTTCATCATGGTTCTGTCCATCATGGTTCTGTCCATCCTGGTTCTGTCCATCTTGGTTCTGTCCATCCTGGTTCTGTCCATCATGGTTCTGTTTATCCTGGTTCTGTCCATCCTGGTTCCCTCCATCATGGTTCTGTTCATCCTGGTTCTGTCCATCCTGGTTCTATCCATCATGGTTCTGTTCATCCTGGTTCTGTCCATCTTGGTTCTATCCATCATGGTTCTGTCCATCCTGGTTCTGTCCATACTGGTTCTGTTCATCCTGGTTCTGTCCATCCTGGTTTTATCCATCATGGTTCTGTCCATCATGGTTCTATCCATCCTGGTTCTGTCCATCATGGTTCTGTCCATCATGGTTCTATCCATCTTGGTTTGTTCGTCTTGGTTCCGTCCATCCTGGTTCTGTCCATCCTGGTTCCGTCAATCATGGTTCTATCCATCCTGGTTCTGTTCATCCTGGTTCTGTCCATCCTGGTTTTATCCATCATGGTTCTGTCCATCATGGTTCTATCCATCCTGGTTCTGTCCATCATGGTTCTGTCCGTCATGGTTCTATCCATCTTGGTTCTGTTCGTCTTGGTTCCGTCCATCCTGGTTCTGTCCATCCTGGTTCCGTCAATCATGGTTCTATCCATCCTGGTTCCGTCCATCATGGTTCTGTCCATCCTGGTTCTGTCCATCCTGGTTTTATCCATCATGGTTCTGTCCATCCTGGTTTTATCCATCATGGTTCTGTCCATCATGGTTCTATCCATCCTGGTTCTGTCCATCCTGGTTCTGTCCAGGATGGTTCTGTCCATCCTGGTTCTGTTCATCATGGTTCCGTCCATCCTGGTTCTGTTCATCATGGTTCCGTCCATCCTGGTTCTGTCCATCCTGGTTCTGTCCATCATGGTTCTATCCATCTTGGTTCTGTTCATCTTGGTTCCGTCCATCCTGGTTCTGTCCATCCTGGTTCCGTCAATCATGGTTCTATCCATCCTGGTTCTGTCCATCCTGGTTCTGTTCATCCTGGTTCTATCCATCATGGTTCTGTTCATCCTGGTTCTGTCCATCATGGTTCTGTCCATCATGGTTCTGTCCATCCTGGTTCTGTTCATCCTGGTTCTGTCCATCTTGGTTCTGTCCATCCTGGTTCTATCCATCCTGGTTCTATCCATCCTGGTTCTGTTCATCCTGGTTCTATCCATCATGGTTCTGTTCATCCTGGTTCTGTCCATCATGGTTCTGTCCATCATGGTTCTGTCCATCCTGGTTCTGTCCATCTTGGTTCTGTCCATCCTGGTTCTGTCCATCATGGTT
>OY747713.1:467500-645698 GCA_963556495.2 Valencia hispanica | reverse complement strand
ATCATGGTTCTGTTCATCCTGGTTCTGTCCATCTTGGTTCTGTCCATCCTGGTTCTGTCCATCATGGTTCTGTCCATCATGGTTCTGTCCATCCTGGTTCTGTTCATCCTGGTTCTGTCCATCTTGGTTCTGTCCATCCTGGTTCTGTCCATCTTGGTTCTGTCCATCCTGGTTCTGTCCATCCTGGTTCAGTCCATCATGGTTCTATCCATCCTGGTTCCGTCCATCATGGTTCCGTCCATCATGGTTCCGTCCATCATGGTTCTGTCCATCTTGGTTCTGTCCATCTTGGTTCTGTCCATCCTGGTTCTGTCCATCATGGCTCTGTCCATCCTTGTTCTGTCCATTATGGTTCTGTCCATCATTGTTCTGTCAATCATTGTTCCGTCCATCATGGTTCTGTCCATCATGGTTCCGTCCATCCTGGTTCCGTCCATCCTGTTTCTGTCCATCATGGTTCTGTCCATCATGGTTCCGTCCATCCTGGTTCCGTCCATCCTGGTTCTGTCCATCATGGTTCCGTCCATCATGGTTCCGTCCATCCTGGTTCCGTCCATCATGGTTCCGTCCATCATGGTTCCGTCCATCATGGTTCCGTCCATCCTGGTTCTGTCCATCTTGGTTCTGTCCATCCTGGTTCTGTTCATCCTGGTTCTATCCATCATGGTTCTGTTCATCCTGGTTCTGTCCATCCTGATTCTGTTTATACTGGTTCTATCCATCATGGTTCTGTTCATCCTGGTTCTTTCCATCCTGGTTCTGTCCATCCTGGTTCTGTCAATCATGGTTCTATCCATCCTGGTTCTGTCCATCCTGGTTCTGTCCATCATGGTTCTGTCCATCATGGTTCTGTTCATCCTGGTTCTGTCCATCCTGGTTCTGTCCATCATGGTTCTGTCCATCATGGTTCTGTCCATCCTGGTTCTGTCCATCTTGGTTCTGTCCATCCTGGTTCTGTCCATCCTGGTTCTGTCCATCCTGGTTCCGTCCATCATGGTTCTGTCCATCATGGTTCTGTCCATCCTGATTCTGTCCATCCTGGTTCTGTCCATCCTGGTTCAGTCCATCATGGTTCTATCCATCCTGGTTCCGTACATCATGGTTCTGTCCATCATGGTTCCGTCCATCATGGTTCTGTCCATCTTGGTTCTGTCCATCTTGGTTCTGTCCATCCTGGTTCTGTCCATCCTGGTTCAGTCCATCATGGTTCTATCCATCCTGGTTCCGTCCATCCTGGTTCTATCCATCCTGGTTCTATCCATCCTGGTTCTATCCATCATGGTTCTGTTCATCCTGGTCCTGTCCATCATGGTTCTGTCCATCCTGGTTCTGTCCATCTTGGTTCTGTCCATCCTGGTTCTGTCCATCATGGTTCTGTTTATCCTGGTTCTGTCCATCCTGGTTCCCTCCATCATGGTTCTGTTCATCCTGGTTCTGTCCATCCTGGTTCTATCCATCATGGTTCTGTTCATCCTGGTTCTGTCCATCTTGGTTCTATCCATCATGGATCTGTCCATCCTGGTTCTGTCCATCATGGTTCTGTCCATCATGGTTCTGTCCATCCTGGTTCTGTCCATCTTGGTTCTGTCCATCCTGGTTCTGTCCATCATGGTTCTGTTTATCCTGGTTCTGTCCATCCTGGTTCCCTCCATCATGGTTCTGTTCATCCTGGTTCTGTCCATCCTGGTTCTATCCATCATGGTTCTGTTCATCCTGGTTCTGTCCATCTTGGTTCTATCCATCATGGTTCTGTCCATCCTGGTTCTGTTCATACTGGTTCTGTTCATCCTGGTTCTGTCCATCCTGGTTTTATCCATCATGGTTCTGTCCATCATGGTTCTATCCATCCTGGTTCTGTCCATCATGGTTCTGTCCATCATGGTTCTATCCATCTTGGTTCTGTTCGTCTTGGTTCCGTCCATCCTGGTTCTGTCCATCCTGGTTCCGTCAATCATGGTTCTATCCATCCTGGTTCTGTTCATCCTGGTTCTGTCCATCCTGGTTTTATCCATCATGGTTCTATCCATCCTGGTTCTGTCCATCATGGTTCTGTCCATCATGGTTCTATCCATCTTGGTTCTGTTCGTCTTGGTTCCGTCCATCCTGGTTCTGTCCATCCTGGTTCCGTCAATCATGGTTCTATCCATCCTGGTTCTGTCCATCATGGTTCTGTCCATCCTGGTTCTGTCCATCCTGGTTCTATCCATCATGGTTCTGTCCATCATGGTTCTATCCATCCTGGTTCTGTCCATCCTGGTTCTGTCCAGGATGGTTCTGTCCATCCTGGTTCTGTCCATCCTGGTTCTGTTCATCATGGTTCCGTCCATCCTGGTTCTGTCCATCCTGGTTCTGTCCATCATGGTTCTATCCATCTTGGTTCTGTTCATCTTGGTTCCGTCCATCCTGGTTCTGTCCATCCTGGTTCCGTCAATCATGGTTCTATCCATCCTGGTTCTGTCCATCCTGGTTCTGTTCATCCTGGTTCTATCCATCATGGTTCTGTTCATCCTGGTTCTGTCCATCATGGTTCTGTCCATCATGGTTCTGTCCATCATGGTTCTGTCCATCATGGTTCTGTTCATCCTGGTTCTGTCCATCTTGGTTCTATCCATCATGGTTCTGTCCATCCTGGTTCTGTCCATACTGGTTCTGTTCATCCTGGTTCTGTCCATCCTGGTTTTATCCATCATGGTTCTGTACATCATGGTTCTATCATCCTGGTTCTGTCCATCATGGTTCTGTCCATCATGGTTCTGTCCATCATGGTTCTATCCATCTTGGTTCTGTTCGTCTTGGTTCCGTCCATCCTGGTTCTGTCCATCCTGGTTCCGTCAATCATGGTTCTATCCATCCTGGTTCTGTTCATCCTGGTTCTGTCCATCCTGGTTTTATCCATCATGGTTCTGTCCATCATGGTTCTATCCATCCTGGTTCTGTCCATCATGGTTCTGTCCATCATGGTTCTATCCATCTTGGTTCTGTTCGTCTTGGTTCCGTCCATCCTGGTTCTGTCCATCCTGGTTCCGTCAATCATGGTTCTATCCATCCTGGTTCTGTCCATCATGGTTCTGTCCATCCTGGTTCTGTCCATCCTGGTTCTATCCATCATGGTTCTGTCCATCATGGTTCTATCCATCCTGGTTCTGTCCATCCTGGTTCTGTCCAGGATGGTTCTGTCCATCCTGGTTCTGTCCATCCTGGTTCTGTTCATCATGGTTCCGTCCATCCTGGTTCTGTCCATCATGGTTCTATCCATCTTGGTTCTGTTCATCTTGGTTCCGTCCATCCTGGTTCTGTCCATCCTGGTTCTGTCAATCATGGTTCTATCCATCCTGGTTCTGTCCATCCTGGTTCTGTTCATCCTGGTTCTATCCATCATGGTTCTGTTCATCCTGGTTCTGTCCATCATGGTTCTGTCCATCATGGTTCTGTCCATCCTGGTTCTGTTCATCCTGGTTCTGTCCATCTTGGTTCTGTCCATCCTGGTTCTATCCATCCTGGTTCTATCCATCCTGGTTCTGTCCATCCTGGTTCTGTCCAGGATGGTTCTGTTCATCCTGGTTCTGTCCATCATGGTTCTGTCCATCATGGTTCTGTCCATCCTGGTTCTGTCCATCTTGGTTCTGTCCATCCTGGTTCTGTCCATCCTGGTTCTGTTTATCCTGGTTCTGTCCATCCTGGTTCTGTCCATCCTGGTTCTGTCCATCCTGGTTCTGTTCATCTTGGTTCTGTCCATCCTGGTTCTGTCCATCATGGTTCTGTTTATCCTGGTTCTGTCCAGGATGGTTCTGTCCATCCTGGTTCTGTCCATCCTGGTTCTGTTCATCATGGTTCCGTCCATCCTGGTTCTGTCCATCATGGTTCTATCCATCTTGGTTCTGTTCATCTTGGTTCCGTCCATCCTGGTTCTGTCCATCCTGGTTCCGTCAATCATTGTTCTATCCATCCTGGTTCTGTCCATCCTGGTTCTGTCCATCTTGGTTCTGTTCATCTTGGTTCTGTCCATCGTGGTTCTGTTCATCTTGGTTCTGTCCATCCTGGTTCCGTCCATCCTGGTTCTGTCCATCCTGGTTCTGTCCATCCTGGTTCTGTCCATCTTGGTTCTGTTCATCTTGGTTCTGTCCATCTTGGTTCTGTTCATCTTGGTTCTGTCCATCCTGGTTCTGTCCATCTTGGTTCTGTCCATCCTGGTTCTATCCATCCTGGTTCTATCCATCCTGGTTCTGTTCATCCTGGTTCTGTCCATCTTGGTTCTGTCCATCCTGGTTCTATCCATCCTGGTTCTATCCATCCTGGTTCTGTTCATCCTGGTTCTATCCATTCTTGTTCTGTCCATCATGGTTCTGTCCATCATGGTTCTGTCCATCATGGTTCTGTCCATCCTGGTTCTGTCCATCTTGGTTCTGTCCATCCTGGTTCTGTCCATCATGGTTCTGTTTATCCTGGTTCTATCCATCCTGGTTCCCTCCATCATGGTTCCGTTCATCCTGGTTCGGTCCATCCTGGTTCTTTCCATCATGGTTCTGTTCATCCTGGTTCTGTCCATCCTGGTTCTGTCCATCCTGGTTCTGTCCATCTTGGTTCTGTTCATCTTGGTTCTGTCCATCTTGGTTCTGTTCATCTTGGTTCTGTCCATCCTGGTTCTGTCCATCTTGGTTCTGTCCATCCTGGTTCTATCCATCCTGGTTCTATCCATCCTGGTTCTGTTCATCCTGGTTCTGTCCATCTTGGTTCTGTCCATCCTGGTTCTATCCATCCTGGTTCTATCCATCCTGGTTCTGTTCATCCTGGTTCTATCCATTCTTGTTCTGTCCATCATGGTTCTGTCCATCATGGTTCTGTCCATCATGGTTCTGTCCATCCTGGTTCTGTCCATCTTGGTTCTGTCCATCCTGGTTCTGTCCATCATGGTTCTGTTTATCCTGGTTCTATCCATCCTGGTTCCCTCCATCATGGTTCCGTTCATCCTGGTTCGGTCCATCCTGGTTCTTTCCATCATGGTTCTGTTCATCCTGGTTCTGTCCATCTTGGTTCTATCCATCATGGTTCTGTCCATCCTGGTTCTATCCATCATGGTTCTGTTCATCCTGGTTCTGTCCATCTTGGTTCTATCCATCATGGTTCTGTCCATCATGGTTCTGTCCATCCTGGTTCTGTCCATCTTGGTTCTGTCCATCCTGGTTCTATCCATCATGGTTCTGTCCATCCTGGTTCTGTCCATCCTGGTTCTGTCCATCATGGTTCTGTCCATCCTGGTTCTGTTCATCCTGGTTCTGTCCATCCTGGTTCTATCCATCATGGTTCTGTCCATCATGGTTCTGTCCATCCTGGTTCTGTCCATCATGGTTCTGTCCATCATGTTTCTGTCCATCCTGGTTCTGTTCATCCTGGTTCTGTCCATCCTGGTTCTATCCATCATGGTTCTGTCCATCAGGGTTCTATCCATCATGGTTCTGTTCATCCTGGTTCTGTCCATCCTGGTTCTATCCATCATGGTTCTGTCCATCCTGGTTCTGTTCATCCTGGTTCTGTCCATCCCGGTTCTATCCATCATGGTTCTCTCCATCATGGTTCTGTCTATCCTGGTTCTGTCCATCCTGGTTCTGTCCATCATGGTTCTGTCCATCCTGGTTCTGTTCATCATGGTTCTGTCCATCTTGGTTCTGTCCATCCTGGTTCTGTCCATCCTGGTTCAGTCCATCATGGTTCTATCCATCCTGGTTCCGTCCATCCTGGTTCTATCCATCCTGGTTCTATCCATCATGGTTCTGTTCATCCTGGTTCTGTCCATCCTGGTTCTGTCCATCATGGTTCTGTCCATCCTGGTTCTGTCCATCTTGGTTCTGTCCATCCTGGTTCTGTCCATCATGGTTCTGTTTATCCTGGTTCTGTCCATCCTGGTTCCCTACATCATGGTTCTGTTCATCCTGGTTCTGTCCATCCTGGTTCTATCCATCATGGTTCTGTTCATCCTGGTTCTGTCCATCTTGGTTCTATCCATCATGGATCTGTCCATCCTGGTTCTGTCCATCATGGTTCTGTCCATCATGGTTCTGTCCATCCTGGTTCTGTCCATCTTGGTTCTGTCCATCCTGGTTCTGTCCATCATGGTTCTGTTTATCCTGGTTCTGTCCATCCTGGTTCCCTCCATCATGGTTCTGTTCATCCTGGTTCTGTCCATCCTGGTTCTATCCATCATGGTTCTGTTCATCCTGGTTCTGTCCATCTTGGTTCTATCCATCATGGTTCTGTCCATCCTGGTTCTGTCCATACTGGTTCTGTTCATCCTGGTTCTGTCCATCCTGGTTTTATCCATCATGGTTCTGTCCATCATGGTTCTATCCATCATGGTTCTGTCCATCATGGTTCTGTCCATCATGGTTCTATCCATCTTGGTTCTGTTCGTCTTGGTTCCGTCCATCCTGGTTCTGTCCATCCTGGTTCCGTCAATCATGGTTCCATCCATCCTGGTTCTGTTCATCCTGGTTCTGTCCATCCTGGTTTTATCCATCATGGTTCTGTCCATCCTGGTTCTGTTCATCCTGGTTCTGTCCATCCTGGTTTTATCCATCATGGTTCTGTCCATCATGGTTCTATCCATCTTGGTTCTGTTCGTCTTGGTTCCGTCCATCCTGGTTCTGTCCATCCTGGTTCCGTCAATCATGGTTCTATCCATCCTGGTTCTGTCCATCATGGTTCTGTCCATCCTGGTTCTGTCCATCCTGGTTCTATCCATCATGGTTCTGTCCATCATGGTTCTATCCATCCTGGTTCTGTCCATCCTGGTTCTGTCCAGGATGGTTCTGTCCATCCTGGTTCTGTCCATCCTGGTTCCGTCAATCATGGTTCTATCCATCCTGGTTCTGTCCATCCTGGTTCTGTTCATCCTGTTTCTATCCATCATGGTTCTGTTCATCCTGGTTCTGTCCATCATGGTTCTGTCCATCATGGTTCTGTCCATCCTGGTTCTGTTCATCCTGGTTCTGTCCATCTTGGTTCTGTCCATCCTGGTTCTATCCATCCTGGTTCTATCCATCCTGGTTCTGTTCATCCTGGTTCTATCCATCATGGTTCTGTTCATCCTGGTTCTGTCCATCATGGTTCTGTCCATCCTGGTTCTATCCATCCTGGTTCTGTTCATCCTGGTTCTATCCATCATGGTTCTGTTCATCCTGGTTCTGTCCATCATGGTTCTGTCCATCATGGTTCTGTCCATCCTGGTTCTGTCCATCTTGGTTCTGTCCATCCTGGTTCTGTCCATCATGGTTCTGTTTATCCTGGTTCTGTCCATCCTGGTTCTGTTTATCCTGGTTCCGTCAATCATGGTTCTATCCATCCTGGTTCTTTCCAGGATGGTTCTGTCCATCCTGGTTCTGTCCATCCTGATTCTGTTCATCATGGTTCCGTCCATCCTGGTTCTGTCCATCATGGTTCTATCCATCTTGGTTCTGTTCATCTTGGTTCCGTCCATCCTGGTTCTGTCCATCCTGGTTCCGTCAATCATTGTTCTATCCATCCTGGTTCTGTCCATCCTGGTTCTGTCCATCTTGGTTCTGTTCATCTTGGTTCTGTCCATCTTGGTTCTGTTCATCTTGGTTCTGTCCATCCTGGTTCCGTCCATCCTGGTTTTGTCCATCCTGGTTCTGTCCATCCTGGTTCTGTCCATCTTGGTTCTGTTCATCTTGGTTCTGTCCATCTTGGTTCTGTTCATCTTGGTTCTGTCCATCCTGGTTCTATCCATCATGGTTCTGTTCATCCTGGTTCTGTCCATCATGGTTCTGTCCATCCTGGTTCTGTTCATCCTGGTTCTGTCCATCTTGGTTCTGTCCATCCTGGTTCTATCCATACTGGTTCTATCCATCCTGGTTCTGTTCATCCTGGTTCTATCCATCCTGGTTCTGTCCCTCATGGTTCTGTCCATCATGGTTCTGTCCATCATGGTTCTGTCCATCCTGGTTCTGTCCATCTTGGTTCTGTCCATCCTGGTTCTGTCCATCATGGTTCTGTTTATCCTGGTTCTATCCATCCTGGTTCCCTCCATCATGGTTCTGTTCATCCTGGTTCGGTCCATCCTGGTTCTATCCATCATGGTTCTGTTCAACCTGGTTCTGTCCATCTTGGTTCTATCCATCATGGTTCTGTCCATCCTGGTACCATCCATCATGGTTCTGTTCATCCTGGTTCTGTCCATCTTGGTTCTATCCATCATGGTTCTGTCCATCATGGTTCTGTCCATCCTGGTTCTATCCATCATGGTTCTGTCCATCCTGGTTCTGTCCATCCTGGTTCTGTCCATCATGGTTCTGTCCATCCTGGTTCTGTTCATCCTGGTTCTGTCCATCCTGGTTCTATCCATCATGGTTCTGTCCATCATGGTTCTGTCCATCCTGGTTCTGTCCATCTTGGTTCTGTCCATCATGTTTCTGTCCATCCTGGTTCTGTTCATCCTGGTTCTGTCCATCCTGGTTCTATCCATCATGGTTCTGTCCATCAGGGTTCTATCCATCATGGTTCTGTTCATCCTGGTTCTGTCCATCCTGGTTCTATCCATCATGGTTCTGTCCACATCATGGTTCTGTCCATCCTGGTTCTGTTCATCCTGGTTCTGTCCATCCTGGTTCTATCCATCATGGTTCTGTCCATCATGGTTCTGTCCATCCTGGTTCTGTCCATCTTGGTTCTGTCCATCATGTTTCTGTCCATCCTGGTTCTGTTCATCCTGGTTCTGTCCATCCTGGTTCTATCCATCATGGTTCTGTCCATCAGGGTTCTATCCATCATGGTTCTGTTCATCCTGGTTCTGTCCATCCTGGTTCTATCCATCATGGTTCTGTCCATCCTGGTTCTGTTCATCCGGGTTCTGTCCATCCTGGTTCTATCCATCATGGTTCTGTCCATCATGGTTCTGTCTATCCTGGTTCTGTCCATCCTGGTTCTGTCCATCATGGTTCTGTCCATCATGGTTCTGTTCATCCTGGTTCTGTCCATCCTGGTTCTATCCATCATGGTTCTGTCCATCAGGGTTCTATCCATCATGGTTCTGTCCATCCTGGTTCTGTCCATCTTGGTTCTGTCCATCCTGGTTCTGTCCATCTTGGTTCTGTCCATCCTGGTTCTGTCCATCCTGGTTCAGTCCATCATGGTTCTATCCATGCTGGTTCCGTCCATCATGGTTCTGTCCATCATGGATCCGTCCATCATGGTTCTGTCCATCTTGGTTCTGTCCATCTTGGTTCTGTCCATCCTGGTTCTGTCCATCCTGGTTCAGTCCATCATGGTTCTGTTCATCCTGGTTCTGTCCATCCTGGTTCTGTTCATCCTGGTTCTATCCATCATGGTTCTGTTCATCCTGGTTCTGTCCATCCTGGTTCTGTCCATCCTGGTTCTGTCCATCATGGTTCTGTTTATCCTGGTTCTGTCCATCCTGGTTCTGTTCATCCTGGTTCTGTTCATCTTGGTTCTGTCCATCATGGTTCTGTCCATCATGGTTCTGTTCATCCTGGTTCTGTCCATCTTGGTTCTGTCCTTCCTGGTTCTGTAAATCATGGTTCTATCCATCCTGGTTCTGTCCATCATGGTTCTGTCCATCATGGTTCTGTTCATCCTGGTTCTGTCCATCCTGGTTCTGTCCATCATGGTTCTGTCCATCATGGTTCTGTCCATCCTGGTTCTGTCCATCTTGGTTCTGTCCATCCTGGTTCTGTCCATCCTGGTTCTGTCCATCCTGGTTCTGTCCACCATGGTTCTGTCCATCTTGGTTCTGTCCATCCTGGTTCCGTCCATCATGGTTCTGTCCATCATGGTTCTGTCCATCCTGATTCTGTCCATCCTGGTTCTGTCCATCCTGGTTCAGTCCATCATGGTTCAGTCCATCATGGTTCTATCCATCCTGGTTCTGTCCATCATGGTTCCGTCCATCATGGTTCTGTCCATCATGGTTCTGTCCATCTTGGTTCTGTCCATCCTGGTTCTGTCCATCCTGGTTCAGTCCATCATGGTTCTATCCATCCTGGTTCCGTCCATCCTGGTTCTATCCATCCTGGTTCTATCCATCATGGTTCTGTTCATCCTGGTTCTGTCCATCCTGGTTCTGTCCATCATGGTTCTGTCCATCATGGTTCTGTTTATCCTGGTTCTGTCCATCCTGGTTCCCTCCATCATGGTTCTGTTCATCCTGGTTCTGTCCATCCTGGTTCTATCCATCATGGTTCTGTTCATCCTGGTTCTGTCCATCTTGGTTCTATCCATCATGGTTCTGTCCATCCTGGTTCTGTCCATACTGGTTCTGTTCATCCTGGTTCTGTCCATCCTGGTTTTTTTCCATCATGGTTCTGTCCATCATGGTTCTATCCATCCTGGTTCTGTCCATCATGGTTCTGTCCGTCGTGGTTCTATCCATCTTGATTCTGTTCGTCTTGGTTCCGTCCATCCTGGTTCTGTCCATCCTGGTTCCGTCAATCATGGTTCTATCCATCCTGGTTCTGTCCATCATGGTTCTGTCCATCCTGGTTCTGTCCATCCTGGTTCTATCCATCATGGTTCTGTCCATCATGGTTCTATCCATCCTGGTTCTGTCCATCCTGGTTCTTTCCAGGATGGTTCTGTCCATCCTGGTTCTGTCCATCCTGGTTCTGTTCATCATGGTTCCGTCCATCCTGGTTCTGTCCATCCTGGTTCTGTCCATCATGGTTCTATCCATCTTGGTTCTGTTCATCTTGGTTCCGTCCATCCTGGTTCTGTCCATCCTGGTTCCGTCAATCATGGTTCTATCCATCCTGGTTCTGTCCATCCTGGTTCTGTTCATCCTGGTTCTATCCATCATGGTTCTGTTCATCCTGGTTCTGTCCATCATGGTTCTGTCCATCCTGGTTCTGTTCATCCTGGTTCTGTCCATCTTGGTTCTGTCCATCCTGGTTCTATCCATCCTGGTTCTATCCATCCTGGTTCTGTTCATCCTGGTTCTATCCATCATGGTTCTGTTCATCCTGGTTCTGTCCATCATGGTTCTGTCCATCATGGTTCTGTCCATCCTGGTTCTGTCCATCTTGGTTCTGTCCATTCTGGTTCTGTCCATCATGGTTCTGTTTATCCTGGTTCTGTCCATCCTGGTTCTGTTTATCCTGGTTCCGTCAATCATGGTTCTATCCATCCTGGTTCTGTCCAGGATGGTTCTGTCCATCCTGGTTCTGTCCATCCTGGTTCTGTTCATCATGGTTCCGTCCATCCTGGTTCTGTCCATCATGGTTCTATCCATCTTGGTTCTGTTCATCTTGGTTCCGTCCATCCTGGTTCTGTCCATCCTGGTTCCGTCAATCATTGTTCTATCCATCCTGGTTCTGTCCATCCTGGTTCTGTCCATCTTGGTTCTGTTCATCTTGGTTCTGTCCATCTTGGTTCTGTTCATCTTGGTTCTGTCCATCCTGGTTCTGTCCATCCTGGTTCTGTCCATCCTGGTTCTGTTCATCTTGGTTCTGTCCATCTTGGTTCTGTTCATCTTGGTTCTGTCCATCCTGGTTCTCTCCATCATGGTTCTGTTCATCCTGGTTCTGTCCATCCTGGTTCCGTCCATCCTGGTTTTGTCCATCCTGGTTCTGTCCATCCTGGTTCTGTCCATCTTGGTTCTGTTCATCTTGGTTCTGTCCATCTTGGTTCTGTTCATCTTGGTTCTGTCCATCCTGGTTCTATCCATCATGGTTCTGTTCATCCTGGTTCTGTCCATCATGGTTCTGTCCATCCTGGTTCTGTTCATCCTGGTTCTGTCCATCTTGGTTCTGTCCATCCTGGTTCTATCCATACTGGTTCTATCCATCCTGGTTCTGTTCATCCTTGTTCTATCCATCCTGGTTCTGTCCCTCATGGTTCTGTCCATCATGGTTCTGTCCATCATGGTTCTGTCCATCCTGGTTCTGTCCATCTTGGTTCTGTCCATCCTGGTTCTGTCCATCATGGTTCTGTTTATCCTGGTTCTATCCATCCTGGTTCCCTCCATCATGGTTCTGTTCATCCTGGTTCGGTCCATCCTGGTTCTATCCATCATGGTTCTGTTCATCCTGGTTCTGTCCATCTTGGTTCTATCCATCATGGTTCTGTCCATCCTGGTACCATCCATCATGGTTCTGTTCATCCTGGTTCTGTCCATCTTGGTTCTATCCATCATGGTTCTGTCCATCATGGTTCTGTCCATCCTGGTTCTGTCCATCTTGGTTCTGTCCATCCTGGTTCTATCCATCATGGTTCTGTCCATCCTGGTTCTGTCCATCCTGGTTCTGTCCATCATGGTTCTGTCCATCCTGGTTCTGTTCATCCTGGTTCTGTCCATCCTGGTTCTATCCATCATGGTTCTGTCCATCATGGTTCTGTCCATCCTGGTTCTGTCCATCTTGGTTCTGTCCATCATGTTTCTGTCCATCCTGGTTCTGTTCATCCTGGTTCTGTCCATCCTGGTTCTATCCATCATGGTTCTGTCCATCAGGGTTCTATCCATCATGGTTCTGTTCATCCTGGTTCTGTCCATCCTGGTTCTATCCATCATGGTTCTGTCCATCCTGGTTCTGTTCATCCGGGTTCTGTCCATCCTGGTTCTATCCATCATGGTTCTGTCCATCATGGTTCTGTCTATCCTGGTTCTGTCCATCCTGGTTCTGTCCATCATGGTTCTGTCCATCATGGTTCTGTTCATCCTGGTTCTGTCCATCCTGGTTCTATCCATCATGGTTCTGTCCATCAGGGTTCTATCCATCATGGTTCTGTCCATCCTGGTTCTGTCCATCTTGGTTCTGTCCATCCTGGTTCTGTCCATCTTGGTTCTGTCCATCCTGGTTCTTTCCATCCTGGTTCAGTCCATCATGGTTCTATCCATGCTGGTTCCGTCCATCATGGTTCTGTCCATCATGGATCCGTCCATCATGGTTCTGTCCATCTTGGTTCTGTCCATCTTGGTTCTGTCCATCCTGGTTCTGTCCATCCTGGTTCAGTCCATCATGGTTCTGTTCATCCTGGTTCTGTCCATCCTGGTTCTGTTCATCCTGGTTCTATCCATCATGGTTCTGTTCATCCTGGTTCTGTCCATCCTGGTTCTGTCCATCCTGGTTCTGTCCATCATGGTTCTGTTTATCCTGGTTCTGTCCATCCTGGTTCTGTTCATCCTGGTTCTGTTCATCTTGGTTCTGTCCATCATGGTTCTGTCCATCATGGTTCTGTTCATCCTGGTTCTGTCCATCTTGGTTCTGTCCTTCCTGGTTCTGTAAATCATGGTTCTATCCATCCTGGTTCTGTCCATCATGGTTCTGTCCATCATGGTTCTGTTCATCCTGGTTCTGTCCATCTTGGTTCTGTCCATCCTGGTTCTGTCCATCATGGTTCTGTCCATCATGGTTCTGTCCATCCTGGTTCTGTCCATCTTGGTTCTGTCCATCCTGGTTCTGTCCATCCTGGTTCTGTCCACCATGGTTCTGTCCATCTTGGTTCTGTCCATCCTGGTTCCGTCCATCATGGTTCTGTCCATCATGGTTCTGTCCATCCTGATTCTGTCCATCCTGGTTCTGTCCATCCTGGTTCAGTCCATCATGGTTCAGTCCATCATGGTTCTATCCATCCTGGTTCTGTCCATCATGGTTCCGTCCATCATGGTTCTGTCCATCATGGTTCTGTCCATCTTGGTTCTGTCCATCCTGGTTCTGTCCATCCTGGTTCAGTCCATCATGGTTCTATCCATCCTGGTTCCGTCCATCCTGGTTCTATCCATCCTGGTTCTATCCATCATGGTTCTGTTCATCCTGGTTCTGTCCATCCTGGTTCTGTCCATCATGGTTCTGTCCATCATGGTTCTGTTTATCCTGGTTCTGTCCATCCTGGTTCCCTCCATCATGGTTCTGTTCATCCTGGTTCTGTCCATCCTGGTTCTATCCATCATGGTTCTGTTCATCCTGGTTCTGTCCATCTTGGTTCTATCCATCATGGTTCTGTCCATCCTGGATCTGTCCATACTGGTTCTGTTCATCCTGGTTCTGTCCATCCTGGTTTTTTTCCATCATGGTTCTGTCCATCATGGTTCTATCCATCCTGGTTCTGTCCATCATGGTTCTGTCCGTCGTGGTTCTATCCATCTTGGTTCTGTTCGTCTTGATTCCGTCCATCCTGGTTCTGTCCATCCTGGTTCCGTCAATCATGGTTCTATCCATCCTGGTTCTGTCCATCATGGTTCTGTCCATCCTGGTTCTGTCCATCCTGGTTCTATCCATCATGGTTCTGTCCATCATGGTTCTATCCATCCTGGTTCTGTCCATCCTGGTTCTTTCCAGGATGGTTCTGTCCATCCTGGTTCTGTCCATCCTGGTTCTGTCCATCATGGTTCCGTCCATCCTGGTTCTGTCCATCCTGGTTCTGTCCATCATGGTTCTATCCATCTTGGTTCTGTTCATCTTGGTTCCGTCCATCCTGGTTCTGTCCATCCTGGTTCCGTCAATCATGGTTCTATCCATCCTGGTTCTGTCCATCCTGGTTCTGTTCATCCTGGTTCTATCCATCATGGTTCTGTTCATCCTGGTTCTGTCCATCATGGTTCTGTCCATCCTGGTTCTGTTCATCCTGGTTCTGTCCATCTTGGTTCTGTCCATCCTGGTTCTATCCATCCTGGTTCTATCCATCCTGGTTCTGTTCATCCTGGTTCTATCCATCATGGTTCTGTTCATCCTGGTTCTGTCCATCATGGTTCTGTCCATCATGGTTCTGTCCATCCTGGTTCTGTCCATCTTGGTTCTGTCCATTCTGGTTCTGTCCATCATGGTTCTGTTTATCCTGGTTCTGTCCATCCTGGTTCTGTTTATCCTGGTTCCGTCAATCATGGTTCTATCCATCCTGGTTCTGTCCAGGATGGTTCTGTCCATCCTGGTTCTGTCCATCCTGGTTCTGTTCATCATGGTTCCGTCCATCCTGGTTCTGTCCATCATGGTTCTATCCATCTTGGTTCTGTTCATCTTGGTTCCATCCATCCTGGTTCTGTCCATCCTGGTTCCGTCAATCATTGTTCTATCCATCCTGGTTCTGTCCATCCTGGTTCTGTTCATCTTGGTTCTGTCCATCTTGGTTCTGTTCATCTTGGTTCTGTCCATCCTGGTTCTGTCCATCCTGGTTCTGTCCATCTTGGTTCTGTTCATCTTGGTTCTGTCCATCTTGGTTCTGTTCATCTTGGTTCTGTCCATCCTGGTTCTCTCCATCATGGTTCTGTTCATCCTGGTTCTGTCCATCATGGTTCTGTCCATCCTGGTTCTGTTCATCCTGGTTCTGTCCATCTTGGTTCTGTCCATCCTGGTTCTATCCATCCTGGTTCTATCCATCCTGGTTCTGTTCATCCTGGTTCTATCCATCCTGGTTCTGTCCATCATGGTTCTGTCCATCATGGTTCTGTCCATCATGGTTCTGTCCATCCTGGTTCTGTCCATCTTGGTTCTGTCCATCCTGGTTCTGTCCATCAAGGTTCTGTTTATCCTGGTTCTATCCATCCTGGTTCCCTCCATCATGGTTCTGTTCATCCTGGTTCGGTCCATCCTGGTTCTATCCATCATGGTTCTGTTCATCCTGGTTCTGTCCATCTTGGTTCTATTCATCATGGTTCTGTCCATCCTGGTTCTATCCATCATGGTTCTGTTCATCTTGGTTCTGTCCATCTTGGTTCTATCCATCATGGTTCTGTCCATCATGGTTCTGTCCATCCTGGTTCTGTCCATCTTGGTTCTGTCCATCCTGGTTCTATCCATCATGGTTCTGTCCATCCTGGTTCTGTCCATCATGGTTCTGTCCATCAGGGTTCTATCCATCATGGTTCTGTTCATCCTGGTTCTGTCCATCCTGGTTCTATCCATCATGGTTCTGTCCATCCTGGTTCTGTTCATCCTGGTTCTGTCCATCCTGGTTCTATCCATCATGGTTCTGTCCATCCTGGTTCTGTCCATCCTGGTTCTGTCCATCATGGTTCTGTCCATCAGGGTTCTATCCATCATGGTTCTGTCCATCCTGGTTCTGTTCATCCTGGTTCTGTCCATCCTGGTTCTGTTCATCCTTGTTCTGTCCATCCTGGTTCTGTTCATCATGGTTCCGTCCATCCTGGTTCTGTCCATCCTGGTTCTGTCCATCCTGGTTCTATCCATCTTGGTTCTGTTCGTCTTGGTTCCGTCCATCCTGGTTCTGTCCATCCTGGTTCTGTCCATCCTGGTTCTATCCATCTTGGTTCTGTTCGTCTTGGTTCCGTCCATCCTGGTTCTGTCCATCCTGGTTCCGTCAATCATGGTTCTATCCATCCTGGTTCTGTCCATCATGGTTCTGTCCATCCTGGTTCTGTCCATCCTGGTTCTATCCATCATGGTTCTGTCCATCCTGGTTCTGTCCATCCTGGTTCTGTCCATCCTGGTCCTGTTCATCTTGGTTCCGTCCATCCTGGTTCTGTCCATCCTGGTTCCGTCCATCCTGGTTCCGTCCATCCTGGTCCTGTTCATCTTGGTTCTGTCCATCCTGGTTCCGTCCATCCTGGTTCTGTCCATCCTGGTCCTGTTCATCTTGGTTCCGTCCATCCTGGTTCCGTCCATCCTGGTTCTGTCCATCCTGGTCCTGTTCATCTTGGTTCCGTCCATCCTGGTTCCGTCCATCCTGGTTCCGTCCATCATGGTTCTGTCCATCCTGGTTCTGTCCATCATGGTTCTATCCATCTTGGTTCTGTCCATCATGGTTCCGTCCATCATGGTTCTATCCATCTTGGTTCTGTCCATCATGGTTCCGTCCATCATGGTTCTATCCATCTTGGTTCTGTCCATCATGGTTCCGTCCATCATGGTTCTGTCCATCCTGGTTCTGTTCATCCTGGTTCTGTCCATCCTGGTTCTGTCCATCTTGGTTCTGTCCATCCTGGTTCTGTCCATCTTGGTTCTGTCCATCCTGGTTCTGTCCTTCTCTGTCCCAGAAGTCTTGTCCTCCATCCAGAAGCAGCTCTGCTAACCTCAGTCCTGCCGCCATCTTGTTTCTCCTTCCAAGCAGCCATGCTGGTTCAGGGTCATGACCTTTGACCTGTTCAGGTCTTGTGTTAAACATGGACTGGCTCTGCAGTGGTGCGTCATTTCGTGCTAACTCGGTTCTGGTATTTGTCAGCAGGGTGTGAAGGATTCCAGGAGGAGGCATGCTGTGGGACCTTCATCACGATGATTCATGGCGCCATCAGGATGTTCGCCACGCTGACAGGAGCCATGGCCTGGACAAGTCCCAACAAACCCCTGATCCACAGAAATCTGCTCCACCGGTTCCTTCGTGGATGAAGTCTAACTTCTACCTTTAAGTGAAGATCTCTACCAGAACGTTTTGTTTTGTTGGAGCAGCTGCTGTAAACTGGGAGGCGTTTAGATGAAGCTTCAGCTTCCTGCTGCGGATGTCTGCCAATCAGAACAGCTTCACTGGGACGTCAGCCATAATTAATGACAGATAAAGCACAGAGAGCAAGAGAAGAAGCTGGAGGTGTTCTACCTTATTAAAGGCCGACTCTGAGAGCAAATGTCGGCTCTTCTGGAAACCTTCCCAGGAAGTCTCAAAGTGTCCGACTGTAATCAGCTCCAAATGGTTCCTGTCCCTTTAAATGGTCTCAGTCTGGTTCAGTAGGAATCATAATCATGGAGAAAACTGCTGACCTGACAGAAAACCATCACTGACCTCCTCCATGAGGAGGGAAAGCCTCAAGAAGGTGGATGTTCCCAAAGTGCTGCATCAAAGCGCATTAATAGGAAGTTATGTGGAAGGAAAAGGTGCAGGGATGAGAGCAGCCTGGAGAGGATTGTCAGGAAAAGGTCATTGAAAAGTGTTGGGGACCTTCATAAGGAGCGACTGAGGCTGGAGTTAGAGCATCAAGAGCCTCAGACGGATCCTGGACATGAGCTTCACATGTCCTGTTCCTCTAGTCCTGGACATGAGCTTCACATGTCCTGTTCCTCTAGTCCTGGACATGAGCTTCAAATGTCCTGTTCCTCTTGTCCTGGACATGAGCTTCACATGTCCTGTTCCTCTAGTCCTGGACATGAGCTTCACATGTCCTGTTCCTCTAGTCCTGGACATGAGCTTCACATGTCCTGTTCCTCTAGTCCTGGACATGAGCTTCAAATGTCCTGTTCCTCTAGTCCTGGACATGAGCTTCACATGTCCTGTTCCTCTAGTCCTGGACATGAGCTTCAAATGTCCTGTTCCTCTAGTCCTGGACATGAGCTTCAAATGTCCTGTTCCTCTAGTCCTGGACATGAGCTTCACATGTCCTGTTCCTCTAGTCCTGGACATGAGCTTCACATGTCCTGTTCCTCTAGTCCTGGACATGAGCTTCAAATGTCCTGTTCCTCTAGTCCTGGACATGAGCTTCACATGTCCTGTTCCTCTAGTCCTGGACATGAGCTTCACATGTCCTGTTCCTCTAGTCCTGGACATGAGCTTCACATGTCCTGTTCCTCTTGTCCTGGACATGAGCTTCACATGTCCTGTTCCTCTTGTCCTGGACATGAGCTTCACATGTCCTGTTCCTCTAGTCCTGGACATGAGCTTCACATGTCCTGTTCCTCTAGTCCTGGACATGAGCTTCACATGTCCTGTTCCTCTAGTCCTGGACATGAGCTTCACATGTCCTGTTCCTCTAGTCCTGGACATGAGCTTCACATGTCCTGTTCCTCTTGTCCTGGACATGAGCTTCAAATGTCCTGTTCCTCTAGTCCTGGACATGAGCTTCACATGTCCTGTTCCTCTAGTCCTGGACATGAGCTTCAAATGTCCTGTTCCTCTAGTCCTGGACATGAGCTTCACATGTCCTGTTCCTCTAGTCCTGGACATGAGCTTCACATGTCCTGTTCCTCTAGTCCTGGACATGAGCTTCAAATGTCCTGTTCCTCTAGTCCTGGACATGAGCTTCACATGTCCTGTTCCTCTAGTCCTGGACATGAGCTTCACATGTCCTGTTCCTCTAGTCCTGGACATGAGCTTCACATGTCCTGTTCCTCTGGACATGAGCTTCACATGTCCTGTTCCTCTAGTCCTGGACATGAGCTTCACATGTCCTGTTCCTCTAGTCCTGGACATCAGCTTCACATGTCCTGTTCCTCTAGTCCTGGATATGAGCTTCACATGTCCTGTTCCTCTAGTCCTGGACATGAGCTTCACATGTCCTGTTCCTCTAGTCCTGGACATGAGCTTCACATGTCCTGTTCCTCTAGTCCTGGACATCAGCTTCACATGTCCTGTTCCTCTTGTCCTGGACATGAGCTTCACATGTCCTGTTCCTCTAGTCCTGGACATGAGCTTCACATGTCCTGTTCCTCTAGTCCTGGACATGAGCTTCACATGTCCTGTTCCTCTGGACATGAGCTTCACATGTCCTGTTCCTCTAGTCCTGGACATGAGCTTCACATGTCCTGTTCCTCTAGTCCTGGACATGAGCTTCACATGTCCTGTTCCTCTTGTCCTGGACATGAGCTTCACATGTCCTGTTCCTCTAGTCATGGACATGAGCTTCACATGTCCTGTTCCTCTAGTCCTGGACATGAGCTTCACATGTCCTGTTCCTCTAGTCCTGGACATGAGCTTCACATGTCCTGTTCCTCTAGTCCTGGACATGAGCTTCACATGTCCTGTTCCTCTAGTCCTGGACATGAGCTTCACATGTCCTGTTCCTCTAGTCCTGGACATGAGCTTCACATGTCCTGTTCCTCTAGTCCTGGACATGAGCTTCACATGTCCTGTTCCTCTAGTCCTGGACATGAGCTTCACATGTCCTGTTCCTCTAGTCCTGGACATGAGCTTCACATGTCCTGTTCCTCTAGTCCTGGACATGAGCTTCACATGTCCTGTTCCTCTAGTCCTGGACATGAGCTTCACATGTCCTGTTCCTCTTGTCCTGGACATGAGCTTCACATGTCCTGTTCCTCTTGTCCTGGACATGAGCTTCACATGTCCTGTTCCTCTTGTCCTGGACATGAGCTTCACATGTCCTGTTCCTCTTGTCCTGGACATGAGCTTCACATGTCCTGTTCCTCTTGTCCTGGACATGAGCTTCACATGTCCTGTTCCTCTAGTCCTGGACATGAGCTTCACATGTCCTGTTCCTCTGGACACGAGCTTCACATGTCCTGTTCCTCTTGTCAAGCTGCTCCTGAACAACAAACATCAGAAACTTCTTACCTGGGCCAAAGAAAACAAGATAACTGTAAATGTTGCATCTGATGAAGAAACCAAAGGTCCCAGAGTCTGGAGGAAGAATGGAGAGGAACACAATCCAAGATGGTGGAAGTTTCCACTGTGTGATGATGTGGGGATCCATGTCATCTGCTGCTGTTGGTCCACTGAGCTTTATTAAGTCCAGACTCAACGGCGCCATCTACCAGGACATGATGGAGAACTGCATGCTTCCTTCTGCAGACCAGCTTTATGGAGATGCTGACTTCATTCTCCAGCAGGACTTGGTACCTGCCCACACTGCCTCAAGTACCAGAACCTGCTTCAATGACCGTGGGATTACTGGAATTGATGGGCCAACAGACTGGCCTGACCTTTGACCCCCATAGAGAATCTATGGAGCATTGCCAAGAGAAAGATGAGAGACATGAGACGGAACAATGCAGAAGATGCCGCATTTTGGATCAACTGAAGGCTTTTAATGGCATTTTGTGGACTTCCTGATAGTAAAGAATTACAGTAGTCCAGCCTTGAGGTAACAAATGCATGGACTAGTTTCTCAGCATCACTCCTGGACAGGATGTTTCTAATTTTAGCAATATTCCGGAGGTGAAAGAAAGAAATCCTAGAAGCCTGTTTAATATGGGATTTAAATGTCAAGTCTCGGTCAAAAATAACGCCGAGGTTCTTTACGTTATTACTGGGGGCCAATTTAATGCCATCCAGATGAAGTGATTGACTAATCAGTTTCTGTTTAAGAACTTCTGGTCCAAAGACAGAAACTTCTGTTTTGTCAGAATTTAAAAGCAAAAAGTTTAGAGTCATCCATGTTTTTATGTCTTCCAGACATGCCTGTAATCTACCTAACTGACTGGGTCCATCAGGATTTATGGATAAATATAGTTGTGTATCATCGGCATAGCTGTGGAAATTTATCCCATGCTGTCTAATGATTCTACCAATTGGGAGCATATATATGGTGAACAGAATTGGTCCAAGCACAGAACCCTGTGGAACTCCACAAGTAACCCTTGAGAATGAAGAAGATTTATCATTTAGATGAACAAACTGGAATCTATCAGACAAATCTGATTTAAACCAGCCTAGTGCTGTTCCTTTGATCCCTGCAACATGTTCAAGCCTTTCTAAGAGAATATTATGATCGACTGTGTCAAAAGCAGCACTGAGATCTAACAAAACCAGAACAGACACAAGTCCATTATCTGAGGCCATGAGAATATCATTAGTAACCTTCACCAGTGCTGTTTCAGTGCTATGATGAGCTCTAAAACCTGACTGAAACTCTTCAAACAGCTCGTTACTGTTTAGATGTTCACAGACTTGATTAGCAACTATTTTCTCAAGGACTTTGGATAAGAAAGGAAGGTTAGATATAGGTCTGTAATTCACTAAGTCATCTTGATCAAGGGAAGGTTTCTTGAGTAAAGGTTTAATTACAGCTATTTTAAATTCCTGTGGTAGAGATGATGGTTGATCTCTCATCAGATTCATCTTCAGCTTCCACAAACATCTCCACCAACAGGAATAACCGCTCTGAGCAGCTGAAATGCTTCCCTGTGTCTGGGTCTGATCGGGTCACCAAGATAACGTCACAGTGGTGCTGAAATATAATCCTAGAATTACAGGTGTGTGTCTGAGCTGAAAGGGAGGGCCGGGTGTGAAGGTGGGTGAGGTTGTTTCTGCTTCATGCTCTGCTGCACAATGTTTACAGGCTGGGAGGAAAAAAACTCTCTCCTCTGATCAGACAAGACAAGAATCCATCAGCAGAAACTCCCTTCATGGGTCACTATACAGACAGAGTCCACTGGGGCGACTGTGGATCAGGTGGTAGGGATTTGTCCTGTATTCAGTGGGTTGGCGGTTTGAATCCCCGCCCCGTCCATCTTGGTCGTTGTGTCCTTGGGTACTTCGCCCCGTTGCCTGCTGGTGGTCAGAGGACCGGATGGCGCCTGTGTCAGTGTGACTCTTTACCACCATCAGCGCGTGAATGACTGAATAGTGTGGAGTTTTGTGGTCCTCTGTCTGAAAAAGCGCTAAACAAATTCAGATCAGTTTATTTACATAACACCAATTCATAAGATGTCATCTTAAAGCACTCTATAAGAAAAGTCATTTCAGTTCAATCATCCAACCAGTTTAAAGTTTTCTATCTAAGGAATCCCAGCAGATTACATCGAGTCGTTGACTTGAGGTCGCGTCCCGTTGATGCAGACGCCAAATAAAAGAAACACAATAAAACATGCTGCAAGGAAAGATGGTTTCCCATCTCAACATGATTTCATGTCCTCATGTGTGCAGAGGCTGCCTGTTATTACCTGATGTGAGCAGGTTTCCTCTGGGATGATGATGATGATGATGATGATGATGAGCAGCTAACAGAAACGCCCTGAAGCTCCTCCAGGTTTCACAGGAAGTTCCCATCACAGCACAGCTGAGGTTAGAGGAGGAAGACGCTCTAACAAATATTTAAGTTTATTATTTTCTAATCTGATCAAATACAGATGTGTAAAATAAAATGAGACCCAAAAAGTTCAGAAATGATCAATATTATCTCTGAGAATGTGAGTCATTGATTAAAAGGACATTTTGGATGGATTTTATTCAGTGTTGTATTTGTGAACATGAACCGATCTCAGCGTTTGTGATTCTGGCTGGATGATGTTTGATCCGCCTGCTGCTGCATCACAGAACATCATGAACCAGAAGGACCAAATGTCTCCCAGATGGCTGACAGGAGAAAGGCTGGGAGTGTCTGAGATAACACCGCCGGGGGGCGGAGAGGTGCAGCTGGAATGCAGAAGGAACCACATGTTGCTCTGAATCTCTGGATTACTTCAACATTTAGTAGCTGGAGAGTTTTAGCAGAGTAAACAGCTTCAGGCCTCCTGACCCGACATGTTGACCCGTCAGCGTGGAGACAGGAGAGCTGGACAGTTTAACATCTGTTCTTTCAGCTGATGACAATACATTTTTATACATTTTAGTTCTATTGCACTTTACACATGAAAACACGCCTCAAAGTGCTACAGGCACAACAGATTAAAAAGACATAAAACAATTAAAATGCATAAATGAGACTTTTAAGGAAAAGCGATACAAAATAAATGGGTCTTTAATTTACTTTGAAAAACATCAATAGACTGTGGCGCCCTCTGGTGGTTAGGGAGGGCGTTCCATAGTGGAGGCGCAGCCGCCCTGAAGGCCCATCTCCCATGGTGCGGAGTTTGGTGTTGGGGACCTGGAGTTGGTGCCTGTCAGAGGAGCGGAGATGTCGGGTTGGATTGTGGATATTGATGAGTTCTTTGAGGTACACTGGTGCCCTGCTGTAGACACACTGATAGGTCAGGAGGCAGATCTTATACTCGACCCTGAACCTAACAGGGAGCCAGTGAAGTTTATGGAGGATGGGTGTGATGTGTTCCGATATGCGCGCCCTCATCAGGACCCTGGCAGCGCAGTTCTGAATGTACTGCAGCCTCTGCAGGCTATCGCCAGGGATCCCGATGAGGATGATTACAGTAGTCGAGCCTGGAGGAGACGAAGGCATGAACCAGCTTCTCTGCATCGGAAAGGTGGAGGGAGGGGCGGAGTTTGGAAATGTTCCGGAGGTGACAGAATGCAGTCTTACAGATGTGTTGAATGTGAGAGTTAAATAATAAGTAGGGGTCAAATCGAGCCCCCAGGTTTGTTACAGAGGGTGTGAGAGGGATATCATGGCCAGCAAATGAGTAAACAGTCAGGGGGAGGACCGGAGTTGATGTGGGGTCCAATAAGGAGAACTTCTGTTTTGGAGCTATTTAACTGGAGGAAGTTGTCAGTCATCCATGCCCTTGTCTCCTCCAGGCAAGCAGTTAATGTGATGAGTGATGACGTGGGGGATGTGACAGACACCAATGAGCCTCCGGTGTGGAATGTCGACAGTTTTCTGAGCTTGTTTTTACACGTCTTCATTATAAATGACAGATTCTCCAGAAGAGGAGAGAATGCTGCGTATCATATCAGCGTTTTGTCACATATAACGCTTCCAGAGAAAAGCATTTGGGGCGCGGTGCCGGCACCGACCCAACAATGAAAACCCGCTGATTAAAAACATTCCTGCCTTGGCTTCAGGCAGACCAGGAAGAGCAGAGCAATCTCCTGCTGGACCAGAACAATGAGCGGGTCCTCGGGAAGAAGTCGTCCTCCAGTAAGCAGCTAATGAAAGACGGCTCAAGAAATCTGCTCAGATTTAAACCGTTTTCTGCTTTTCTGACACATTTTGATGTGAAATCATCAAAAACATTTTGATATCTGACGAGATAACCTGAGTAAAAACAAAAAGCACTTTTTAAATGAAGAATGCATTAATGAAGAGAAAGAAACAGCAGATCTTTTTCCACAGCATTGCAGATGGAACCTCTCTGAACCAGGAGAGACATTCCTCCAGACTCTATCAGGCCGTTTCTGTTACTTTTTGCTGCATAATCTGCATCCTTGGTGTCGTTGAACTCACTGATTAGGTTCATTGCAACATGAAGTTTCAAATGCAACATGGTCATTTTTCCCTCTCTGACCCACTGAATAAAACGTGATCATTTGGGTCAAACAAATTCATTTTAATTCAGTTTATATAGCACCAATTTACATTTAGTTATTTAGCAGATTCTTCAAACTGACTTACATAACAAGCATAAACTAGATCAGGGTCACACAGTGGAAGTAAGCGCTCCAGGAAAGACATGTCTCAACTGTAACCTATATATATATATATATATATATCTATATATATATATATATATATATATATCTATATATAGATATATATATATATATATAATATATATATATATGTATATCATATATATATATATGTATATCTATATATACATATATATATATATATATATATATATATATATATATATATATATGTATATATATATATATATATATATATATATATATATATATATATATACATATATATATATTGTGTATATATGTATATATATATATATATATTATATATATATCTATATGTGTATATATGTATATCTTTATATATATATATATATCTATATATATATATATATATATATATATATATATATATATATATATATATATATGTATATATAGATATACATCTATACACATATAGATATATATATATACACTGTGTATGTATCTGTATATATTTGATTAAACTTTTTTTCTTATTGTGCCTAGAAAGTTTTGTTTTTATCCTTTTCTTGCAGGAGGCAAAGAGGCTGTTGTGTGTGCAGATCTGGGTCGGTCATCCAGAGATGTGAAGTCACTGATCTTTGGACCAGAACAAGGAGCGGGTTCTCCTGTCTTTGCCACGTTGGTCAGGAACTACCAGCCGCTGATCAATTCAAGTCAATCATCCAATCAGTTTAAAGTTTTCTATCTAAGGAATCCCAGCAGATTGCATCGAGTCGTTGACTTGAGGTTGGGTCCCGTTGATTCAGACTCCAACCTCAGCAATCCTTCAGCAATCCCTCATACTGAGCAAGCATGTAGCGACAGTGGAGAGGAAAAACTCCCCTTTAACAGGAAGAAACCTCCAACAGAACCAGAACCAGGCTCAGTAGGAGCGGCCATCTGCCACGACCGTCTGGGTCCAAAATGTCCAACAGATGTTTTCTCATCCCACCCAGGAGATCCATTCTGCTGCTGTGTTTAGGGTCATAGTTCTGTTGGGTTTGGACCAAGCTTCTGCTATTGGATCCACATTTAGCGAACCATCAGTGTTCAGAGGAGTTCATGGTGACTGCAGGGTTTGATCCATCACCCCTCCTCCACCGTGCCTGACAGCTGGTATGAGGTGTTGGTGCTGATGTCCTGAGGGGGATGGAACAACAAAGACTCCGTTCTACTGACAGGAGATGAGAACATCTCGTTCTGCCAGCCTGAAAGTTGCTGGTTCTGACCAACCTGTTTGTGAAGTTGCTACTGAACTATCTCTGCTCCTCGACTCTCAGTAATTACTTTAAACTTTCCATTAAGATGAAAAGAGTTAGGAGTTGATTGGGCGAGGTTGAGGTAACAGGTAGAAACCTCCAGCAGAACCAGAACCAGAACCAAGTAAAAAGTTGATAACAGGACACAGTGGATGTTCAGTTACTGGGAGGATCATCCCAGTCGATGCCCCCCGTCCAACAGGGCATTGCAGCCAAGCAGGATACCAGACCAGGTATATCTTCGATGGAGAGAAAAACAAACATCAATAGGATGGAGTCTGATGAACTTCAGGCTGTATTTTGTCCCTTTATTCTGGAGAACTTTGGTTTCTGTAGCTAAAAGGTCCAAATACCAAATATTATAGGAAGAAGCTTTTAACCAGCTACACCCCAAACATCCAACTGCTGTATCCTGTCCTGCTCGTCTCCGTTCCTGCCGCTGTCGTCATCATCACCTCCTCCTCCAGCTGCACTCCAATAAACATCCTTGCACCTTTCCACAGCTTCTGCGTTTGGGTCCATGCACCACACCGCACTCCCTGACATAGACACCCCCTCCCAATCACACTTCACCATGGCTGCCCACACTGGAGTCCACCAGGACCACTAGCGATTCCCTAAATGCCGCCCCTTCTTGGTCACCATCCAGAGACGCCCAACACGTCTAGGAATCTAAACTGTTGAACAAAGCAAACAGCCAGAACCTTCCCTAATGTGATTCAGAGCTGCAAAGACGTGAAGTTCTCATTCGCTGAGGAAAACCTCTACCAAGACACCCAACCAGGCGCCTATGAGAACTGATTACTGTAATGTCCTGCTTTCTGGTCTTCCCTAAAATAATATCTCAGGTTTACAACTTCTACTAAATCCAGCAGCACGTGTCCTGATGAAGACCAGGAGGAGGGAACACATTACACCTGTCTTAGAATCACTGCATTGGCTCCCTGTACGTTCTAGGTTCTATTTCAAGGTTCTTTTAATGGTTTTTAAGTGTCTTAATGGTCTTGGACCTTCTTATCTCTCTGAACAGCTTTTACCATATGAACCTTGGCGGTCTCTGCGCTCCTCTGTCTCCTTGTCATCCCTAAAGTCGGACAAACACTCATGGCGAGGCGTCTTTCTGTTATTATGTTCCTCACCTCTGGAACAGGCTGCTGGAGAACCTCAGAGAACGTTCATGTTTTTAAGAGCAGGATCAAGACTCACCTTTTTAGCTTAGCTTTTAACTGATTATTAGTTATTTATATCTGTTTAATTGCTCTGAATGTTTTACAGGATTATATTTTGGCAGTGAATAATTCTAAATTTGATCAGTTTTACTATTTACTCTCATGTTTATCTACTCTTTATTTTATATCTTAACCTGTTACTTTAATCTTCCTTCCAGTGTTTCCTCCATGGGAGCCCTTCCTCTGCCTCGGCTGTAGCTTCTCTCCCGGTGGAGTTTGGGTGGAGGTGGGAGTCTCAGCCTCCCCTCCTCTGGGCGCTCTGGGTCGGTGCCTCGGCTGCTGCTGTTGATCTGCTGCTGCCGGTGCAGACGGCTCCTCTGATAAATGCTTGATGTCATATGTATGAAATGTGTTCATGCTCTCAACCTGTGGGGGTGCATGTGGAATTGACTTCCTTTTTGCTTTTTCAGGCTGAGCCCAACGAGATAACTTATTTATTGGCTTTTTATCTTGTAAAGCACCTTGAACTGCCTCGTTGCTAAAATGTTATTTGCCAATAAGCTTGACTTTAAACATTTACCTGCAGATCTGCGAGTTACAACCACTGCTGGAGACAGATTAAAGGTTCATGTGTAAATCAGGTTCATCATCTGCTAACTGAACCACAAATGCCATAAAACCTGATGTACATTTATTTTAACATGTGATCCTGTCAGTTATTGAGATTTAAGGCTTTCACCGAATGTACTTCATCATATAAACAATAAATCTTGATGTAGGAAGACAGGAATGGTACCGAAGCGACTTCAGTGCAGCTTCTGAGAACTTTGGAGTTCTGCCAGTTGTTGCATCTATAATCATTATGGGAAAATGAGTCAACCGAAGTTGACAGAGACCCCCCCCCACACCGCTCGGTCGTAAACTGCTGCAATGACGCAACCCTAACCCCAGCTAGTCAGCGGAGAGCCGCACACCTCATCAGACAGGAATGGTGTTAATTGTAAAGTAGCAGTGCACCATCATCACATCGCTCTATGTGAACCCAGTTACTCTGCAGCAGTTACAACAAGTCTGCACCTGTTGAAACGAGGCCATAAACAATCAGTCATGAACTTTTTCCACATATAATGTGACAATTCTTCTTTACAACAACCTGGTTGCATAAGTGGGCACATCTCTACACTGTCTGTCACTTTGTCAAAGGAGCGTCCAAATAATTTAGTAAAAAACCTGAACAGAACCTTTTTAGTTTGGAGGAAACATGATGATGAAGCTTCACATTATCAGACAAACTTCACCTAAAACCAACGTAGTGAGGTTTGTTCAGGTTTCTTGATCTCAGCGTGAGTCTGGAAAGTTCCAGTAACATCTTGAGATGATTCAGTGGTTGTGTGATGGATGCAAGGAGGTGTCTGTGTCTCCTTACCTTTCTGCAAGGTGTGACTGGCAGGAGCTGCACCAGGTGTGCTCGATTAACCTCATCAGCTCTACTGCTTACAGGAGGAACAGTTCCCAGAGACTGGGTGGTTCTCGCTCGCTTATGTCTTGACTAGAAGACTTACCTTCCCTGTTCTCCTCTCAGGTTCTGTTCCTGGCTGCTTCCTCCTTCCACATCCTGGATCCTTCGCTGAAACTCTCCCATCTCAGTCCTCTTCCTGGTCCTCTCTGGTCAGCCTCCACGCCGTTCCTCCCTGGACACCCTGACACAATAACTCCCTCTCCTCCAACGCCACAACACCATCTGTAAGGAGACCCTGGATTCAGCCACCACTGCTTCCTGCCTACCTCCACCAAACAACTCGACATCCAGTCTCACAGTAAGACATTCCTCTCCCACACATCCGTACTATTCAAACAAGACCCAGTCAGAAAGTACAATACTAAACGTCTCCCTGTTTTCTCTAGATCAGCCGTATTCCACCACCAACGTCGTCCTTCCTTATCATTTTATGTTCAGTAAACATTTTGGTCAGCTGTAATGCTGTGTTGAAAGTGCTCTATAAATAAATCGGGGTGGTATTTTAAAAGTAATAATCGCTGTCTGTGGTTTTGAGTTTTTGTCACCAAACATGACAAATCTGTGGAGCAACAGAACTTCACTGAAGCTGTGAGAATTCAACAGCAACGTCTCCAGATCTTATTCTTCATCTCTGCTCTTCCAGCTAAAGGAACCTGCTGACCAAATGACTATTTAGGTTTTAGATCCTCTGGGTGTGGTTACTCTCTTTGGAGGAAGCCTTTGCAGATCATCCATCCTTCGTTTACACCGTCCTCCTTCACTCCATCCATAAACCTTCTCTGTGGTTTTCTCCACACTCAGCATTGTTTGTCCAAACTAGCATATCTTCTGCCTGCTCTCACTAGAGAACAAATAATCATCCGTGAGGTATGGAGGACCGTCCCTGACACAATTGACAAATAAATGTGGAAATAAATAAACAAAATTAGAAAAACAGTGGTAAATAAACAGAGAAATAAATAAAACTGAAAATACATCTGTAAATATATATAGCAATAAATAAATGTGAAAATAAATAAATCAGTAAATACAATTGAAAATAAATAAAAAGATGTGGGAATAATTAACAAATGTAAGTATTTCCACATGTATTTTCTTTCCACATTTATTAATATATTTATGCCCAAATTTAATTATTTCTTTCCACATTTATTTATATATTTATATCCACATTTATTTATTTATTTCCACATTTATTTATTTCTTTCCACATTTATTTATATATTTATATCCACATTTATTTATTTATTTCAACATTTATTTATTTCTTTCCACATTTATTTATATATTTATATCCACATTTATTTATTTATTTCAACATTTATTTATTTATTTCCACATTTATTCCCACCCACATTTATTTGTTTATTTCAACATTTATTTAATTATTTATTAATTATTTATTTATTATCCATTTTTACAATTATTTCTTTCCACATTTCTTTCTTTCTTTCCACATTTTAAAATTATTTATTTCTACATTTATTTTTTGTTTCTTTCCACATTTATTTATATATTTAAGTTCACATTTATTTAATTATTTCCACATTTATTCCCATCTACATTTATTTATTTATTTTAACATTTATTTATTAATTTGTTTCCACATTTTTTCCCATCCACATTTTTAAAAAAAAAATTTTTTAAATAAATTAATTATTTCCACCTTTTTAAAATTTCTGCCTTTCTACATTTATATAAATTTATTTCCACATTTTAAAATGATTTCTTTCCACATTTATTTATATATTTCTTTCTTTCTACATTTATTTCTTTCTTTCCACTTTTATTTATTTATTGTCAATTTTGGCAGGGACGGTCCTCCACAGTAAGCTGTCAGCCTATATAATAAAAATAACAATAATAATAATAATAAAAAAAATAAAAATAATAATAATATGATCCAAACTGGCGCTGCTAAAAGGAAGTTGTTCCTCTCTACAGTCGCACCACTTGTTGCTGGAAAGTCAATCATCTGAATGTGAACCAGTCTGCAGGATCGGGCTGATTCTGGTGTAAACAGCTGGTTGACTTTCAAAGTGCCGTCAGAAAACAGTTGTTGTGAATTGCTGCCTTAGAAACGAACTGCATTAAAAATGTCGAGATAAACGTCGTTTTTTCTTCTATCTGCAGCAGTAATTAGCTTTGGTGCTGAATATATAGATTCGCCTCTTGGATTTGGATCCGGGTCGTAGTTTAGATCTCATCCTACCTCATCTACAAAGGCGCCCTCAAATAAAAATGATGATTATGATAATCATCATCCCCAGCTCCAAGTCCTGACCTCCAAGGTCCTTCAGCAAGTCTTTGTTCCGACTGGTGGTCAGTGACCTTCACATGACCTTTGCAGCATCACTGTAGAGGAGACAAAGCTGGAAGGACTAACTAGACGAACTGTTACCCAATGAAAAGCTGCAGAACTTGATTTCAGGCATATCTGTTCTCATCTCTGCAAAACTTTCAATGTTGGCTGAACAACTTTCGCTGCGGCACGAATGGAAGAACTAAAATATTTAGCCAATCAGGACGATCATGTCAGCTTAGGTGAAATGCTAAGACACTTTTGCACATGTTATCTGATGAATTCCCCCCCCCCCCCCATTCCTTTCCTTAGAAACTGCCACACCTTGTGATGAACAGATAAAAACAGGTGAACTAATCACTGCAGCTGCCAAAACCTGTAGCTGAAGGTTGGAGGTCTAAATACTTGCTCTTTGTTTGAGAGAAAAAAAGACTGCAGTGGTTGGAAATGATCACAGCAGAACATCAGACGGCTCTCTTGGCTTGAAAAGGATTTATAATGAAGTTTTACTTTCAGTCCTGGTTTGGAATAATTCCTCCATTTACAGTAAATGTTCTGCCTGAGGCTGGCCATGATATTAAACTCATTAGTTTTAACCTCAGACATGAATTATTTGATGACATCTGCAATGAAAGCTGCTGGCCAGGAAACATTACTAAAAAGGTACAAATGCATCCCATAATATCAGTGCAAACCTGCAAGAATGAACCAACCTGCAGGAGGTTAAGACAACATGTGGGAGGATTCACTGTAGGGGGGGGTTGGACTGAAAACTGAAAAACAAACTGAAAAGTCAAAGTGTCATTGTTTCATAAAACTCCTGGACCAACAGCTGAACGGCGATATGAAATATTAGTGAAGTTCATGTGGGTTTTTCTGCATCTGTACAGGTTTAAATGTGAGCCGGTGAGGAAGTTAAAGTCTCCAGAGAGTGAAACCTTCATGTGAAACTGTCTCAGCCTGCTCTGATTCCTCGTTACGCTCCATGAAACAGTCAAACCCAGACCTGCCCACGCAGCGTCTTTTAAACATCCAACCTGGTTGATTTGGCCACAAATGTTGAAATGAGGAAGATGATGATGGCAGGAAGAGTTTCTCTGCTCAACCTTTTATTTCTCTGTTACAGTAGAAGCAGAAAATGTTAACAGATACTCAGTTTAGTGCAGAAAACATTCATCATTACTCATAAAACTCTTAAAGGCCTGATTTATCAAAGGTTTGCGCTCATTAAAACGTGCAGCAAACCTCACAGCGGGCGCAAAACAACCTGCAGCAGGTGATTTACCAAGCAGGGAAAGAGAACTGCACCTTTTAAACCCGCAGCACGATGCATACAATCCATGTAGCGTTTTTGGCCTTGATTAATATGCAGTGTGGGCGTTTCTGTCAGAAGGCGCAAACACTGAGAGGAGAAACATGCAAATAAGTGATTTATCAAACATGTTTGTGCTGTTTTAGCGCCTCTGAAAGGCATATCTTAACTTTGCGCCACCACGATTCAACATAAGTTTATTACTGATAAACATCCACAGGTGTTGCTCGATTTAACTCACATTATGTGAACTCACCTATCAGAAGCTTTTAAGATTTGAATAAAGTTGAATAGTTTGATCATTATTTTGTCGTATAGTGACTAGAAATGATTTTCTTTTTTCAATAAATGACCCAAACAGAAAATGTTTTGCCTGATTTCCAGTCAGACAGGAGAGAACGTGTGTGTTTCTATAGACTTCATGTTAATGTCTGCTTTAGTGCTGAAACTAATCAAATCCAGGAAATAAGACCAACCAACAGGAGGTCCGATTCTGCAAGGGATCCAGTTTTTCTAACACCTCAACATCTGATCTGTCTGACCTGCAGGCAGACAGATCAGTGATGATGATGATGATGATGGTGTGAGGGGAGGGGAGGGGCCTTCGGGGTCACAGTGATTCCTCTTTATCTCATCTTCCTTCCAGTCCAACTCTCATGTAGCTCCATGTTGTTTCTGCAGATACAGATCTTCTGTCTGATGCTTCTGGCTCAGGTTTTAATGACCCCGCCCCCCCCGCTAGACCTGAGCGACACTCTTACACAACCACAGACGCCCTGCAGCTCTGCTTGTCCCGACCCGGCGGCTGCGATAAGGAAGATAATCCCTCTCTGTCACCGGGATCAGACAAATCATTAACTGATCATCAGAATGAAAGCAGAGGACCACTATCTGTAAGAAACAGAAAGCTTCATTCTGTTTGCAGTTATTGTTTCGGATCACAATGAACCCCTTCCAAGGAAATGTGCAGGAATTCGTGGCATCCTGAGTCAATGTGAAGCCGTTACTCCCTGCCGGCTGACGAAGAGGAGGGCCATCCCTGCGGAGGGAGGAGGAACCCGGAGAATAAATGAGCAGCAAGCTGGGGAAGTCCTCTCAGACGAACTTCTCCAGGAGAACGTCTCCTTCCAGCTGAGAGAGAACATCAGTTCAGACACGCAGGTAAGAGCCGATTCATGGAAAGCTCCTGCAGTTCTTTATTTCTCTTTCTGAGAAAAGGATCTGAATTATTGAGTGAAAATGTTTCGTTTTTATTAGTTCCATTGATGTTTCCCTCTGAGTGGAGAATATTGTAGTATTAATGCCAAAAGTGAGGAAAGTAAGGGACGCCCACGCCCTGAGCTGGAAAAACAGAAAGCAAACATTCCTCCATGATCACCTTTGACCACACTGTTTGTTTAAGGAGTGTGTCACTGCGGAGGTGTTGAACAAGTCTGAGCTCCTGATTCAATCGGAAATATTACAGAATAACAAAAAGGTGTTGTGTAACCATGAGCTCATTTATTCCAGTTTCGGTTGCTCAGGTGAAGCTTTGATTCCTCTCAGAGAAAACGGGCGGCTCAGCTGCAGCTTGTTCTGAGAGGAATGGGTCATGGTTCTGGGAGCTCTGACCACACTGCTAGCTTAAACTCTACCTTTTATAATCCTGCTGTTAGAGCCAGAAGCTGCGATATGATTCTGATGTGATGATTGTTGATCCATCTTCTTGTTTTCTCCAGCTTTAAGAGGATTTATTTAGGCCACAGGAGTTCTGGTCCACTTCTTCAGTTCATTGAGGGTCGTTTAGCTCTAGATGGGGAGGTCCTGGTCCGTGACCTTTAACCTTTAACCTGCTAACTAAGATGGTGCTCTGGGTTTTCTGCTCATTTCTCTGAGCTTCCCGCTCTGACATTGGGCTGAATCTGCTGGACGTCCAATCAGCTGCTGAGATGTTCTCCTCTCGGGAGGATGATGGACTTCTGATGGTCTGGAGATGACCTTTGACCCTTATGATGCATATTGCTGATGCACCACCTTAAATCTTTAGATCTTATAGAAGCAGCGAGGATGAGCTGAGAGGAATGAGGCCTCAGCTGCGGTTAAAAGAAACCTGCTAACTTAGTGCTGATCAGGAATTTGCTTTATCGTACGATAAGCAAACTTACACAGTGTAATAAATGCAAAGGGAATGTTTAAGCTAAATATTTACAGATAAAGTCTGCAGCAGCTGCAGGCCAGGAGCTGCTGTTGTTGGACAAACACTGAGTTTCAGTCAGAGTGCAAATTAGTGACCTATGACCCTTGGCTGTAGACACACCTTTAGATCAGCTTAAATATGTTTCTGGTCATTTCTAACAATAAGAAATAACAGAATCTGCACAATGTTTGGGAAGAAAACGGCTGAATTATGTTCGGTTTATTCCAGGCTTTTCTCTGCTGGGTTTAGCTTTTTTATTTTACTGCAGAAAAAGGATCTCTAAATGTTCTGGTTAAAATGCATTCATTAAGTTTTCATACAGGAAGAAAAAAGCAGAAAATACATAAACATCAAATTTATGTTGAATAAAATCTTATTATTCTGATGTAGATTTTCTATTTTAGATTTAAGTTTCTGGTGGAAAAACATGTAACCTATTGATCTCCTTCATGTTAACATTAAAGGTGATTATTTAAAGCATTTGACAAAAAAGCGTCACCTGAACGACAACGTTCCTGTTTTACAGCCATTAACCAATCCTGTATTTACACACCTGAAGGTGGTGGAAGGTGTGGTGAAGCAACTCGACACCGATAACAGCTCAGTGCAAAACGTGTAGATGAAGAAACAGGATGAAACATTAACAGAAACAAAACCAAAAATAAAACACAAACGATGCTGTGAAAAAGTTTCACACCCAGATCATCAAACTACTTCTAAGGAATTCAGGTAAAATTAAGTTAAAGCTGAGGAAATATAAAAATTAAATGTAAAAAATAAAATAAAAAACGATCAAAATCCACCTGACCCCAAGTTTAAATAGTATTCACACCCTAATAACGGGTTATTCCTCCTCTGCAGCCCATGAGTCTTTAACATCACTGAGGATGACCTTTGACCTGCTCTGCTCTGAGGAATAGATTTACTTAAGACACACTGGAGGGTTTTCCAGCAGGAACACAATGTTAAAGGTCAGGGCACAGCTGTGCGGACTTTGACTAGGCCACTCCTAAACTTTCATTTTGTTGTTTCTGATCTATTCGGCGATTGATTTGCTTTGGATCGTTGTCCCTCTGCAGAAACCTCAGATCAGACACTGATACTTCACAATTCTCTACTAAAAAGCAGAATTTAATTCAATTTCAATTCAATTCAGTTTATTTATATAGCGCCAATTCACAACAGATGTTTCATCTCAAGGCTCTTAACAAGAAGTCATTTCAATACATTTATACAAACATTCCAATCAGTCAAAAAGTTTCCTATTTAAGGAATCCCAGCAGATTGCGTCAGTCATTGGCGTGAGGTTGGGCCCCGTTGATGCAGACTTTCCAACCACAGCAATCCTTCAACAATCCCTCATACTGAGCAAGCATGTAGCGACGGTGGAGAGGAAAAACTCCCCTTTAACAGGAAGAAACCTCCAACAGAACCAGGCTCAGTAGGAGCGGCCATCTGCCACGACCGTCTGGCGGTTTGAGAAGACAGAGCAGAGAAGCAGCCAAGCAGGATACCAGACCAGGTATATCTTCTATGGAGAGAAAAACACTGAGAGAAAACAAAGTTAACAGTCGAAATAACAGCAAATAATACAACTGGAGAGTAGTAGGAGAGAAAAGTAGCAGAGTGAAGAAAAGTGGTAAGTCTGTCCTCCAGCAGTCTGAGCCTATAGCAGCATAACTACAGAGATAGCTCAGGATGACCTTAGCCACTCTAACTATAAGCTTTATTAAAAAGGAAAGTTTTAAGCCTGGCCTTAAAAGTAAACAGAGTGTCTGCCTCACGGACTAAAGCTGGGAGCTGGTTCCACAGGAGAGGAGCCTGATAACTAAAAGATCTGCCTCCCATTCTACCAATTGGGAGCATATATATGGTGAACAGAATTGGTCCAAGCACAGAACCCTGTGGAACTCCACAAGTAACCCTTGAGAGTGAAGAAGATTGATCATTTAGATGAACAAACTGGAATCTATCAGACAAATATGATTTAAACCAGCCTAGTGCTGTTCCTTTGATCCCTGCAACATGTTCAAGCCTTTCTAAGAGAATATTATGATCGACTGTGTCAAAAGCAGCACTGAGATCTAACAAAACCAGAACAGACACCAGTCCATTATCTGAGGCCATGAGAATATCATTAGTAACCTTCACCAGTGCTGTTTCAGTGCTATGATGAGCTCTAAAACCTGACTGAAACTCTTCAAACAGCTCGTTACTGTTTAGATGTTCACAGACTTGATTAGCAACTATTTTCTCAAGGACTTTGGATAAGAAAGGAAGGTTAGATATAGGTCTGTAATTCACTAAGTCATCTTGATCAAGGGAAGGTTTCTTGAGTAAAGGTTTAATTACAGCTATTTTAAATTCCTGTGGTACGTATCCGTTTGCTAAGGATAGATTCATCATACCCAAAATGGGGCCAGGAACCAAATGGAACACTTCTTTAAATAATTTGGTTGGGATTGGGTCCAACATACAAGTTGAAGGTTTAGATGAGGCTAATATTTTTGATCATTCCGAAAGTTCGACTGAATCAAAACAGCCTAAGCACAAATGAGGTTCTACAGTTCTTTCCGATGCTGCCTCATTTACTGAGGAAGAAGTAATCATGTTTGGGAGGATGCCAATGATTTTATTTTTAATAGAATTAATTTTATTTATGAAGAATCCCATAAAATCATCACTGCTAAGAGCTGGGGGAATAGTTGGCTCAACAGAGCTATGACTCTGTGTAAGTTTGGCAACTGTACTAAAAAGAAACCTAGGATTGTTTTTATTCTTCTCTATTAATGATGAAAAATATGCTGTTCTAGCTTGTCGAAGGGTCTTTTTATACAGCAGCAGACTGTTATTCCAGGTTAAATAGGAATCCTCTAGGTGTGTAGAGCGCCATTTTCTCTCCAACTTCCTAGTATTCTGCTTTAAAGTACGCAACTCTGCGTTAAACCAAGGAGTCAGCCTCCTATGGCTAGCCACTTTCTTTTTTAAGGGGGCTACACTATCTAATGCCAAACGCAATGAGGACGTAACGCTGTGAACCAGACCATCAATTTCTGAAGGGTTAGAGATAGAATTGCTGCCATCCACTGTGTTACTCTGAGACACTGAGGAAAGTAAGAATGGAACAGATTCTTTAAAAATTGTTACAGCATTGTCTGATAAAGTTCTACTATAATGAAATTTTCTTTCAGATTTAAGATGGTCAGTTAAAGTAAATTCAAAAGTTATTAAGAAGTGGTCAGACAGGACCGGGTTATGTGGGTGGACTGTTATTTCCTCACACTCAATACCGTATGTCAGTACAAGGTCCAAAGTGTGTTTACCTGAGTGGGTCGATCCCTGTACTTTTTGAGTAAAGCCAGTTGAGTCTGAAATAGAATTAAAGGCTGCATTTAGGCTATCACTTTCAGTATCCACATGAATATTAAAGTCCCCCACAATAATAACCCTATCAGTATTTAATACTAAATCAGATAAAAAATGTGAGATCTGATCCAAGAATTGAGAGTAAGGGGCTGGTGGACGATACAAAACCACAAACAAAAATGGTCTTAATGTTTTGCAACTTATGGTTCTATAAGTTGCAGCAAAGAAGCCCAGACCATCATACTACCCCCACCGTGTCTGACTGTAGCTATAGTGTTCTGGTAGTTCTACTCCAGATGTAACGGGACCAGAACCTTTGAGAAAGGTCCACTTTGTCTCTTCAGTACACAGAATGTTTTCCCAGAAGTCTTTGGGATCATTAAGATGTTTTTCTGGTCAATGTGAGACGAGTCTTTGAGTTCTTCTGGGTCAGCAGTGGTTCTGGTTTTAGAACTGCTCCATTGAGGCCATCTCTGCCCAGTCTCTCTTTATTATAATCATGACCTCTGACCCTGACTGAGGCAGGGAGGCCTGCAGAGCTGTAAATGTTCTTCTGGAACTCCTGGAGTTATTCTGGTGGGTCGGCTTCTCCTGGGAAGTTCGACAGACGTCAGTGAATTTATTTCTCATCTCTTCTTTAGTTTCTTGAGATCAGAACCTGATGTGTTGCTAATTAGCATCTTATAGCCACTTCGTGTTGTCAGTAAGATTCTGTTTCAGTGATTTCTTGATTGTAGATTTCAGGAGGCAATCAGAATTGGGCGTGGCTAAATAATCATTTTGCTCTGCAGATTACAGTAATAATGTGTTAAATCTTGATTCTCAGTGCATTGTGGGAGTCTGATGAAACATCTGATCAGTGTCTTTTCTTTTCTGTTTGTAACCATGCTCAGGTTGCGTCACAGGTGTGCCGCCATCTTCCCTCCATCAACCCGTCTAAGAGCATTCACAGCCTGCTGCATTCAGAGGTACTGATCACAATGAAGCAGAACTTCCTAATTCAACCAGCCGGGTGGGGAGAAGCAGAGCTGAAGGCCTTTGTGCTTTTGTGACTGTTGATCTGGTTTGGTTGGTTTCCAGAAGCTCAGTCGGTTACAGTTATGTTATTCTAAAACACTAAAATCTGGCTGCATTCAGGTCCGTAATTGTATTTTCTGCTCCAATTCTGACCAGCATTCTTGCTGTGTGCTTAGCCATGCATCAGCATGTTCCTTCTAACAAGTCACAGGATTAACTCGCTTTATATTACCAAGCGTTGCAGTGGTTGTGCAAGTCTATGTTTTATACCAATATTATAATAGTTTTATACATTTTAACTGAATTACAGTTAATATGTTATACCAAGGGCACCATCTGTCACACTGCCCAAACTCTATTAGTTAATCTGGATGTTTTCTTAGCCCTAAAAAGTCGCATCCAGCTATTGCTGCACATGTATTGGATGGAAACAAAGTCAAACTACTTACAATCAGGCAGCAGCTGCGGGCAAATAGTCCCTTCATTTGGCTCAGACACCGGGAAAAGAAAGTCACAGGTGAAGCTAATTATTGCGGCTAAAATACGGGAGGATCACTGGAGAAGGACCTGGCTACAGAAAACAGAAAGGGGCGGGGTCAGGTCAGTCCACAGATCCAAACCATATTTGGAAATGGCACTATTGCACTCCGGAACTGAAGGAGGCGCTATTTTCTACATTAGCGGCTTTGTCCCACTTTTTTCTCTCTCTTTTGAAATCAATATTGATTCCGGTCTTTAGTTAAAACTTTTAAAAAATTATTTAGTCTTCAAAAAGAACAAAAAACAATTAATACCATGTAGGTACGTAACCTCACTAACATGACCAAATTTTCATATTCATAAATGCAAGTTTACAGAAGATCAATCTCTTCATATACTCATTAAATTATGTAGTACATTGATTCAGCTGAGGACTCTGAGAATCCTAAAACTTTTAAACTGCTTGCTGAATGTGATAAAGTGAAAATCTTAAACCAGAATAACTCTTTGGTTTTAACTGATTATTATTTATTACTTAGCACATTAATTTACTGTTTATTTTTATACTTTAATTTATCTTAATCCGCGTTCCAGTGTTTCCTCTGTGGGAGCCCTCTGCCCCGGGAGCGGTGGTCGGCTGTAGCTGCCTGGGTGCTCTCCAGGTGGAGCTTGGGTGGAGGTGGGGGTCTTGGCCTTGCCTCCACTGGGCGCCCTGTGTCGGCGCCTCGGCTGCTGCTGTTAGTCTACCGCTGCTGGGGCAGATGGCTCCTCTGATGGCGTTTCCTTGCATGGTTCATCTAAACTCGGCCCAATGTCCTTTTGTACTTTTTCTTTTAACTGTGTGTGTGCATGGGAGATGGGTTGGGGGGAGGGGGGTATAACTGTGACCATGCTTTTAAATCTGTGGGGAAGGGAAGGTGGTTTTATGTGGGGTCATTTTAATCTGTAAAGCACTTTGTGATGCAACTTCTTGTATGAAAAGCACTTTATAAATAAAGTTTGATATGATTTGATTTGATTAGTTTTCATCTTTTTCTCCAGCCTTAGTGTTTTGTTTTAAAAACCCCGGAAACTTTGCCTTTTCACTTTTAACAATTGCTTTTGTAAATCTTGTTTTTACAGCTTTATTCAGTACTAAAGATTCCCTCTTAAGTACAAATGTTATAATGAATTGTTCATTCAATAAAGCTATATATTTTTCGAGGTCTTGTTCACTGAGAAACCGTGTAATACTCGTCCATTTTGAAATACGATCGGACTCTCTGAGCTGCATGCTGCACATGAACATTTTCTCCACCCCCATCGCCCACATTAGCCACAGAAAGAAAACAGACGGCAAAACGAGCGAGTCAGAAAAAGCTGGTCACTTCCACATCACAGGGAAAACTAGTATTCATGGCCCCGCCCACCTGGGCTGGGACCGCCCACAGGAAGGCTGGGTTGATTTTGTAGCCAAGAGTGAGCAGACCGCGTCTCTGCTATAGTAGAAGCTAACCATTAGAAACTCCACAACATGGTGGAATAGTTCAGGCTTGTGTTATTTGTGAACTTAGCGCATCAGCAAATCAAACAGAATGCTAACCAATTACGCAGAATGCTAACGAATCACGCAGAATGCTGTTGAATCACGCAGAATGCTAACCAATCACGCAGAATGCTAACCAATCACGCAGAATGCTAACCAATTACGCAGAATGCTAACGAATCACGCAGAATGCTAACCAATTACGCAGAATGCTAACGAATCACGCAGAATGCTAACGAATTACGCAAAATGCTAACGAATCACGCAGAATGCTAACCAATCACGCAGAATGCTAATGAATCACACAGAATGCTAACGAATTACACAAAATGCTAACAAATCACGCAGAATGCTAACGAATCAGAGAGAATGCTAATGAATCACGCAGAATGCTAACCAATCACGCAGAATGCTAACCTAATTACGCAAAATGCTAACGAATCACGCAGAATGCTAACGAATCAGAGAGAATGCTAATGAATCACGCAGAATGCTAACCAATCACGCAGAATGCTAACCTAATTACGCAAAATGCTAACGAATCACGCAGAATGCTAACCAATGGCGCAGAATGCTAACCAATCACGCAGAATGCTAACCAATCACGCAGAATTCTAATGAATCACACAGAATGCTAACGAATCACACAGAATGCTAACGAATTAGACAAAATGCTAACGAATCACGCAGAATGCTAACAAATCACAGAGAATGCTAACGAATCACACAGAATGCTAATGAATCACACAGAATGCTAATGAATCACACAGAATGCAAACCAATTACGCAGAATGCTAACGAATCAAGCAGAATAATAACGAAGCAGACAGAATGCTAATAAATCATGCAGAATGCTAACCAATCACGCAGAATGCTAACCAATCAGGCAGAATGCTTATCAATCCCGCAGAATGCTAACCAATCACACAGAATGCTAACCAATCAGGCAGAATGCTTATGAATCCCGCAGAATGCTAACCAATCACATAGAATGCTAATGAATCACGCAGAATGCTAACCAATCACGCAAAATGCTAACCAATCACGCAGAATGCTAACCAATCAGGCAGAATGCTAACCAATCAGGCAGAATGCTAACCAATCAGGCAGAATGTTAACCAATCAGGCAGATTGCTAATGAATCACGCAGAATGCTAACCAATCACACAGAATGCTAACCAATCAGGCAGAATGCTAACAAATCATGCAGAATGCTAACCAATCAGGCAGAATGCTAAGGAATCACACAGAATGCTAACGAATCACGCAGAATGCTAACCAATCAGGCAGAATGCTAATGAATCACGCAGAATGCTAACCAATCACGCAGAATGCTAACCAATCAGGCAGAATGCTAACAAATCATGCAGAATGCTAACCAATCAGGCAGAATGCTAGTGAATCACACAGAATGCTAACGAATCACGCAGAATGCTAACCAATCACACAGAATGCTAACCAATCACACAGAATGCTAACCAATCAGGCAGAATGCTAACAAATCATGCAGAATGCTAACCAATCAGGCAGAATGCTAATGAATCACACAGAATGCTAACCAATCACACAGAATGCTAACCAATCAGGCAAAATGCTAATGAATCACGCAGAATGCTAACCAATCACACAGAATGCTAACCAATCAGGCAGAATGCTAACCAATCAGGCAGAATGTTAACCAATCAGGCAAAATGCTAACCAATCAGGCAAAATGCTAACCAATCAGGCGGAATGCTAACCAATCACACAGAATGCTAACCAATCAGGCAAAATGCTAATGAATCACGCAGAATGCTAACCAATCAGGCAGAATGTTAACCAATCAGGCAAAATGCTAACCAATCAGGCGGAATGCTGACCAATCACACAGAATGCGAACCAATCAGGCAGAATGCTAACGAATCATGCAGAAACCTAACCAATCACGCAGAATGCTAACCAATCAGGCAGAATGCTAACGAATCATGCAGAAAGCTAACCAATCACACAGAATGCTGACCAATCACACAGAATGCTAATGAATCACGCAGAATGCTAACCAATCACATAGAATGCTAATGAATCACACAGAATGCTAATGAATCACGCAGAATGCTAACCAATCACACAGAATGCTAACCAATCAGGCAGAATGCTAACCAATCAGGCAGAATGCTAACCAATCAGGCAGAATGTTAACCAATCAGGCAGATTGCTAATGAATCACGCAGAATGCTAACCAATCACACAGAATGCTAACCAATCAGGCAGAATGCTAACAAATCATGCAGAATGCTAACCAATCAGGCAGAATGCTAACCAATCAGGCAGAATGCTAAGGAATCACACAGAATGCTAACGAATCACGCAGAATGCTAACCAATCAGGCAGAATGCTAATGAATCACGCAGAATGCTAACCAATCACACAGAATGCTAACCAATCAGGCAGAATGCTAACAAATCATGCAGAATGCGAACCCATCAGGCAGAATGCTAATGAATCACACAGAATGCTAACGAATCACGCAGAATGCTAACCAATCACACACAATGCTAACCAATCACACAGAATGCTAATGAATCACACAGAATGCTAACCAATCAGGCAGAATGTTAACCAATCAGGCAGAATGCTAACAAATCATGCAGAATGCTAACCAATCAGGCAGAATGCTAATGAATCACACAGAATGCTAACCAATCACACAGAATGCTAACCAATCAGGCAAAATGCTAATGAATCACGCAGAATGCTAACCAATTACACAGAATGCTAACCAATCAGGCAGAATGCTAACCAATCAGGCAGAATGTTAACCAATCAGGCAAAATGCTAACCAATCAGGCAAAATGCTAACCAATCAGGCGGAATGCTAACCAATCACACAGAATGCTAACCAATCAGGCAAAATGCTAATGAATCACGCAGAATGCTAACCAATCAGGCAGAATGCTAACCAATCAGGCAGAATGTTAACCAATCAGGCAAAATGCTAACCAATCAGGCGGAATGCTGACCAATCACACAGAATGCGAACCAATCAGGCAGAATGCTAATGAATCATGCAGAAAGCTAACCAATCACGCAGAATGCTAACCAATCAGGCAGAATGCTAACGAATCATGCAGAAAGCTAACCAATCACACAGAATGCTGACCAATCACACAGAACGCGAACCAATCAGGCAGAATTCTAATGAATCACACAGAAAGCTAACCAATCAAACATGATCGAAGCTGAAGTTTGCAGGCAGCACTTCAGACTAGTCTCAAGAACAGCAGGATGTAAATGGCTGGGAATGCATCTGTTTGTGTTTGTTAAAAACAATAAATGACTTTATAAAGCTAATTTTATGTTTGTTTGTTACATAATGTATTCAATCTTTTGTTCTGCCACAATAATGTAATGAATTTAAACGGAAAAACCTCAACTTGAGGGCATTTCTCAGCAATTATTAGGTGTAATTAAAAAATAGATTAAATAGATTAAATAATTATGGATCATAATTAATTAATCTCAAAGCTTTTTTCTCTTAAAAAGCACTAACAATAATAACTCATCACACTGTGGGATCTAGATGGCACCCCAATTCAATTCAATTCAGTTTATTTATATAGCGCCAATTCACAACAGATGTCATCTCAAGGCACTTAACAAGAAGTCATTTCAATACAATTATACAAACATTCCAATCAGTTAAAAAGTTTCCTATTTAAGGAATCCCAGCAGATTGCGTCAGTCATTGACGTGAGGTTGGGCAGATTTCCAACCACAGCAATCCTTCAGCAATCCCTCATACTGAGCAAGCATGTAGCGACAGTGGAGAGGAAAAACTCCCCTTTAACAGGAAGAAACCTCCAACAGAACCAGGCTCAGTAGGGGCGGCCATCTGCCACGACCGTCTGGGGGTTTGAGAAGACAGAGCAGAACATAGAAGGAACAGAAGATCCGATATAAGAGAACTTTCTATGTTACAGAAAGTAAAAAGTTGATAACAGGACACAGTGGATCTTCAGTTACTGAGAGGATCATCCCAGTCGATGACCCCCGTCCAACAGGGCATTGCAGCCAAGCAGGATACCAGACCAGGTGTATCTTCGATGGGGAGAAAAACACTGAGAGAAAACAAAGTTAACAGTCGAAATAACAGAATGTACTGTAATACAACTGGAGAGTCGTAGGAGAAAAGGAAGTAGCAGAGTGAAGAAAATTGGTAAGTCTGTCCTCCAGCAGTCTAAGCCTATAGCAGCATAACTACAGAGATAGCTCAGGATGACCTAAGCCACTCTAACTATAAGCTTTATCAAAAAGGAAAGTTTTAAGCCTGGCCTTAAAAGTAAACAGAGTGTCTGCCTCACGGACTAAAGCTGGGAGCTGGTTCCACAGGAGAGGAGCCTGATAACTAAAAGATCTGCCTCCCATTCTACTTTTAGAGATCCTAGGAACTACAAGTAAACCTGCAGTCTGAGAGCGAAGTGCTCTTTTAGGAACATATGGAACAATTAGATCTCTGATGTATGATGGAGCTTGATTATTAAGGGCTTTGTATGTAAGAAGAAGGATCTTAAATTCTATTCTGGATTTAACAGGGAGCCAATGAAGGGAAGCTAAAACAGGAGAAATGTGATCTCTCTTTTTAATATTCATCAGAACTCTTGCTGCCGCATTTTGGATCAACTGAAGGCTTTTAATGGCATTTTGTGGACTTCCTGATAGTAAAGAATTACAGTAGTCCAGCCTTGAGGTAACAAATGCATGGACTAGTTTCTCAGCATCACTCCTGGACAGGATGTTTCTAATTTTAGCAATATTCCTGAGGTGAAAGAAGGAAATCCTAGAAACCTGTTTAATATGGGATTTAAATGTCAAGTCTTGGTCAAAAATAACGCCGAGGTTCTTTACGTTATTACTGGGGGACAATTTAATGCCATCCAGATGAAGTGATTGACTAATCAGTTTCTGTTTAAGAACTTCTGGTCCAAAGACAGCAACTTCTGTCTTGTCAGAATTTAAAAGCAAAAAGTTTAGGGTCATCCATGCTTTTATGTCTTCCAGACATGCCTGTAATCTACCTAACTGACTGGGTTCATCAGGATTTATGGATAAATATAGTTGTGTATCATCGGCATAGCTGTGGAAATTTATCCCATGCTGTCTAATGATTCTACCAATTGGAAGCATATATATGGTGAAAAGAATTGGTCCAAGGACAGAACCCTGTGGAACTCCACAAGTAACCCTTGAGAGTGAAGATGACTTATCATTTAGATGAACAAACTGGAATCTATCAGACAAATATGATTTAAACCAGCCTAGTGCTGTTCCTTTGATCCCTGCAACATGTTCAAGCCTTTCTAAGAGAATATTATGATCGACTGTGTCAAAAGCAGCACTGAGATCTAACAAAACCAGAACAGACACCAGTCCATTATCTGAGGCCATGAGAATATCATTAGTAACCTTCACCAGTGCTGTTTCAGTGCTATGATGAGCTCTAAAACCTGACTGAAACTCTTCAAACAGCTCGTTACTGTTTAGATGTTCACAGACTTGATTAGCAACTATTTTCTCAAGGACTTTGGATAAGAAAGGAAGGTTAGATATAGGTCTGTAATTCACTAAGTCATCTTGATCAAGGGAAGGTTTCTTGAGTAAAGGTTTAATTACAGCTATTTTAAATTCCTGTGGTACGTATCCGTTTACTAAGGATAGATTCATCATATCCAAAATGGGGCCAGGAACCAAATGGAATACTTCTTTAAATAATTTGGTTGAGATTGGGTCCAAAATACAAGTTGAAGATTTAGATGAGGCTAATATTTTTGATAATTCTGAAAGCTCGACTGAATCAAAACAGCCTAAGCAATACTGAGGTTCTACAGTTCTTTCCGATACTGACTCATTTACTGAGGAAGAAGTAATCATGTTTGGGAGGGTGCCAATGATTTTATTTTTAATAAAATTTATTTTATTTATGAAGAATCTCATAAAATCATCACTGCTAAGAGCCGGGGGAATAGTTTGCTCAACAGAGCTATGACTCTGTGTAAGTTTGGCAACTGTACTAAAAAGAAACCTAGGATTGTTTTTATTCGCCTCTATTAATGATGAAAAATATGCTGTTCTAGCTTGTCGAAGGGTCTTTTTATACAGCAGTAGACTGTTATTCCAGGTTAAATAGGAATCCTCTAGATGTGTAAAGCGCCATTTTCTCTCCAACTTCCTAGTATTCTGCTTTAAAGTACGCAACTCTGCGTTAAACCAAGGAGTCAGCCTCCTATGGCTAGCCACTTTCTTTTTTAATGGGGCTACACTATCTAATGCCAAACGCAATGAGGACGTAACGCTGTGAACCAGACCATCAATTTCTGAAGGGTTAGAGATAGAATTGCTGCCATCCACTGTGTTACTCTGAGACACTGAGGAAAGTAAGAATGGTACAGATTCTTTAAAAATTGTTACAGCATTGTCTGATAAAGTTCTACTATAATGAAATTTTCTTTCAGATTTAAGATGGTCAGTTAAAGTAAATTCAAAAGTTATCAAGAAGTGGTCAGACAGGACCGGGTTATGTGGGTGGACTGTTATTTCCTCACACTCAATACCGTATGTCAGTACAAGGTCCAAAGTGTGTTTACCTGAGTGGGTCGATCCCTGTACTTTTTGAGTAAAGCCAATTGAGTCTAAAATAGCATTAAAGGCTGCATTTAGGCTATCACTTTCAGTATCTACATGAATATTGAAGTCCCCCACTATAATAACCCTATCAGTATTTAATACTATATCAGATAAAAAATGTGAGATCTGATCCAAGAATTGAGAGTAAGGGCCTGGTGGACGATACAAAACCACAAACAAAAATGGTCTTAATGTTTTGCAACTTGGATGAGGAAAATTAAGGGTTAGATGCTCAAAAGAACTGTAGCTATCAATTGGTCTGGGACTAATTAGTAAATCAGAACGGAAAATGGCTGCAACTCCTCCTCCTCGCCCAGTATTTCTAGGAATGTGAAAATTTAAATGACTGGAAGGAGTTGACTCATTTATACTGACATAATCCTCCTGCTGCAACCAGGTTTCTGTGAGACAAAGGAAATCAATGTGATTATCACAAATCAAGTCATTTACTAACAAAGTCTTTGAGGAGAGAGATCTTATGTTTAATAAACCACATTTAATAGATTTATTTTCAGTCAAAGTTGTATTTATTTTTATGAGATTTCCATAATTTGCTTTTGTTGGCTTAACTTTTAATCCATTTAATTTTGGCCGTGGGCAAGACACTGTTTCTATAGGGTAATGGGTGGGTAACAGTACAGAAGCAGCAGAGAGGTGGGTTAAACTACGACTCTGCTTCCTGGTCTGGACCCTGGGTTGTCAGTGTTTTGGAGGATTAATAAATTCGGCCATATTCCTAGAAAGAAGAGCTGCTCCATCCAAAGTGGGATGGATGCCGTCTCTCCGGATCAGACCAGGTTTTCCCCAAAAAGTTCTCCAGTTATCAATGTAGCCCACATCGTTTGCAGGACACCACCTAGACAACCATTGATGGAATGACAGCATGCGGCTAAACATGTCGTCACTGGTCCCCAACATCTATATATGATACTCACTACCTGTTTTTGAAAACAAAGTCTTCAGTGTTCTTTCATTCCTTTTGGTTGATTAATTGTAAAATTGTCAACAAACTTCAGAGGTATTCGAAGATATTCTTAGAAAGGAGTGTCTATGTCCTAAAGGCTTAAATCAGCATTCAGGATTTTCTGCATTGGGTGTGAGCTCCTTCTTTTGCCTGCTCCTTGTATATTCTAATGTATTCAAAAGCTGCTGATTATCTACTTTAGATTTGAACAAAGTAAAAGTCTGGTAAAAGGTGTTCATTTCACAGTTGCAATTGTTTGTGTTTCTGTTATTTCCATGTTTGCTGTTACCACATGGGGCCTCCGGCTCTTCCAGTTTTCACACTGAATGTCTTGTTAAAGGAAATACAGGATTACCGAGGAGTTCACTAACTCTTGAGTGTACTCATACCTGTTTAAATATACCGACCTATAAGAAAAAGTTCACACAAAACAGAGGACTTTAACATACTAAGGAAACACATGTTAAAAAGAAATGTTATTAACTTATAACCATCTCACTGATAAAGGTGTGAGGAAATAAAACACCTTTTTTCTTTTTTTCCAGGAGCAAACATTTAAAGCCCAGCTGCATTGCCCACTGAAACCACCATCCTTCTTTCTGGACTTCAGAAAAATCGGAGCAGCTGAGGATCTTCTTCTACCCTCAGACACAAAACAAAACTATAAGGTTTGATGTGCACCAGTAGAACAAATCCAAGCATCCAAAAGGAGCAGTCCAATTTGGATCTAATGTGAACCAACAGAATAAATCAAAGTATCATCTGCATAAAAATGGAAATTAACATTCAATATTTTGCAGTTAAAATAATTTGTATACAAATTAAATAGCAGTGGGCCCAGGACCATTACCTGAGGAACACCACTAGCCAAATGAAAAACAAAAAGACAAGGGACACACTTTCCGCATTCACGTACTCCATATGCAGAGCAATTCAACTATTTGAATACCTGGTCTCATGTAAACCACATTGTGAGCCCTATTAAACTCCATCAGCTGCTGGCACTGTTTAATGAGTCTAGTAGATATTATCTGTGTCTGTTCAACTTCATTTAGTATTCTGACTGCCAGAAGCTTTGTTACCCACCTGAAAACACTACCACTCAACTTTGAACTTATCTAGTGCATGTTTTGGACATGCCAACTACAAATTAAATCTTTTACATCCTCATCGCTAGTTTGCATGAGGACCAAATCATGTTCAATTCAGACCATTTCTTCTGGGTGCTTAACTAAGTGTACACTCCCTCAAATAAAAGTTAGTTACAGAATAAACCAATTTGAGTAACTGTGTTTTACCACTGCTTTTTAGGTCAAGATGGAGTCCATCAGTCAAAAGACCTCAATAAAGAACAATGGATATGAGGTCCATAAACCTGTGGCAGGCATATTTCTGGAGAAGACAGGGGACAAGATGACCATTTATCAGGCCATGAAAAAACGTTTGCTTAGACCGGGAACAGCAATGGCTCTGCTTGAAGCACAAGCTGCCACAGTTGGCATCATAGATCCGATAGGCAACCGCATACTTCCTGTTGCAGATGCTGTTAAAGAAGGAGTCGTTGGTCCAGAGATGAAGGAGAAACTCCTTACTGCAGAGAAAGCCATTAGTGGGTACATAGACCCTTACACCAATCAAATTATATCTGTGTACCAGGCTATGCAAAAAGATTTAGTCCCCAGAGAATATGGTTTGAGGCTACTTGAAGCACAGATTGCTACCAAGGGCATCTTTGACCCAGTGGAGAAGACAAGCATCTCAACTGATGCTGCGATCCAAAAGGGCCTTTATGAAAAAGCTTTGCTTCATGACCAGATGTCGGAGCTTAAAGTGTTTTACAATCCAAGCACACAGGAATATCTTAACTACCAAAACCTTCTGGAAACATGCACTCTGGAACCAAATACTGGCTTGTTGCTCCTTCCTGTCTGCATTGCCTTCAAAGGTCTGCGCAAAGGCATTTCCTCCAGTGAACTATTTGAGTCAAAGATCATTGACAAAGAAACATATGAAGACTTGCAAAAGGGAAAGACCACAACACAGGATGTGATGTTGATGGAAACTGTGAAAGAATACCTGGAAGGCAAAGGCAGCATAGCAGGTATTGCTGATCTCTCAACCAATCAGAGAATGAGCATTTATCAAGCCATGAGGCAAGGAATATTGATGCCAGGTACAGCTCTTGTTCTGCTGGAAGCACAAGCAGCAACTGGGTTTATGATTGATCCTGTAGAAAACAAAAAATACACAGTGGATGAAGCTATTAAGCACAAACTTGTTGGCCCAGAATGTCATTTGAAGCTGCTTTCAGCTGAGCGAGCAGTGACTGGATACAAAGATCCTTATTCAGGAGAGACCACATCCCTGTTTCAAGCAATGTCAAAAGACCTTATAGTCAAGGAACATGGGATCCGCCTGCTGGAGGCACAAATTGCCACAGGTGGAATAATTGATCCGATCAACAGCCACAGACTTCCGACACAAGTGGCCTTTAAGAGAGGCTATTTTGATGCACAAATGAATAAGATACTGGAAGATGAAGGAGATGACACAAAAGGATTTTTTGATCCGAACACAGAAGAGAATCTAACATACCTTCAGCTGATTGAAAGGTGCGTCACCGATCCTGGCACTGGATTGTGCCTTCTTCCTCTACATGATAAATTAGGCAAATTGAATTCTAGCTTTATTGACTACAAAACAAAAATGGTCTTCAAAACCGAAAAGGTCAAAGTGACATGTGGGAAGTACATGGGAATGACAGTCTCTTTGTGGGAACTACTGATGTCAGAGTACTTCAATGAACACCAGAGGCAAGATATATTTCAGAAATACAAGGAAGGAAAGTTCAACATCACAATCATCATTAAGATGGTTTTGGAAACCATAGAAACATCTGTAAAAACAACAAAAACTGTCTTTGAAGGCATTAGGGAAACTGTCACAGCCAAGCAACTTGTTGACGCAGAAATCATTAGTAAAGAAGTGCTGGATGACCTGGAAACTGGAAAAAAGTCAATTAAGGACGTAATAGAGGATGAAAATGTAAATGTTTACTTACAGGGAAAAGACAGCATTGCGGGTGTTCTGTTTCCAGATTCCCAAATCATGACGATCTACCAAGCCAGACAAAAAGGAAAGCTGATGCCAGGAACTGCTCTGATTCTACTGGAGGCACAGGCAGCAACTGGGTTCATTCTTGACCCAATTGGAAACAGGAAGTTTTCAGTGGATGATGCTGTCAAAGCTAAAATTGTGGGACCTGATGTCTGTCAGAAACTGCGCTCAGCAGAGAGAGCTGTTACTGGGTATAAAGATCCATATGACGGAAAAATAATCTCTTTGTTCCAAGCAATGCAAAAGGATCTTATCCTGAAAGAACATGGAATTCGGCTTCTGGAAGCACAGATTGCCACCGGTGGTATCATTGACCCAGTGAACAGCCACCGCATACCTGTACATGTAGCCTATAAAAGGGGATACTTCAATGAGGAGATGAATCAGATCTTGAGTGATCCAAGCGATGACACCAAGGGTTTCTTTGACCCCAATACCCATGAGAACCTGACATACTTGCAGCTCCTGGCCAGATGTGTTAAAGATCCCAGTACAGGCATGTGCCTCTTACCTCTGAAAAGCAAGTGCAAAATAAATATTGATGACAACATGAGGGAACTTTTCCAAAGGACAACAATTACTCTCAAGTACGGCAGATTCAAGGGCAGCACAACTCTGTGGGAAGTAATTAATTCAGAATATCTGTCAGAAGACAAACGACAGGAGTTTTTCAAACTTTTCAGGTCCCGGAAAATCACCATAGAGCAACTTAAAGTGATCATTATAGAGATCATTGAGAGTAAAGAGATAAAGCAGCAAGATGAGCTGAACTTTAAAGGTCTCAGAGGAGAGGTGTCTGTTGTAGATCTCTTGGATCTGAAAATTGTGGATGAAAACACATACAACTGTCTAATTGATGGAACCATTTCAAGTACTGATGTAATGAAGATGGACAGTGTAAGAGCCTACCTGCAAGGTACAAGCTGTGTAGCAGGATTGATACTTCAACCCTCCAATCAGAAACTAAGCATCTATGTGGCTCAGAAATTAGGCATCCTCACTCCAGGCACAGCCCTTTGTCTCCTTGAAGCACAGGCGGCTACAGGATTCATTGTAGATCCTCTGAAAAACCAAAAGCTTACAGTGGAAGAAGCGCTGAGAGAAAAAGTCATTAGTCCACAAGTGTACGAAAAGCTTTTGTCTGCGGAGAGGGCTGTCACCGGTTACAAAGACCCATACACAGGTCAAAAGATCTCGCTATTCCAAGCCTTGAAAAAAGATCTTATTGTCAAGCAGCATGGTATTCGTTTACTCGAGGCTCAAATTGCCACTGGTGGCATCATCGATCCATTGAAGTGCCTTCATTTACCTCTAGAGGTTGCATACAGGAAAGGTTATTTTGATGCAGAACTCAATCAAATCTTAACAGACCCCACTGATGACACAAAGGGCTTCTTTGACCCAAAGACTCAAGAAAATCTGACATACATGGAAATGGTGAGCAGATGTGTAAAAGATAAAGATACTGGTCTCCTTCTGCTGCCACTGAATGACACACCAAAGACAACAACAAAAACAGACAAGACTTACACAGAAGCTGAAATAAGGACAGAGTTTGAAAAGACATTTGTAAGTGTAAGTGTGGGACGGTATTCAGGAAAATCAGTTTCTCTCTGGGACCTGATTCACTCTTGTTACTTTACCGAAGATCAGCAGCTGGAATTCATTGAAAAAGTCAAATCAAGGCAGATAAACATCGAAACTATAGTCTCATTAGTGCTTTCCACAATTGAGAAACTAGAAAGTGAAACACCCAAAGTGACAATGGGGCTGAGAAAGGAAGTGTCTGCGAAACAACTTCTGGATTCTGATATTATTGACTTAGCCACATTCACAAGGATTAAAGAAGGAAAACTCAACTTTGATGAAGTAAGCCGAAATGAATCTGTAACAGGATACCTTAGAGGAACTCAAAGCATCGCTGGAATCAAAATTTATCCAAACCAGAATGTAATGAGCATTTATGAAGCAAAACAAAAAGATCTTTTGACTCCCGGCATTGCACTTCTACTGCTTAAAGCTCAGTCTGCAACAGGATGGGTAATAGATCCTGTCAGCAACAAGTTCTATTCCGTTGATGAAGCTGCAAAAGTCAAAGTTATTGGTCCAGATGTCGATGAGGAGCTTCTTTTAGCCGAGCGTGCTGTCACTGGGTATAAAAATCCTTACACAGATGCCGCTATATCCCTGTTTGAAGCAATGAAAGAAAAACTGATTGAAAGAGGTGAAGGGCTCCGTCTTCTGGAGGCACAGATAGCAACTGGAGGAATTATTAACCCAAATCAAAGCCACAGGCTACCTGCGCATGTTGCTATTAAAAAAGGATTCTTAGATGAAGAAACTCACAAAATTTTATCAAGCCCAAGTGATGATGCAAAAGGTTTCTTTGACCCCAATACAAATGAAAGTTTATCCTACCTTCAGCTCATGAGTCGATGTGAAAGAGATTCAAAAACAGGGCTCCTTCTTCTGCCACTGCTTCAAGAAGAGTCCAAGGTGTTTCACACAGATGAGCAGCTGGAGCTTGCCTTCAAAAACAAAAATATTTCCTTGAATGTGGGAAAATTTAAGAACAGGGAAATAACATTGTGGGAACTGCTGCTGTCTGAATACATCTCCAAAGAAAAAAGAGATCAGCTGATACAACAGTACAAAAATGGAGCTTTGAAAATAGAGGAAATCATTGAAATCCTGACAGCTATCATCACAGAGCTCACATATAAAGAAAGAAAGTTTACAGGCTTAAGAAAACAGGTCTCGGCAAGTGAGCTGTTTGAGTCAAAGATTATCTCAAAGGAGCTTTTCGACCAAATTATACAGGGCAAAGTAAGTGAGGAAAATGTCACCAAAATTGAGTCCATTCAGAAGTATCTTGGAGAGACAAACTGCATTGCGGGTGTTAGAGTTGAATCTACAAAGACGGTTATGAGCATTTACGACGCTAAAAGCCGAGGTCTACTGACTCCAGGTACCTCTTTGGTTCTGCTAGAAGCCCAAGCTGCCACTGGCTTTGTCATTGACCCAGTAAATAACAAGAAACTCTCTGTAGAGGAAGCTGTTGCTCAAGGAGTTGTTGGCAAAGAGTGGAAGAAAAAACTGCTTTCAGCAGAAAGAGCAGTTACAGGATACAAAGATCCCTACACTGGAAACACAATTTCTTTGTTCCAGGCCTTGAAGAAAGATCTGATTGTGAAGGATCATGGAATCCGACTTCTTGAAGCACAAATTGCAACCGGAGGAATAATTGATCCAGTCCACAGCCACAGAGTGCCAGTACAGGTTGCATACCAAAGAGGTTATTTTGATGAAGAAATGAATGAGATTCTAGCTGATCCTGATGATGACACCAAGGGTTTCTTTGACCCCAACACAGAAGAGAACCTAACGTATCTTCAGCTGATTGAAAGGTGTGCCAAAGATCCACATACGGAGCTGAACTTACTTTCCATTGTCAAAAAAGGAGAGTTCTACTTCTTTGTCGATGAGGCCACAAAGCTCATTCTCAAGTCTACAACAACAACTAGAGCTGCAGGGAAATACAAAGGGACCACAGTTTCTCTGTGGGATTTGCTTTACTCCAAATATGTCACAGAAGAAAAGAGGAGAGACCTTGTCCAACAGTTCAAAGCTGGAACACTCACCATCGAACGCTTTTTGGAAATCATTTTGACCATCATTCAGCAGCAGACCACAACAGAAACAACCACAACAACGGTCACCACGACCATCACAAAGAACACTGAAGAGAAAACCGTCAAGGGAATCAGAAAAGATGTCAATTTGTCTGAGCTATATGAATCAGAAATCATTGATAAAAAACTCTACGAGGATCTTAATGCTGGAAATGTCACAGTGGCTGAGGTCAGTGAAATGGCCTCTGTACGTAAATACCTTGAAGGAACCAACAGCATTGCAGGTGTGTACATCCAGTCCACCAAGGAGACGCTGAGTATCTCTGAGGCTAAAAGCCGAGGTCTACTGACTCCAGGTACCTCTCTGGTTCTGCTAGAAGCCCAAGCTGCCACTGGCTTTGTCATTGACCCAGTAAACAACAAGAAACTTTCTGTAGAGGAAGCTGTAGCTCAGAAACTGGTTGGCAAAGACTGGAAGGATAAATTGCTTTCAGCAGAAAGAGCAGTTACAGGATACAAAGATCCCTACACTGGAAACACAATTTCTTTGTTCCAGGCCTTGAAGAAAGATCTGATTGTGAAGGATCATGGAATCCGACTTCTCGAAGCACAAATTGCAACCGGAGGAATAATCGATCCAGTCCACAGCCACAGAGTGCCAGTACAGGTTGCATACCAAAGAGGCTATTTTGATGAAGAAATGAACCAGATTTTATCTGATCCAGGTGATGACACCAAGGGTTTCTTTGACCCCAACACCAAAGAGAACCTTACATACCTCCAACTGATTGAAAGGTGTATTACAGATCCCGTCACAGGTCTCAGTTTACTGGTAATTGTCAAAAAAGGAGAGTTCTACTTCTTTGTCGATGAGGCCACAAAGCTCATTCTCAAGTCTACAACAACAACTAGAGCTGCAGGGAAATACAAAGGGACCACAGTTTCTCTGTGGGATTTGCTTTACTCCAAATATGTCACAGAAGAAAAGAGGAGAGACCTTGTCCAACAGTTCAAAGCTGGAACACTCACCAACGAACGCTTTATGGAAATCATTTTGACCATCATTCAGCAGCAGACCACAACAGAAACAACCACAACAACGGTCACCACGACCATCACAAAGAACACTGAAGAGAAAACCGTCAAGGGAATCAGAAAAGATGTTAATTTGTCTGAGCTATATGAATCAGAAATCATTGATAAAAAACTCTACGAGGATCTTAATGCTGGAAATGTCACAGTGGCTGAGGTCAGTGAAATGGCCTTGGTACGTAAATACCTTGAAGGAACCAACAGCATTGCAGGTGTGTACATCCAGTCCACCAAGGAGACGCTGAGTATCTCTGAGGCTAAAAGCCGAGGTCTACTGACTCCAGGTACCTCTCTGGTTCTGCTAGAAGCCCAAGCTGCCACTGGCTTTGTCATTGACCCAGTAAACAACAAGAAACTTTCTGTAGAGGAAGCTGTAGCTCAGAAACTGGTTGGCAAAGACTGGAAGGATAAATTGCTTTCAGCAGAAAGAGCAGTTACAGGATACAAAGATCCCTACACTGGAAACACAATTTCTTTGTTCCAGGCCTTGAAGAAAGATCTGATTGTGAAGGATCATGGAATCCGACTTCTTGAAGCACAAATTGCAACCGGAGGAATAATCGATCCAGTCCACAGCCACAGAGTGCCAGTACAGGTTGCATACCAAAGAGGCTATTTTGATGAAGAAATGAACCAGATTTTATCTGATCCAGGTGATGACACCAAGGGTTTCTTTGACCCCAACACCAAAGAGAACCTTACATATCTCCAACTGATTGAAAGGTGTATTACAGATCCCGTCACTGGTCTCAGTTTACTGGTCATTGTCAAAAAAGGAGAGTTCTACTTCTTTGTCGATGAGGCCACAAAGCTCATTCTCAAGTCTACAACAACAACTAGAGCTGCAGGGAAATACAAAGGGACCACAGTTTCTCTGTGGGATTTGCTTTACTCCAAATATGTCACAGAAGAAAAGAGGAGAGACCTTGTCCAACAGTTCAAAGCTGGAACACTCACCAACGAACGCTTTATGGAAATCATTTTGACCATCATTCAGCAGCAGACCACAACAGAAACAACCACAACAACGGTCACCACGACCATCACAAAGAACACTGAAGAGAAAACCGTCAAGGGAATCAGAAAAGATGTTAATTTGTCTGAGCTATATGAATCAGAAATCATTGATAAAAAACTCTACGAGGATCTTAATGCTGGAAATGTCACAGTGGCTGAGGTCAGTGAAATGGCCTTGGTACGTAAATACCTTGAAGGAACCAACAGCATTGCAGGTGTGTACATCCAGTCCACCAAGGAGACGCTGAGTATCTCTGAGGCTAAAAGCCGAGGTCTACTGACTCCAGGTACCTCTCTGGTTCTGCTAGAAGCCCAAGCTGCCACTGGCTTTGTCATTGACCCAGTAAAAAACAAGAAACTTTCTGTAGAGGAAGCTGTAGCTCAGAAACTGGTTGGCAAAGACTGGAAGGATAAATTGCTTTCAGCAGAAAGAGCAGTTACAGGATACAAAGATCCCTACACTGGAAACACAATTTCTTTGTTCCAGGCCTTGAAGAAAGATCTGATTGTGAAGGATCATGGAATCCGACTTCTCGAAGCACAAATTGCAACCGGAGGAATAATCGATCCAGTCCACAGCCACAGAGTGCCAGTACAGGTTGCATACCAAAGAGGCTATTTTGATGAAGAAATGAACCAGATTTTATCTGATCCAGGTGATGACACCAAGGGTTTCTTTGACCCCAACACCAAAGAGAACCTTACATATCTCCAACTGATTGAAAGGTGTATTACAGATCCCGTCACTGGTCTCAGTTTACTGGTCATTGTCAAAAAAGGAGAGTTCTACTTCTTTGTCGATGAGGCCACAAAGCTCATTCTCAAGTCTACAACAACAACTAGAGCTGCAGGGAAATACAAAGGGACCACAGTTTCTCTGTGGGATTTGCTTTACTCCAAATATGTCACAGAAGAAAAGAGGAGAGACCTTGTCCAACAGTTCAAAGCTGGAACACTCACCATCGAACGCTTTTTGGAAATCATTTTGACCATCATTCAGCAGCAGACCACAACAGAAACAACCACAACAACGGTCACCACGACCATCACAAAGAACACTGAAGAGAAAACCGTCAAGGGAATCAGAAAAGATGTCAATTTGTCTGAGCTATATGAATCAGAAATCATTGATAAAAAACTCTACGAGGATCTTAATGCTGGAAATGTCACAGTGGCTGAGGTCAGTGAAATGGCCTCGGTACGTAAATACCTTGAAGGAACCAACAGCATTGCAGGTGTGTACATCCAGTCCACCAAGGAGACGCTGAGTATCTCTGAGGCTAAAAGCCGAGGTCTACTGACTCCAGGTACCTCTCTGGTTCTGCTAGAAGCCCAAGCTGCCACTGGCTTTGTCATTGACCCAGTAAACAACAAGAAACTTTCTGTAGAGGAAGCTGTAGCTCAGAAACTGGTTGGCAAAGACTGGAAGGATAAATTGCTTTCAGCAGAAAGAGCAGTTACAGGATACAAAGATCCCTACACTGGAAACACAATTTCTTTGTTCCAGGCCTTGAAGAAAGATCTGATTGTGAAGGATCATGGAATCCGACTTCTTGAAGCACAAATTGCAACCGGAGGAATAATCGATCCAGTCCACAGCCACAGAGTGCCAGTACAGGTTGCATACCAAAGAGGCTATTTTGATGAAGAAATGAACCAGATTTTATCTGATCCAGGTGATGACACCAAGGGTTTCTTTGACCCCAACACCAAAGAGAACCTTACATACCTCCAACTGATTGAAAGGTGTATTACAGATCCCGTCACAGGTCTCAGTTTACTGGTAATTGTCAAAAAAGGAGAGTTCTACTTCTTTGTCGATGAGGCCACAAAGCTCATTCTCAAGTCTACAACAACAACTAGAGCTGCAGGGAAATACAAAGGGACCACAGTTTCTCTGTGGGATTTGCTTTACTCCAAATATGTCACAGAAGAAAAGAGGAGAGACCTTGTCCAACAGTTCAAAGCTGGAACACTCACCATCGAACGCTTTTTGGAAATCATTTTGACCATCATTCAGCAGCAGACCACAACAGAAACAACCACAACAACGGTCACCACGACCATCACAAAGAACACTGAAGAGAAAACCGTCAAGGGAATCAGAAAAGATGTCAATTTGTCTGAGCTATATGAATCAGAAATCATTGATAAAAAACTCTACGAGGCTCTTAATGCTGGAAATGTCACAGTGGCTGAGGTCAGTGAAATGGCCTCGGTACGTAAATACCTTGAAGGAACCAACAGCATTGCAGGTGTGTACATCCAGTCCACCAAGGAGACGCTGAGTATCTCTGAGGCTAAAAGCCGAGGTCTACTGACTCCAGGTACCTCTCTGGTTCTGCTAGAAGCCCAAGCTGCCACTGGCTTTGTCATTGACCCAGTAAACAACAAGAAACTTTCTGTAGAGGAAGCTGTAGCTCAGAAACTGGTTGGCAAAGACTGGAAGGATAAATTGCTTTCAGCAGAAAGAGCAGTTACAGGATACAAAGATCCCTACACTGGAAACACAATTTCTTTGTTCCAGGCCTTGAAGAAAGATCTGATTGTGAAGGATCATGGAATCCGACTTCTTGAAGCACAAATTGCAACCGGAGGAATAATCGATCCAGTCCACAGCCACAGAGTGCCAGTACAGGTTGCATACCAAAGAGGCTATTTTGATGAAGAAATGAACCAGATTTTATCTGATCCAGGTGATGACACCAAGGGTTTCTTTGACCCCAACACCAAAGAGAACCTTACATACCTCCAACTGATTGAAAGGTGTATTACAGATCCCGTCACAGGTCTCAGTTTACTGGTAATTGTCAAAAAAGGAGAGTTCTACTTCTTTGTCGATGAGGCCACAAAGCTCATTCTCAAGTCTACAACAACAACTAGAGCTGCAGGGAAATACAAAGGGACCACAGTTTCTCTGTGGGATTTGCTTTACTCCAAATATGTCACAGAAGAAAAGAGGAGAGACCTTGTCCAACAGTTCAAAGCTGGAACACTCACCAACGAACGCTTTATGGAAATCATTTTGACCATCATTCAGCAGCAGACCACAACAGAAACAACCACAACAACGGTCACCACGACCATCACAAAGAACACTGAAGAGAAAACCGTCAAGGGAATCAGAAAAGATGTCAATTTGTCTGAGCTATATGAATCAGAAATCATTGATAAAAAACTCTACGAGGATCTTAATGCTGGAAATGTCACAGTGGCTGAGGTCAGTGAAATGGCCTTGGTACGTAAATACCTTGAAGGAACCAACAGCATTGCAGGTGTGTACATCCAGTCCACCAAGGAGACGCTGAGTATCTCTGAGGCTAAAAGCCGAGGTCTACTGACTCCAGGTACCTCTCTGGTTCTGCTAGAAGCCCAAGCTGCCACTGGCTTTGTCATTGACCCAGTAAAAAACAAGAAACTTTCTGTAGAGGAAGCTGTAGCTCAGAAACTGGTTGGCAAAGACTGGAAGGATAAATTGCTTTCAGCAGAAAGAGCAGTTACAGGATACAAAGATCCCTACACTGGAAACACAATTTCTTTGTTCCAGGCCTTGAAGAAAGATCTGATTGTGAAGGATCATGGAATCCGACTACTCGAAGCACAAATTGCAACCGGAGGAATAATCGATCCAGTCCACAGCCACAGAGTGCCAGTACAGGTTGCATACCAAAGAGGCTATTTTGATGAAGAAATGAACCAGATTTTATCTGATCCAGGTGATGACACCAAGGGTTTCTTTGACCCCAACACCAAAGAGAACCTTACATATCTCCAACTGATTGAAAGGTGTATTACAGATCCCGTCACTGGTCTCAGTTTACTGGTCATTGTCAAAGAAGGAGAGTTCTACTTCTTTGTCGATGAGGCCACAAAGCTCATTCTCAAGTCTACAACAACAACTAGAGCTGCAGGGAAATACAAAGGGACCACAGTTTCTCTGTGGGATTTGCTTTACTCCAAATATGTCACAGAAGAAAAGAGGAGAGACCTTGTCCAACAGTTCAAAGCTGGAACACTCACCATCGAACGCTTTTTGGAAATCATTTTGACCATCATTCAGCAGCAGACCACAACAGAAACAACCACAACAACGGTCACCACGACCATCACAAAGAACACTGAAGAGAAAACCGTCAAGGGAATCAGAAAAGATGTCAATTTGTCTGAGCTATATGAATCAGAAATCATTGATAAAAAACTCTACGAGGCTCTTAATGCTGGAAATGTCACAGTGGCTGAGGTCAGTGAAATGGCCTCGGTACGTAAATACCTTGAAGGAACCAACAGCATTGCAGGTGTGTACATCCAGTCCACCAAGGAGACGCTGAGTATCTCTGAGGCTAAAAGCCGAGGTCTACTGACTCCAGGTACCTCTCTGGTTCTGCTAGAAGCCCAAGCTGCCACTGGCTTTGTCATTGACCCAGTAAACAACAAGAAACTTTCTGTAGAGGAAGCTGTAGCTCAGAAACTGGTTGGCAAAGACTGGAAGGATAAATTGCTTTCAGCAGAAAGAGCAGTTACAGGATACAAAGATCCCTACACTGGAAACACAATTTCTTTGTTCCAGGCCTTGAAGAAAGATCTGATTGTGAAGGATCATGGAATCCGACTTCTTGAAGCACAAATTGCAACCGGAGGAATAATCGATCCAGTCCACAGCCACAGAGTGCCAGTACAGGTTGCATACCAAAGAGGCTATTTTGATGAAGAAATGAACCAGATTTTATCTGATCCAGGTGATGACACCAAGGGTTTCTTTGACCCCAACACCAAAGAGAACCTTACATATCTCCAACTGATTGAAAGGTGTATTACAGATCCCGTCACTGGTCTCAGTTTACTGGTCATTGTCAAAAAAGGAGAGTTCTACTTCTTTGTCGATGAGGCCACAAAGCTCATTCTCAAGTCTACAACAACAACTAGAGCTGCAGGGAAATACAAAGGGACCACAGTTTCTCTGTGGGATTTGCTTTACTCCAAATATGTCACAGAAGAAAAGAGGAGAGACCTTGTCCAACAGTTCAAAGCTGGAACACTCACCAACGAACGCTTTATGGAAATCATTTTGACCATCATTCAGCAGCAGACCACAACAGAAACAACCACAACAACGGTCACCACGACCATCACAAAGAACACTGAAGAGAAAACCGTCAAGGGAATCAGAAAAGATGTTAATTTGTCTGAGCTATATGAATCAGAAATCATTGATAAAAAACTCTACGAGGATCTTAATGCTGGAAATGTCACAGTGGCTGAGGTCAGTGAAATGGCCTTGGTACGTAAATACCTTGAAGGAACCAACAGCATTGCAGGTGTGTACATCCAGTCCACCAAGGAGACGCTGAGTATCTCTGAGGCTAAAAGCCGAGGTCTACTGACTCCAGGTACCTCTCTGGTTCTGCTAGAAGCCCAAGCTGCCACTGGCTTTGTCATTGACCCAGTAAAAAACAAGAAACTTTCTGTAGAGGAAGCTGTAGCTCAGAAACTGGTTGGCAAAGACTGGAAGGATAAATTGCTTTCAGCAGAAAGAGCAGTTACAGGATACAAAGATCCCTACACTGGAAACACAATTTCTTTGTTCCAGGCCTTGAAGAAAGATCTGATTGTGAAGGATCATGGAATCCGACTTCTTGAAGCACAAATTGCAACCGGAGGAATAATCGATCCAGTCCACAGCCACAGAGTGCCAGTACAGGTTGCATACCAAAGAGGCTATTTTGATGAAGAAATGAACCAGATTTTATCTGATCCAGGTGATGACACCAAGGGTTTCTTTGACCCCAACACCAAAGAGAACCTTACATATCTCCAACTGATTGAAAGGTGTATTACAGATCCCGTCACTGGTCTCAGTTTACTGGTCATTGTCAAAAAAGGAGAGTTCTACTTCTTTGTCGATGAGGCCACAAAGCTCATTCTCAAGTCTACAACAACAACTAGAGCTGCAGGGAAATACAAAGGGACCACAGTTTCTCTGTGGGATTTGCTTTACTCCAAATATGTCACAGAAGAAAAGAGGAGAGACCTTGTCCAACAGTTCAAAGCTGGAACACTCACCAACGAATGCTTTATGGAAATCATTTTGACCATCATTCAGCAGCAGACCACAACAGAAACAACCACAACAACGGTCACCACGACCATCACAAAGAACACTGAAGAGAAAACCGTCAAGGGAATCAGAAAAGATGTCAATTTGTCTGAGCTATATGAATCAGAAATCATTGATAAAAAACTCTACGAGGATCTTAATGCTGGAAATGTCACAGTGGCTGAGGTCAGTGAAATGGCCTCAGTACGTAAATACCTTGAAGGAACCAACAGCATTGCAGGTGTGTACATCCAGTCCACCAAGGAGACGCTGAGTATCTCTGAGGCTAAAAGCCGAGGTCTACTGACTCCAGGTACCTCTCTGGTTCTGCTAGAAGCCCAAGCTGCCACTGGCTTTGTCATTGACCCAGTAAACAACAAGAAACTTTCTGTAGAGGAAGCTGTAGCTCAGAAACTGGTTGGCAAAGACTGGAAGGATAAATTGCTTTCAGCAGAAAGAGCAGTTACAGGATACAAAGATCCCTACACTGGAAACACAATTTCTTTGTTCCAGGCCTTGAAGAAAGATCTGATTGTGAAGGATCATGGAATCCGACTTCTTGAAGCACAAATTGCAACCGGAGGAATAATCGATCCAGTCCACAGCCACAGAGTGCCAGTACAGGTTGCATACCAAAGAGGCTATTTTGATGAAGAAATGAACCAGATTTTATCTGATCCAGGTGATGACACCAAGGGTTTCTTTGACCCCAACACCAAAGAGAACCTTACATATCTCCAACTGATTGAAAGGTGTATTACAGATCCCGTCACTGGTCTCAGTTTACTGGTCATCGTCAAAAAAGGAGAGTTCTACTTCTTTGTCGATGAGGCCACAAAGCTCATTCTCAAGTCTACAACAACAACTAGAGCTGCAGGGAAATACAAAGGGACCACAGTTTCTCTGTGGGATTTGCTTTACTCCAAATATGTCACAGAAGAAAAGAGGAGAGACCTTGTCCAACAGTTCAAAGCTGGAACACTCACCAACGAACGCTTTATGGAAATCATTTTGACCATGATTCAGCAGCAGACCACAACAGAAACAACCACAACAACGGTCACCACGACCATCACAAAGAACACTGAAGAGAAAACCGTCAAGGGAATCAGAAAAGATGTTAATTTGTCTGAGCTATATGAATCAGAAATCATTGATAAAAAACTCTACGAGGATCTTAATGCTGGAAATGTCACAGTGGCTGAGGTCAGTGAAATGGCCTCGGTACGTAAATACCTTGAAGGAACCAACAGCATTGCAGGTGTGTACATCCAGTCCACCAAGGAGACGCTGAGTATCTCTGAGGCTAAAAGCCGAGGTCTACTGACTCCAGGTACCTCTCTGGTTCTGCTAGAAGCCCAAGCTGCCACTGGCTTTGTCATTGACCCAGTAAAGAACAAGAAACTTTCTGTAGAGGAAGCTGTAGCTCAGAAACTGGTTGGCAAAGACTGGAAGGATAAATTGCTTTCAGCAGAAAGAGCAGTTACAGGATACAAAGATCCCTACACTGGAAACACAATTTCTTTGTTCCAGGCCTTGAAGAAAGATCTGATTGTGAAGGATCATGGAATCCGACTTCTTGAAGCACAAATTGCAACCGGAGGAATAATCGATCCAGTCCACAGCCACAGAGTGCCAGTACAGGTTGCATACCAAAGAGGCTATTTTGATGAAGAAATGAACCAGATTTTATCTGATGCTGGTGATGACACCAAGGGTTTCTTTGACCCCAACACCAAAGAGAACCTTACATACCTCCAACTGATTGAAAGGTGTATTACAGATCCCGCCACAGGTCTCAGTTTGCTATTATTGAAAAAGTAAATTCATTTAACTATAATAAAGAAAGTTTATGAAGTAGAATCACTTCCAATTTAAACTTTATTGCCATACATCCATTAATGAGGTTTCAGTGGTTTCACCAGAGCTGCAATGCAAACCTAACATCTCACTCTGCAATGGTTGAATTCCTAAATTTGTCTTGGTCATAAATTACAGCTCCAGAAAATGGACACTAGAAAAAAAGTTGTTCATAAAAATTTGAATGCCAACAAGAAAATGTAACTTGAAAGGGTTTGTTTTTGTGTTACGCTATGACCAGATTTTTATCAGTTTACACAAGTTTTATCTAGTTTATCTTGGAAGGGATATAATTATGATTGCTCTGTGATGTAACCAGGTGGTTTTGTTTGAATATTTTTTTCCCTTCTTTCTCTGGGCTCAAATGGGATTTTTTTGGTAGATGTAATTGCAATAATGTAACACTTTCTCTTCTTCTTTTCATGATGTTCAATAAAATGGTGCAAGTTACATTTTTTCGTGTTTTTTATTTAAATGTTCCTTTCAACAAGGACTAGTTATATTTTATGCTTAGCATCTTGTAAGGTTTTCACACTTAAGCTACCAGAAAAACATCAAGTTCAACAATAAGTCTATGTTTAAAGTCTTTAATGAGTTTCCAGAAAGGTCGGTTTAGGTTCTTCCTTAAATTTTGCATCTTCTAGTCGAACAAAATACAACTACACTGTTTGAAGAAACAAATTTTTACTTTTGCTAAAAAAATATTTTGGTCATAAGAGACAGTTAAGAAAATTGGCCAGACATTTCAAAACATATTTCAGTATGTTAAATGGTCCAAAACCAGGAATCCAGAGTTAACTCTCTGAATTCCCGGTGTGTTACGAAAAACTGCTAGACTCATAAGTGAAGTTATTACAGTATCACCTGGTCTTCTAACCTTCTTCCATGTCTCCTGGAACAGTTTTAAATGTTTAAAATTACAACATTTGGAAGAGAATCTGAATGAAAACGTTTACAGTACTCCAACATTATCAAAGGTATGAAGCACCAAACGTTCTGCTGAATAAGAGACTCAGTGCAGATTGTCCAACAGCTCACGGATTTCTTCTCGCCTGCGGTAGATCTTTTTCACTCCTCTTGGAAGATTGCGACACGATGAAAGATTAAGGTAGTTCAGAGCCATCATTCTTTCAACGACTGGCCTGCAGGAAAAGTGCAGATAGAGAGAACTGGACATTTAACATCTCCTAATAACAGCATGACTGAACACAGGAAGGAAAGGTCCTGTGATGTACTATTTACTACATGTTGTATACCTTATAATAAGACTAGACAACATTTAACATCATAAAACAAAACAGCAGAATCACTTAAGGAGGATAAATCTGTTGGAGAAACACCAGCAAGAAAAAGAGAAACTGTAGAAGTTCCAAAGTGGCAAATAATAACTTTATTCAGGAACAAGTAGAACCTGAAATAATATGAAAATGAGAAAAAAGGAAGAAATTCATAATTTACAGTAATATTTACAGGATGATAACTAGTATAAATGGTTCTGTCTCTATGATGACTCCCTTTTTAGTAGCTCAGTTCATTAGAACTCCTTTAAAAAACAAACAAACTATAAATTAATTTCTGAGTGACAACATGAAGAAAGAAGTGAGGTACTATTGTTAAGGGAATTTTTCTATTTAATCAGGTTTAAATTAATTTGTTACATTTTTAGTAAATGCATCTAGGGAGAAGGTCATGTTAGAAATCCTCAGTGTTTAAACAGAAGTCAGTAAGCAGCAAGATATCAACAGGACACTTTGACCTCATGCTTCACGTTCTACTCAGGGTGGTGTGATTCGGCCTTACGGGGCCAGACAGCCAGACTGAGTAGGAGGCACTGAAGAAAGTCATCTTTGATTACAACATACTATTTAATGTTAGGAATGGAAGGGTTGGGAAGAGCTTGAGCAACGGCACTCTTCTGGGTGCACTCTTATCTTCTATAGTGACCAATATGCCTGAAGGACTCCAGTTTCATCTCAGTTTAAGAACAAGATATTTTTCCACTATCCACTTGGAGCTCTCATCTTGGTTTTAATATAAATTTTTTAGAAGCGCCGAGTTTCAGTTTCAACTCACACCAACCCAGAAGTAATGTTCATAACCAGATCTTTTAGTAACACACAATGCTGGAAAAAAGAATTTACATCCCTCTGTGTTTTTCTTTTTGCCTTGTATACTTACTGTACAAACTGAACTGGAATGAGTGACTGTTCACTTTACAAATTTCAATAAAGTACAAAAAAACAAAAAACAAAACAAAAAACAAGCTGGTAGATAACACACCACAGCACTGAGACTGCCCTCGTTAAAGTTTTTACTGACATCAGCATAAATACAGACTGTGGTAGAACCACAGTGCTGGTTCTGTTGGACCTCAGTGTTGATCATGATATATTATTGGAACGACTGGAGAGCTGGGTTGGACTCTCTGGTGCAGGACTTGGCTGGTTTGAGTCTTACCTAAAGAACAGGGACTTCTTTGTTTTAATAGGAAACTTTTCATCAGAATGCACAGAAATCACATGTGGGGTGCCCCAGGGCTCCATCCTGGGGCCCCTCTTATTTATTATCTACATGCTCCCTCTAGGCAAGATTATAACAACCAATCAGATTAGCTACCATAACTATGCAGATGATACTCAGCTTTACATTACAATGTCACCAGGTGAGTTTGAACCCATCCAAACCCAAAGTAAATGCATCGACCAAATCAATGGATGGATGTGTCATAACCTTCTCCAGCTGAACAGAAACAAAACTGAAGTAATTACTTTTGGACCTAAAGAGGAAAGATCAACAGTCAGCACACAGCTTCAGTTAATCCAGCTAGAAACTACTGATCAGGCCTGAAATCTAGGTGTAGTAATGGACTCAGACCTGAACCTCCAGGGTCACATAAAGGTCAATAACAAGGTCAGCCTTCTATCACCTGAAGAACATTTCTAGGATTAAAGGACTCATCCATGCGTTTATCTTTAGTTGGATTGATTACTGCAACAGCGTCTTCACAGGTCTGCCTAAAAAGTCAATCAGACAGCTGCAGCTGATCCAGAACGCTGCTGCTCGTGTTCCTCACTAGAACCAGGAAAGTAGAGCACATCACCCCAGTTCTAAAGTCCTTACACTGGCTCCCTGTAGCTCAGAGAATAGACTTCTAAATACTTTTACTAGTTTATAAATCATTACATGGCTTAGCACCAAAATATGATGAAGATCTACTGTTACTATAGCAACCCCCCCCAGACCAATCAGGTCCTCTAATTCCAGTCGACTCAACATCCCTAGAATCAGAACCAAACATGGAGAAGCAGCTTTCAGTTTCTATGCTCCTCTAATCTGGAACAAACTTCCAGACGAGTGTAGAGCTGCTGAAACACGGAGATCTTTTAAATCACAATTAAAAACGGATCTGTTTAGAGCTGACTTTGGGTAATGCTATCATGTTTTTTGTTTGTTTCTTGCTTTATTGCTATTTTTACTTTATACTCTTTGTCTGTTTTACTGCTATTTAACCCAATTCCAACCAAATTATTTAAAGAAGTGTTCCATTTGGTTCCTGGCCCCATTTTGGATATGATGAATCTATCCTTAGTAAACGGATACGTACCACAGGAATTTAAAATAGCTGTAATTAAACCTTTACTCAAGAAACCTTCCCTTGATCAAGATGACTTAGTGAATTACAGACCTAAATCTAACCTTCCTTTCTTATCCAAAGTCCTTGAGAAAATTGTTGCTAATCAAGTCTGTGAGCATCTAAACAGTAACGAGCTGTTTGAAGAGTTTGTCAGGTTTTAGAGCTCATCATAGCACTGAAACAGCACTGGTGAAGGTTACTAATGATATTCTCATGGCCTCAGATAATGGACTGGTGTCTGTTCTGGTTTTGTTAGATCTCAGTGCTGCTTTTGACACAGTCGATCATAATATTCTCTTAGAAAGGCTTGAACATGTTGCAGGGATCAAAGGAACAGCACTAGGCTGGTTTAAATCTGATTTGTCTGATAGATTCCAGTTTGTTCATCTAAATGATAAATCTTCTTCACTCTCAAGGGTTACTTGTGGAGTTCCACAGGGTTCTGTGCTTGGACCAATTCTTTTCACCATATATATGCTTCCAATTGGTAGAATCATTAGACGGCATGGGATAAATTTCCACAGCTATGCCGATGATACACAACTATATTTATCCATAAATCCTGATGAACCCAGTCAGTTAGGTAGATTACAGGCATGTCTGGAAGACATAAAAACATGGATGAATCTAAACTTTTTGCTCTTAAATTCTGACAAAACAGAAGTTTCTGTCTTTGGACCAGAACTTCTAAAACAGAAACTGATTAGTCAATCACTTCATCTGGATGGCATTAAATTGGCCCCCAGTAATAACGTAAAGAACCTCGGCGTTATTTCTGACCAAGACTTGACATTTAGATCCCATATTAAACAGGTTTCTAGGATTTCTTTCTTTCACCTCCGGAATATTTCTAAAATTAGAAACATCCTGTCCAGGAGTGATGCTGAGAAACTAGTCCATGCATTTGTTACCTCAAGGCTGGACTACTGTAATTCTTTACTATCAGGAAGTCCACAAAATGCCATTAAAAGCCTTCAGTTGATCCAAAATGCTGCAGCAAGAGTTCTGATGAATATTAAAAAGAGAGATCACATTTCTCCTGTTTTAGCTTCCCTTCATTGGCTCCCTGTTAAATCCAGAATAGAATATAAGATCCTCCTTCTTCCATATAAAGCCCTTAATAATCAGCTCCATCATACATCAGAGATTTAATTGGTCCTCTCTCTGTTTACTCTGTTTACTTTTAAGGCCAGGCTTAAAACTTTCCTTTTTGATAAAGCTTATAGTTAGAGTGGCTTAGGTCATCCTGAGCTATCTCTGTAGTTATGCTGCTATAGGCTTAGACTGCTGGAGGACAGACTTACCAATTTTCTTCACTCTGCTACTTTTCTCTCCTACTACTCTCTAGTTGTATTATTTGCTGTTATTTCGACTGTTAACTTGGTTTTCTCTCAGTGTTTTTCTCTCCATAGAAGATATACCTGGTCTGGTATCCTGCTTGGCTGCAATGCCCTGTTGGACGGGGGGCATCGACTGGGATGATCCTCCCAGTAACTGAACATCCACTGTGTCCTGTTATCAGATTTTTACTTTCTGTAACATAGAAAGTTCTCTTATATCAGATCTTCTGTTCTTTCTGTGTCTCTGCTCTGTCTTCTCAAACCCCCAGACGGTCGTGGCAGATGGCCGCTCCTACTGAGCCTGGTTCTGTTGGAGATTTCTTCCTGTTAAAGGGGAGTTTTTCCTCTCCACCGTCGCTACATGCTTGCTCAGTATGAGGGATTGCTGAAGGATTGCTGTGGTTGGAAAGTCTGCATCAACGGGGCCCAACCTCACGCCAATGACTGACGCAATCTGCTGGGATTCCTTAGATAGAAACTTTAATCTGGAACGTTTGGATGATTGGATTGAAATGACTTTTCTTGAAAAGTGCCTTGAGATGACGTCTGTTGTGAATCGGCGCTATATAATTAAACTGAATTGAATTGATATTTCACCACTTAATCCTGTAAAACACCTTGAATCCCCTTGTTTATGAAAGTGTTATACTAATAAAACTGCCTTGCCTTGTCCACCAACCTGTTAGCAGAACAAATCTAGATAGACATTTAGCTTTAAATATATTTCTGGGCCAAACTTTGAGGTAAAACAAGCCGCTGACATTCTGCTGGCTCCGTTTCGATGAACAGAACCAGAACAGGTCTTCCCACAAATCCGATGGGGGATGTATTACCTGAGAGCCTGCGGTGTGATTTTGGTGCCGCTGAGGTTCAGAGAGAGCAGCGTGTCTGCGTCAGCCACCTGAGGAAGGAACGTCAGCGCCACCTCCAGGTCGGCCTCAGTAAAAGGCTGATTGGTGATGTCGAGCTGCTGCAGCGTCTGGCCCCACTTCTCTATCAGCAGGTGAAGGTTCTTCTTCACAGACGTGAAACCAATGTTCTTTGTGAAATATTGACCCCAGAACAGACACTCAAGCTCTGAAAGACATTCATAAAAGCAGAACTGATCAGCAAATGTCTCCCATCGGCTATCCTAGTTCCGTCTACCATCCTACATCAAATCTGCCAATAATATAAAAAACTAATATAGTACAACGTAATGTAACAGTTCCAAATAATAAAAATAAAGTACATTTTAGCTGGGGTTACATAGCAGTGAAACTTGGAGTTTCCTGTGTTGACTTTACAAGTTCTCCATGTGCATGAGTGGGTTCTCTCCAGGTACTCCCTAACCTTCTGGATCAGTAAACGACCCTTAGATGTGAGCATGTGTTCGCCGCATTCTGGATCTCTCTGTTCTGGGTGTAAATTATGTGAATATTAGTGATAATTGTGCCGCAAACCACAGAACTAAGCTAGTGCAGACTCCTAGAACTTGCTCGTTTGGTAAAAAGTAGAAAAAGTACAAGCAGAAATGTGGCGTCTTTTACACACTTGGACATGGTAACTGTGCCAGACCGCAGGTCGTGATCCGTGTGGAGCCTCGCAGGTCCAGCACTCGCAGCTTGGTGGAGCCGAACAGAATATCCAGCAGAACCTGGTCCGTCATGTAGGAATACTCGGTGTTGGCGATGCAAAACTCCTCCAGCTGTGGGAATCCGACTTCTGACTCGTCTCTTTTACGCATGGCTTTGTGCTGAATTTGGATGTTAAACATCCGGAAGATCTGAAACAAAGAGAGAAAAGAAGATTATTAGATTAACAACACAGGAAACAGATCTGGTACCATATAGACCATTCAGATTCAGAGAAAAAACTAATCGATTTAAGGGAAAAAGTCCATTTTACATTTGTTTCTATGTAGAAATCCTGGCATATTATTATTATTATTATCAGTGATGATGAGGAGGAGCATCTTACAGAGTTTATAGTAATTTGTTATAATAGATGCAGTTAAACTCATAACAAGCTTTAGGACGATCAGAGAGATGTGTGAAAAACTGATTTTAGGTTGTGTCCATCGAAAAGATATATAAACAGTGAGTGCTGCACCAATTTAAATCTATTACCCAGGATGCCATGCTCTCCTTCATCGTCTCACACTTTTTTTTATTACTTTTATAATCGTTTACAACATATTGTACAATCATCTTATAAATCACATTGCAGTTTCAACCCCCATCCTCACATCCCCCTAAAAATAAAATAAAAAGTAACTGGCCAAGTGTACAAGTATATATATATATATATATATATATATATATATATATACACACACACACACACTCCATTTTTGATAACATCTCAGGGATTAAAAAGGTCTCAGATTTAGCATATTTTTTCAGATGGAACATCTACAGTAATTTATTAATGGTAATAATTTATTCCACCATTGCTGCTGCGTTGGGGACTTGATGTTTTTCCATAATAACAAAAAACATTTATCTGCAGCCGCCACTGCAAGAAGAACTAACTTCTGTTGATGTTTGTTAAACTCCTCTAGTATTTCTGTATCCCCCAACACTTGGATCGCTCACAATTTGTTTTTGGAATAATGTGCCCAAATGTAGAGTACAGAATCCCAATATTTCCCCGAACATGTGGTATAAACCATCCATCCATCCATATTGCAGGAGACTGGGTTGGGTACATCTGATGTAACGTTTTGGGAGAGTAATACGTTCGGTTTAGCAGATTTAGTTGAATGAATCTATGTCTTGTATTTGTAAGAATATTCTGTAAGGATCTTTTCCCATCTCTGTATTGTTTACATTTTCCTAGATCTTTTTCCCATTTTTCCTTATTAGTTACATTTTCTTTTCTACAATTCTTATTAATCAGTAAATACATGTTGATAGAATTTGTGTGAATTCATTTTTTCAATTTCTCTATTAATGGGCTTTCACCCAATATTTTGGATGGGATTTTTTCGTTTTGTCTCTTATCTACCTTTTCAACTGTAAACATTAATATAACACGGGGAGTTTAAATTGTTCTCTAATATTGGAAAAATCTTTAAGTACTGTATCCTTACATAGATCTCCTATGGTATAAATCCCTGCTTTCTTCCATCTATAAGATATTCTATCTGAGAAGCCAGAGGGTAAACAGGAATGATGCCATAATGGAGTGTTGTAAAATAATCTCTTATGAATATTCTGCCAACAAAACTGAATTTATAGCTATCCCTCCTAAGTTTTTACAGTCCTGAAAATATTTTAAATATTTTAGAGTTAATGGTTGGCACATATATATTTCGATATAAGAAAAGGATGAAAGTCCTGATGCTGTTTCCTCGTCCACAGCAGGACTAGAAGTGATGATGAAGGTGCAGAAACCTTCTGCAGATTAAGCCAGCACCAGGTGTGCTTTAGGTCTGCCATTACTTGGGAATCAGGTTTTCCAGATTAGCTGTGATGAAGCCAGTCTAGGACTAACATCTGTTAGGAAACAACTCTAATATCAGCGCAGATAAATTCTCCATCAGAGCAACACAGGGAACGTTTGTCTCAGGTAGATCATTTAGTTAAAATAGATTTGAACAGAGAAAATGTCTTACCTTAAGTTTGGGGCAGGCCTTCTGCAGCGACTGAAAGCAAACAGAAAGTTCTGTGTCTTTACAGTCGAGCTTCTTATTAACTTCCAACAGCTCCAAATCAGGACAGAATCCTTTCTGCAAAGACACGAGAATCCACCTGTAAGAAGAGATTTCCAGCAGGCAGGTTGTAAAAACATGAGTGGGAAGCAGCCTTACAGTTATTGCTGCCAGAACTTTGTCGTTTTTATGACTGCGGGTGAAGAGCATCTGCCTGATCTGCTTCCCGTGCCTCTCAAGGAACTCCACGACTCCTTCAACCTGAAACTGCAGCAGAGGAAAAGCACTTTACAAACCCAGAAGTTTCTATTAATGAACCAATAACCTGATGATTATTACATTACACATTAGATGAGTTACCTCAGGCATTATGAAGCTAAAATGAAATACTTGTTCACCGAGTGACATGTTTCGGTAAAGTTTTCGTAAAGCTCCCTTCAGCTGTAGGCCCATAGGACAATGGTACGGTATGCTATGGGCGGAGCTACGGGCGTGACACAACACTTCCATTGATTGAGTGACAGTTTGTCGATGCACCAGTACGATGCCATGTTGGGGGTTGGCGGTGGAAACGCTCCGCTAAAGATGTCGAACCGAACCGCTCAGTGGAAACGAGGCATTAGAGTCTTTTCTCTTTGCCCTCCGAATCAAAGTTAAATTCATAAAAAGTTCAGATCCTTTTGTTCCATAAGTAGTTCTGCTTACTGTAGACTTCATGTTCTTCCTGATGGTGGACATTTATTATCAGTAGCCATTTTGTGGTCGGGTCTTTTTATTCATGTGACATCACCGCTTTAAAAGCGGTTAACTTCCTTCGCTCTCCCAGAAACCAGAACAACAGAGATTATGCACAATTTGAATGTGTGCGTTGCATGTTATTAATGGGTGTATGAAGAGGATGGATTATTCATTGCAGCTGCACACTGAGGTCACTTTACATTTATGTAGAAGATCCTCCAAAACTGTTGCAAAAAAGTACATAATGCCTTGAAGTATCTGTGTGTGCTTCTTCCTTTATTGCCGTTTTTACTTTATATGCTTTGTGTTTTATTGCTGTTTTTATTTTACCACTAATCATGTAAAGCTCCTTCAATCATCTTGTTGTTGAAAGTGTTGCTATACAAATAAAATGGCCTTGCCTTGCCATAAACGACTCCCAGCGAGGTGATGAATCTGAAATCCAGCTTCCTACTCCCAAATGTTGTGGCAGAGTCTTCATCTTCTGTACATCTGCTCTCAGCAAAATGTTCCTTCTATTCTGATTGCTTTTAATATGGGAATATTCAAACGAGGCCGTATTCAGGAATATCTACCTCCACATGGAAACACAGAGAAAGGCCCAAAATGTTGTTTTACTCCCTCACACCTGTAGGGGGCGCTAAGCGCATAAAGCCTCCACATCAGGTTAGTGGTAGACACAACGAGAAAACTAGAATGGCGACTGGAGTCTCTTTGAAGAACTAGTAGTCCACCATTGTTGCTGCGGTTGGAGTTATACGTCAATGTTTTCCCTAAACATGCCTTTTCCCTGTTCACATGAATACACACTGGAACCTGGTTACCATGGGGTTAAAAACGGTCCTGTGTGGACAAGCCCCAAAGAGATAATCAGGAAATATAATTATTAAATACTCAAAAACAATATTTTCAAATCTGCTGGTGAAGAACATTTGTAATCTTGGTGTAGAAATGCCCTGACTTGTTAATCAGATGGTTAAATTGTGTTTTTATCGGCTGAGACGTCTCACCAAATTAAAACCCACCTTGAGACAGTGATTCATGCTTTTATTACCCCAAGGTTGAACTAATCCAATTCACATCTCTTTGGTATTTCAAAAGCAGCTGATTCAGAATAAAGCACAAGGTTTCTGACAAGCACAGGCCGTCTGCAGCACATCACTGGATCCCTGCGCACTTTCCGCTACGCTTCTAAATGTTAATGTTTGTCTTTAAGGCCTTGAATGGTTTGGCCCCTCCGTATATTTCAGAACTACTCACCCGTATATCCCAGGCCGGTCCTCACGGTCAGCTGATCAGCATCTACTACAGATCCAGAGACTCTGCTGTAAAACCCCGTGGTGAACAACCAGCTTTCCCAATTTGGGCCCCAAAACTGTGGAATGACTTTCCCTTGGATGTCAGACTTTCTTCTTCTATCCGAATGTTCAAGTATCGTTTAAAGACACACTTTTATTCTGCTGCTTTTAGTGCCAAGTTTTACTTCTTTATGTTGTATTTATCTGTTCATTCTTTTCCATATGCCTGAGTTTCCTTTGATTGCTTTTTAATCTCTTTTAGTTTAATATTGTACAGCAGTTTGGTCGGATCGCATGCTGTTTTTGATTGTGCTCTATCAAATAAATGGTATGGTATATGTCTAAATAAAACAGTCATTCTACTAGATTATATATATAAATATGCAACAATGAGCGACACTCGTGTTCAGTCATTAGATGTTGGTGCTTTCCGTGGTACCTCTGAATGCTGCAGGTTGATCGTTTGCAGGAAGCGGCTGTGCAGGCCGAGGCTGTGGATGCCGCTTGCTGTCAGACCTTTGCAGTAAGACAGGTGGACTGAATGAAGATGAGGACAAAACTTTGAAACGGTCTGAAAGAGATGAAGAAAAACGAAGCAAATTTCACCAATAAGAGATTTGCACTTAAAAAATATGTAGTTAGATTTTGTAGTAAAGAATAACTGATATATTTCCAGGGGATAAGTTTCTCATTTATCAGATCATGTGGAAAGCTGCAGATCTAAACTTTAGAAATACCTCTAAAGCGAAGTCAACATTGTTTGCCCAGTGACAGAGAGTGAAGTCACGCAGCTGGGAGAATCTAAAGAAGAAGAAGTCATCAGAGGGTTTTTACAGATGGAAAACAAGACTTTAGCTCTAAGTCAGACCAGCAGAACCTCGGACCTGTTTAGAGCCAACCAGTTAACAGTCTCCTTTATCCTGCTTGTGGTCTTTTCAGTCTGACCTCTAGCTGGTTGGATCCAACAGTGACTTACTGTCACCTTTCTCCACAGAATCAAAGTGGAGGCGGCGGCGTTCCACAGGCGACAAACTCTGCCGACCCTGCACCGCAAACACAACAGGAGGAGTCAGACTGAACCTCTGAAATCACTGAAGGAGGTTGTGATTGTCAGCTCCTCATATGAAATGATGTTTATTACCTGCAGAGAAAAGGCACGGCCCCGTCTTGAACAACCACCAGGTGAAATATGCTGACCAGCACCTCCTCTGGTAGATGCTGTCCCCATCTATCCTCAGACTCCAGCTGATGCTCAGGAAACTTTTCCTCTTCTTCCTCCATAACTCCCTTCTTTTCCGGTCTAGGTTTAGGTTGGATGAACTTTTTCTTCTTTTTCTGATGCTTTAGCGACTTTGCTTTGGAACCTTTTTTTCTCCTATGAGTCCAAAGCAAGCCTTCAGACTGAGAGGAAGTATTCGATATGTAGAGCAGCATGTCTTCCCCCTGCTGGATGGTGTAGTCGGGTCGGGACACTCGGGCCTTTTTGCCTTTCTTTGTTTTAACGCTCACCTTTCTTTTCAGCTGTGCTTTCCTCGACCTCGATGCTCCATCGCCGTCCTCTCTTCCATTCTGGACTGAACCTCCTGATGCCTCCATCACTGCTGCTGTCCTGGTTTTAGTCGCAGCAGAAATCAGCATGAAGGAGACAAAAACAGGAGAAAGTTGGCTGGTTAGACATTTTTCACACAGTCAAATAATAAATGCTGTCCAATAAAATCTGGTTTTCCTTTGATTTGACCTGGAACCATATCATCTTGTCCGAGTTTTTCAAACTGTATAAATATAAAAACTTATTTCTTTTTCACACAGATCCAGCTTTGACAGCCACTTATTTCAATATATCAGCCTCTGATATGTTAACATCTCTTCTCTTGATGGCACATTTTTATCTGGGACTGTGGCTCAGTGGGTAGGGTAGGAGGGTCGTAGGTTCAATTCCAGCTTCCTTCTGTGACATGGGGCTCTACTGAGCCCTGTGTCAGTGTGTGACTGGATGAATGTGGCTCCAGTGTAAAGTCTGTTGTGGAGAGAATCTCTTCAGCCATCATCAGAACCAGGGACTATAATAGGCTCAACAACCTGATAAAGAAGGTTCTGGTTCTGTTCCGGTTCAGTTCTGAGGACGACTGTGGAACATCTGGAGATGATGCTGCAAAGAAGGATTCTTCATAAAATCAAGAACATTATGGACAACCCTGAGCATCCTCAACATGAGACAGTCACACAACAACAGTGTCTTCAGTTTAGCTGCAACACAGAGCCACAGCCATCATGATCTACAACTAAACTTCATTTCTATTTTTGAATTGAATTGAACTGAAGCACTCATATGAAAGTGTTCAGTATGACTAGAAAAGTGTAATATAAGTTCAGACCATGAACCGTTATTTCTTTTTAATGGTGCATACACATTTTGTTCTTAATTAACCTACTCAGTTTCACATTTCTTTTAAATGCTATTTCTTTCTTAACTATACAGCATTATTTTTATATTTCTTACCTTCTTACCCGATTTTCCATGCTGTAAAGAATCTGCTGCTACAACTTTTACAAAAACTGAAGTGTTATTTATAATAAGTATATGACTTTTTTAACGTCAGTACTTTAAATCATTTAATGGTTTAGTAGAAAATTATTTCTCCCTTTCTCTGCTTTCTGAAAGTCACTGTGGTCAAAGTGTATTTTGTATATAGTGGATAATTCAGCTGATGTAATATTCACATCATACCTTTTTTTGATTATTGTTGCTAGAAAGATAAAGCCCCATCTTGTTTATGGTTTTATTTGGGGCTTTCAGGTCTGGAATTCGTGACTTTAAACAGATTATTCATGTTGTTTCCGGAACCTAAAATAATCTCTCCATTCAGGTTAAAGTCCCTGAGTTGAAAGCTGCTCTCAGAAACTACATTTTAACACGTTTCAGCTTTATTTCTACTGCTTTAAGACTTCATGTCTTCCCTTTCGGTCCCAATGAAGCTGCGCGCGCATCTCGATTGTTTACAACCCGAAGCTTAGCCTAACTAGCATCAGCTAACTAGCATCAGCTAACTACGTTAATTGAATAGAACAACATTGAATATACTACTGTATTGTACGGATCTGAAGCCGCTCATATTACTTCAGCTATTATATACAACAGAAGCCGCTTAAGTGAGAGAAAAAGCGAATATTTACTTTACCTTTTCTGATGCTAGCTCTAAAAGCTGCAGCAGACCCAACTTACATTCCGCTTCTCTATTCTGGTTGGTCAAGACTTTAACAACCGCCCGCCTTCAGATGAAACTGACCAATCACGGAGCAGCACCGATTTTTTTCTGCCAGCAGGTCGAGTTGTGGTGGTTTCAGGGTGAGTTTGTCTCTAAAAATAATTTCTACTGCTTTCGAAGCTGCAATATTCATCATCAAACTCAGCCTGTCTTTTAAATAACGTCACATGACTCAGGTTAGACGTCACATGACCAGAGTTTGTTGCAGTTAAAGGCTAACAAGGGGAGTTGCTCCCGATGCTAACTCATGTGCAGCTTTTACACCGTGGTCCTGTTAGGAGGCAGCATTCTGCTTTACACTTCCATCTGCAGTTTCATTATTTTTAATCATTTAATGGTATTAACCCTAACTAAGTGAGAAAATAAAATTAATTAATTAAAATATAATTTTAGATTGTCAAGGAGGAATAGCTTTCTGTGTTTTTCCCGGCTTGGATCAATACACAAACGGAAGTATATATATTGAAATAGTGTTTTTATTCCTGGATATTATGCAGTTTAAAAAAACCCAGTGTATAATAGTTGGGCTACCACAAACTATTATTTAAAAATCATCTAGTCACTATTTATTTTAGCGACTAGCAAGGCCGCATCCAGAGTGTTAAAATGAGTGAGCTCCATCCATCCAGGGCCGTAACCATCATGTCCAAAGCGAGGGGGACACAGTTCTCCCATTCAGTCTCACCTTTCCTCAGTGGCTAATAACCATTTAAATCACTGTTGCACAGTAAGTGAGCTGGTTCAGTTATCAGCCATATTAATATTGGTTCAAAGACAGTTAATGATCATTATTACTATTAATAAAATGTATTTTTAATTTGTTTCTGCTCAGCAGAAACAAATTAAAAATACATTTTATTAATAGTAATAATGATCATTATTACTATTAATAAAATGTATTTTTAATTTGTTTCTGCTCAGCAGAAACAAATAACTCTCTCAGTCTCTAACTGCTGGAGTCAATCAGGAAAGATTGAACTTGAACAGGTTAAAGGATGAAGGATGAGTTCAGGCTCTGGCTTTACTATAGAAGCTCGCTAAACTCACCCCCATTATTATTTCTTCTTCTTCTTCTTCTACTGCCGCCGGTCGAAAATGAGCATTTTCTCTGCATCAAAATGTCTTTAAAATTCACAGACATCATATGTTCGATCCATGGAACATTTCTAACGGGATCAGAAAAGAACTTTTATTGCGTCATTGACTCACATTCCTTTTTTTGACGGTAGGGGACTGGATGGAGATGGGCGGGGCTTAGGCTCCCCATATGGCCCTGCCCCCTTACATCAACAATAGTAGCTGTAGTGGAAACGTGTTTATATTACTAGACACAATTGTAAGAAAGCGTCTCAAATCAACGTTACATGTAGAGCCTGCAACTATAAAAGTGATGTTTGCATATGGACAGTACAGTTTGATGTTTGTACTACCAACAATGGCTCTCTGGGTGTCGCCATATTGGAATCCCGACTTTCTGACTACGATACGTTAACATCCATCCATCCATCCGTTCGTCCATCTACCCATCCATCCATCCATCCATCCATCCGTCCATCCATCCATCCATCCGTTCGTCCATCTACCCATCCATCCATCTATCCATCCATCCATCCATCCGTTCGTCCATCTACCCATCCATCCATCTACCCATCCATCCATCTACCCATCCATCTACCCATCCATCCATCCATCCGTTCGTCCATCTACCCATCCATCCCTCCGTTCGTCCATCTACCCATCCATCCATCCGTTCGTCCATCTACCCATCCATCCATCCGTTCGTCCATCTACCCATCCATCCATCCATCCATCCATCCATCCATCCATCCGTTCCTCCTTCTATTCATCCATCCATCTGTAATCCAACCTTTATAATCCTACTTCATACTCAGACCTACTTATGAAGTTACAGGAGCAGAGGTGTACATACATACATGAAAATAAATACAGTAGTTAAAATGGAGCAAAATAAAATGCAACAAAACAAGAATAACAGCTCAAGATCAATCACAGCAACACTTTATATTGATAGAAGCGGTGATTAAAAGTTGAAGTTGATTTAATGCTTTGTTGCAGCATTTTCTAAAATGTATGATAACAAAAAGGCAGATCTTCTTGTCTCTGTACAGATGCTCAGAGCCAGCAAAGTGAACCATGATCAAAATCTGTTTTCTAACATCCTTGGAAAGATGGTCTGATAAATATGAAGAGATTTTGTAAAATGCAATTATTTTCAGGTATTAGGGGATAAAGCTTTTCAAATCAAACTGGACCTGTATTAAATTATAGATGCTCCTCTGTGTTATGTAGTAAATGAAACAGGATTACCACATTTTATCTAGCTACACACAGACCTCTAGAAACAAGAAATCCCTTTAATAGAACCTTTCTGAGAACGTGAAGCTGGCAATTACAAAGTATCTGAGCTCCATCAGTCTAGAAATGGTGCTGGGAACCATCTCTAAAGTTCTGGACTCCAGAGAACCTCAGAGAGAACCATGATCCACGGAGAACACCTGAACCGGAGGAGAACCTTCCTAGGAGAGGCCGACCCACCAGAATTACTCCAGGAGCTCATCAACGACTCATCCAGGAGGTCCAGAAGAACCCAGAACATCATCTAAAGCTCTGCAGGCCTCACTGCCTCAGCTAAGGTCAGAGGTCAAGATTCAACAACCAGAAAGAGAGAAAAAGAGATCCAGGACCAGAAACCTCTGCTGAACCAGAACCCAAAGACCCGTCTCACATTAACCAGAAAACATCCTGATGATCCCAAAGAATTATGGGAAAATATTCTGAGGACTGAAGAGACAGAAGTGGACCTTTCTAGAAGGTTCTGGTTCTGTTCCATCGGATCTAAACTAACGCAGCACCTTAGAACCAGAACATCATAGCTACAGTCACACACGGTGGTGGCAGAGTGATGCTCTGGGCTGCTTCAGGATTAGGATGACTTGGTGTTATTGTTGGATCTATTATTTGAAGGCCCGTTCATCGATTTGTGACGTTAAACCCGACTTCAATTGGTACCACATCAGAACAGCCGTCCTGGTAGAATCCGTTTATTATTCGTCCTTTTTTATTTTCCACCGACAAAAGTCAAAAAATTAAAGCATGATTTGGTTTTTGTTGGTTTTCCTTTATTTGATTTTAATCCTCCGATCAAAAATAAAAAATGAAAAACGGGCCACAAAACAGAATTTGATTTTAATATTGGACATTTCCCACGACTATCAGATTCAGTGACTCTAGGGGGCGCTGTTTCACTCCTGGACGAATTATGATTCTCCTATCATAATACGTGACCCCTCTATAACTCCTGAAAGAAAAATGGAGGAGGGATGAACCTCCAATAGGTAACTGAGTGGATCTGTTATAATATTCAGTTTGTGAATGGTGACAGAAGGTCAGTGGCTCACAGCTCCTATCATAATATGTGACCCGTCCAATAATGTAAGAGGTTTACGTAGATTGAGTGTTGGGCTTGTGAGGTACACTGCGTTTGTTCAGGAGGAGTCAGCCAAACAGCGCCCCCTACAGTCACAGAGTCAGATAGAAAATGTCGGTCAGGCAGCCCATTTTTCAGTCATGTATTTTCGATCCGTTTGATTTGATTGGGGCGACCGTGGCTCAGGAGGTAGATCGTCCTGTAAGCGGAGGGTTGCTGGTTCAAACCCCCGCTCTGTTTGTCTCGGTCATTGTGTCCTTCACCCACCTTGCCTCCAGGGGGCGCCAGTGTGCCCCATAGGTACGACGTAGCTCACCATCACCAGTGAGTGAATGAGTGAATGTTCTGTGAAGTGCGTTGGGGTCCTCAGGACTAGGGATAGGCATAATTAATCAACGATCGATTAATTGATCATTAAGAATTTCATCGATGACATTTTTTTTACCGATCAATTAACGCACGTTCTGTTGCATAGTGTGTGTTTTGAAGGAATGCAATAAATGTTGCTATGTGGCCATAATTAAACACTTGACCACATGAGGGCGATGACTGAAAATAAAACCCACAGGCCGAATCAGTTTCTTCCCAGTTTCTGTGTATTTCAAAAGTAGCAAAGTGTGGCGTGGGACCAGTTGGACTTTAAAAAAAAACTCTCGGTTCACTGCCAACACTGTGAAGCTGTGTATAAGTACTTGAACGCACTTCTAACCCTGGTTAGAAGCGGAGCATCCAGCTCTTGGTCTCATCACCCTCACAGCGACGTCTGTCCCTCACGTCTGTCCCTCACAGCGACGTCTGTCCCTCACGTCTGTCCCTCACGTCTGTCCCTCACGTCTGTCCCTCACGTCTGTCCCTCACGTCTGTCCCTCACGGCGACGTCTGTCCCTCACGGCGACGTCTGTCCCTCACGGCCACGTCTGTCCCCTCACGGCCACGTCTGTCCCTCACGGCCACGTCTGTCCCCTCACAGCGACGTCTGTCCCTCACGGCCACGTCTGTCCCTCACGGCCACGTCTGTCCCCTCACGGCGACGTCTGTCCCTCACGGCCACGTCTGTCCCCTCACAGCGACGTCTGTCCCTCACGGCCACGTCTGTCCCCTCACAGCGACGTCTGTCCCTCACGTCTGTCCCCTCACAGGGACGTCTGTCCCTCACGTCTGTCCCTCACGTCTGTCCCCTCACAGGGACGTCTGTCCCTCACGTCTGTCCCTCACGTCTGTCCCTCACAGCGACGTCTGTCCCTCACGTCTGTCCCTCACGTCTGTCCCTCACGTCTGTCCCTCACGTCTGTCCCTCACGTCTGTCCCTCACGGCGACGTCTGTCCCTCACGGCGACGTCTGTCCCTCACGGCGACGTCTGTCCCTCACGGCCACGTCCGTCCCCTCACAGCGACGTCTGTCCCTCACGTCTGTCCCTCACGGCCACGTCTGTCCCTCACGGCCACGTCTGTCCCTCACGGCCACGTCTGTCCCCTCACGGCCACGTCTGTCCCTCACGGCCACGTCTGTCCCCTCACGGCCACGTCTGTCCCTCACGGCCACGTCTGTCCCCTAACAGCGACGTCTGTCCCTCACGGCCACGTCTGTCCCCTCACGGCCACGTCTGTCCCTCACGGCCACGTCTGTCCCTCACAGCGACGTCTGTCCCTCACGTCTGTCCCTCACGGCCACGTCCGTCCCCTCACGGCGACGTCTGTCCCTCACGTCTGTCCCTCACGGCCACGTCTGTCCCCTCACGGCCACGTCTGTCCCTCACGGCCACGTCTGTCCCCTCACGGCCACGTCTGTCCCCTCACAGCGACGTCTGTCCCTCACGGCCACGTCTGTCCCTCACGGCCACGTCTGTCCCCTCACGGCCATGTCTGTCCCCTCACGGCCACGTCTGTCCCCTCACAGCGACGTCTGTCCCCTCACGTCTGTCCCTCACGTCTGTCCCTCACGTCTGTCCCTCACGGCGACGTCTGTCCCCTCACGGCGACGTCTGTCCCTCACGGCCACGTCTGTCCCTCACGGCCATGTCTGTCCCCTCACAGCGACGTCTGTCCCTCACGTCTGTCCCTCACAGCGACGTCTGTCCCTCACGTCTGTCCCTCACGTCTGTCCCTCACGTCTGTCCCTCACGTCTGTCCCTCACAGCGACGTCTGTCCCTCACGTCTGTCCCTCACGTCTGTCCCTCACGTCTGTCCCTCACGTCTGTCCCTCACGTCTGTCCCTCACGGCGACGTCTGTCCCTCACGGCCACGTCTGTCCCTCACGGCCACGTCCGTCCCCTCACAGCGACGTCTGTCCCTCACGTCTGTCCCTCACGGCCACGTCTGTCCCTCACGGCCACGTCTGTCCCTCACGGCCACGTCTGTCCCCTCACGGCCACGTCTGTCCCTCACGGCCACGTCTGTCCCCTCACAGCGACGTCTGTCCCTCACGGCCACGTCTGTCCCCTCACGGCCACGTCTGTCCCTCACGGCCACGTCTGTCCCCTCACGGCCACGTCTGTCCCCTCACAGCGACGTCTGTCCCCTCACGTCTGTCCCCTCACGTCTGTCCCTCACGTCTGTCCCTCACGTCTGTCCCTCACGGCCACCTCTGTCCCTCACAGCGACGTCTGTCCCCTCACAGCGACGTCTGTCCCTCACGGCCACGTCTGTCCCTCACAGCGACGTCTGTCCCTCACGTCTGTCCCTCACGTCTGTCCCTCACGTCTGTCCCTCACGTCTGTCCCTCACGGCCACCTCTGTCCCTCACGGCCACGTCTGTCCCCTCACAGCGACGTCTGTCCCTCACGTCTGTCCCTCACGGCGACGTCTGTCCCTCACGGCCACGTCTGTCCCCTCACAGCGACGTCTGTCCCTCACGGCGACGTCTGTCCCTCACGGCCACGTCTGTCCCCTCACAGCGACGTCTGTCCCTCACGGCCACGTCTGTCCCCTCACAGCGACGTCTGTCCCTCACGGCGACGTCTGTCCCTCACGGCCACGTCTGTCCCCTCACAGCGACGTCTGTCCCTCACGGCCACGTCTGTCCCCTCACAGCGACGTCTGTCCCTCACGTCTGTCCCTCACGTCTGTCCCTCACAGCGACGTCTGTCCCTCACGTCTGTCCCTCACGTCTGTCCCTCACGTCTGTCCCTCACGTCTGTCCCTCACGTCGACGTCTGTCCCTCACGGCGACGTCTGTCCCTCACGGCGACGTCTGTCCCTCACGGCCACGTCCGTCCCCTCACAGCGACGTCTGTCCCTCACGGCCACGTCTGTCCCTCACGGCCACGTCTGTCCCTCACGGCCACGTCTGTCCCCTCACGGCCACGTCTGTCCCTCACGGCCACGTCTGTCCCCTCACAGCGACGTCTGTCCCTCACGGCCACGTCTGTCCCTCACGGCCACGTCTGTCCCCTCACGGCCACGTCTGTCCCTCACGGCCACGTCTGTCCCTCACAGCGACGTCTGTCCCTCACGTCTGTCCCTCACGGCCACGTCCGTCCCCTCACGGCGACGTCTGTCCCTCACGTCTGTCCCTCACGGCCACGTCTGTCCCCTCACGGCCACGTCTGTCCCTCACGGCCACGTCTGTCCCTCACGGCCACGTCTGTCCCCTCACGGCCACGTCTGTCCCCTCACAACGACGTCTGTCCCCTCACGTCTGTCCCTCACGTCTGTCCCTCACGTCTGTCCCTCACGGCGACGTCTGTCCCCTCACAGCGACGTCTGTCCCTCACGGCCACGTCTGTCCCTCACGGCCACGTCTGTCCCCTCACAGCGACGTCTGTCCCTCACGTCTGTCCCTCACGTCTGTCCCTCACGGCCACGTCTGTCCCCTCACAGCGACGTCTGTCCCTCACGTCTGTCCCTCACGTCTGTCCCTCACGGCCACGTCTGTCCCCTCACAGCGACGTCTGTCCCTCACGTCTGTCCCTCACGTCTGTCCCTCACGGCGACGTCTGTCCCTCACGGCCACGTCTGTCCCCTCACAGCGACGTCTGTCCCTCACGGCCACGTCTGTCCCCTCACAGCGACGTCTGTCCCTCACGTCTGTCCCCTCACAGGGACGTCTGTCCCCTCACAGCGACGTCTGTCCCCTCACAGGGACGTCAGTCCCTCACAGCGACGTCTGTCCCCTCACGGCGACGTCTGTCCCCTCACGGCGACGTCTGTCCCCTCACAGCGACGTCTGTCCCCTCACAGCGACGTCTGTCCCTCACAGCGACGTCTGTCCCTCACAGCGACGTCTGTCCCCTCACAGCGACGTCTGTCCCCTCACAGGGACGTCAGTCCCTCACAGCGACGTCAGTCCCTCACGGCGACGTCTGTCCCCTCACGGCAACGTCTGTCCCCTCACGGCGACGTCTGTCCCCTCACAGGGACGTCAGTCCCTCACAGCGACGTCTGTCCCCTCACAGCGACGTCTGTCCCCTCACAGGGACGTCAGTCCCTCACGGCGACGTCAGTCCCTCACGGCGACGTCTGTCCCCTCACAGCGACGTCTGTCCCCTCACGGCGACGTCTGTCCCTCACAGCGACGTCTGTCCCCTCACGGCGACGTCTGTCCCCTCACGGCGACGTCTGTCCCTCACAGCGACGTCTGTCCCCTCAGCGACGTCTGTCCCTCACAGCGACGTCTGTCCCCTCACAGGGACGTCAGTCCCTCACAGCGACGTCTGTCCCCTCACGGCGACGTCTGTCCCCTCACGGCGACGTCTGTCCCCTCACAGGGACGTCTGTCCCCTCACGGCGACGTCTGTCCCCTCACGGCGACGTCTGTCCCTCACAGCGACGTCTGTCCCCTCACAGCGACGTCTGTCCCCTCACAGGGACGTCTGTCCCCTCACAGCGACGTCTGTCCCCTCACGGCGACGTCTGCCCCTCACGGCGACGTCTGTCCCCTCACGGCGACGTCTGTCCCTCACAGCGACGTCTGTCCCCTCAGCGACGTCTGTCCCTCACAGCGACGTCTGTCCCCTCACAGCGACGTCTGTCCCTCACAGCGACGTCTGTCCCTCACAGCGACGTCTGTCCCCTCACGGCGACGTCTGTCCCTCACGGCGACGTCTGTCCCCTCACGGCGACGTCTGTCCCCTCACGGCGACGTCTGTCCCCTCACGGCGACGTCAGTCCCTCACGGCGACGTCTGTCCCCTCACGGCGACGTCTGTCCCCTCACAGGGACGTCTGTCCCCTCACGGCGACGTCTGTCCCCTCACGGCGACGTCTGTCCCCTCACGGCGACGTCTGTCCCCTCACAGCGACGTCTGTCCCCTCACAGCGACGTCCGTCCCTCACAGCAGGTGATCTCGGCGCTGCAGGTCAGACAGCAGCCTGATGACCGTCAGTCGGGTCACCAGGCTGCTGTCGCTTCTGACCCCAGCACATGTTAACATGATCATCTTTCTCAACAAAAATCCGTAAACTGCTGTTAATGTTGTGTAGAAGTTACGGTTTCTTTTGTTTTTGTCTTTTTTACTCCGTTAATGAGCCTAATTCATTGTTGCTGATCTCTCTCATCTTTCTCGATTCTTTTTGCCAAATGTAACACAAAACTATCAGACCTAAAAGTATTATATATTTTTATTGAGCTATTGTCTAACAGGACTTTTTTTTTTTTTTACTTTTTTGGAGAAGAAAAAAATATGAGCGTCAGTTGTGTTAATGACTACTGTCTTTTAGCTGTCGGCTCCGCTGCTTATAGCGCATATTTTCTTTGTGCAATTACCGTGAATTAATTCCGTTTAACTGCCACAAGAGGCGTCCTACTTTTAATGAAGATCTACATGAGGAAACACGCTATTTTTCTATTCTCACTGCATTTTAATATAGCCTATGAACACTGAATTCTAATATAAAAATATCAATGATTAATCGAAAACCGATCGTTAATTCTCCAAATGATCCATGAAGACAGTTTAATCGAATGCCCATCCCTACTCAGGACTAAATAGAGCACTATACAAGTATTGAACCTTTACTAAAATTTAAAATATGAAAAACAAGACTTTTTTTCAATTTTTGGATCCAATTAAAACACAAATGGCAACAAAAAACCAATCGTAGTTTCATTTTTAGGTTTTGTCAATCAAAAATAGAAAGGATGGATGATTCATTAAGTCCATCTCTGATTGGCTTAAAAAAGAGAAATGTTTGTATTTAAAGTCTGGACCTAAATGTGACTGAGATGCTGTGGTAAGACCAGGACCTGCTGTAAACCTGTCCAACATGGCTGAAGGTCTGAAGGTATTAGAATAACATCTGCATGTGTTTTTCTGTTTTAACAGGACACCATGGAGGAACGTCAGGATTTCTCTCTCCATGGGAAAGCGGTTGTAAATGATGCTAATCTGAGTAAGTCTGAACTCCCCTGCAGTAAACAGCAGTGCAGTTAGTCCTGTTTGCAAACCCCCAGTAATCCTCTAAGGTGGTCTTGATCAACATGTTTCCAGGCTTTCTGAAAATCTTTCACAGTTTTTCTTTGGACTTTGATTGCTACATATTAAGTTTTTCACTTAGTAGACACAAGAGATGAACCGTTGAAACAGGACCGAGAATTTGGCAGCGAATCGTTTTTTCCAACAGGATCTCTAGGTTTCCAGCATCCTGTCACAAAGTCACAGTTTGTTTGTATTCGTTGTAAAGAGAGCAGCAGTCAAATACATATTAAAAATACGTTAACAGCTCAGACGACATTGACACTCGGTGGGTTTTAGTCTCAGTGAGTCAATCTGAATGCTGAGCTCTTGTTAACATTTTCATCCACTCATTAATATTATGGCCACTGTGACCCAATGACTGGAAAGTAATCGCATCTAAGGGCAGCATGTTGATATTAAATAAAACTGAGCCAGGAATGGAGCTTTGAGGCACCCCACGAACCCCTCCTTTCCACCGGAGGCATAAACAGAACGTCATACGCTGCTGATAGCCACCGCTGTAGTCAATAGAACCCTTTCCATCGGACGCGTAAGCAGCACGTCACACGCTGCTGATAGCCACCGCTGTAGTCAATAGAACCCTTTCCACCGGACGCTTAAGCAGCAAGTCATACACTGCTGATAGCCACCCCTGTAGTCAATAGAACCCTTTCCATCGGACACGTAAGCAGCATGTCATACGCTGCTGATAGCCACCGCTGTAGTCAATAGAACCCTTTCCACCGGACGCGTAGCAGCACGTCATACGCTGCTGATAGCTACCGCTGTAATAAATAGAACCCTTTCCATCGGACACGTAGCAGCACGTCACACGCTGCTGATAGCCACCGCTGTAGTCAATAGAACCCTTTCCACCGGACGCGTAGCAGCACGTCATACGCTGCTGATAGCTACCGCTGTAATAAATAGAACCCTTTCCATCGGACACGTAGCAGCACGTCATACGCTGCTGATAGCCACCGCTGTAGTCAATAGAACCCTTTCCATCGGACACGTAGCAGCACGTCATACGCTGCTGATAGCCACCGCTGTAGTCAATAGAACCCTTTCCATCGGACACGTAAGCAGCACGTCATACGCTGCTGATAGCTACCGCTGTAATAAATAGAACCCTTTCCATCGGAGGCGTAAGCAGCACGTCACACGCTGCTGATAGCCACCGCTGTAGTCAATAGAACCCTTTCCATCGGAGGCGTAAGCAGCACGTCACACGCTGCTGATAGCCACCGCTGTAGTCAATAGAACCCTTTCCATCGGAGGCGTAAGCAGCACGTCATACGCTGCTGATAGCCACCGCTGTAGTCAATAGAACCCTTTCCATCGGACGCGTAAGCAGCACGTCACACGCTGCTGATAGCCACCGCTGTAGTCAATAGAACCCTTTCCACCGGACGCTTAAGCAGCAAGTCATACACTGCTGATAGCCACCCCTGTAGTCAATAGAACCCTTTCCATCGGACGCGTAAGCAGCATGTCATACGCTGCTGATAGCCACCGCTGTAGTCAATAGAACCCTTTCCACCGGACGCGTAAGCAGAACGTCATACGCTGCTGATAGCCACCGCTGTAGTCAATAGAACCCTTTCCACCGGACGCGTAGCAGCACGTCATACGCTGCTGATAGCTACCGCTGTAATAAATAGAACCCTTTCCATCGGACACGTAGCAGCACGTCATACGCTGCTGATAGCCACCGCTGTAGTCAATAGAACCCTTTCCATCGGACACGTAGCAGCACGTCATACGCTGCTGATAGCCACCGCTGTAGTCAATAGAACCCTTTCCATCGGACACGTAAGCAGCACGTCATACGCTGCTGATAGCTACCGCTGTAATAAATAGAACCCTTTCCATCGGAGGCGTAAGCAGCACGTCACACGCTGCTGATAGCCACCGCTGTAGTCAATAGAACCCTTTCCATCGGACGCGTAAGCAGCACGTCACACGCTGCTGATAGCCACCGCTGTAGTCAATAGAACCCTTTCCACCGGACGCTTAAGCAGCAAGTCATACACTGCTGATAGCCACCCCTGTAGTCAATAGAACCCTTTCCATCGGACGCGTAAGCAGCACGTCACACGCTGCTGATAGCCACCGCTGTAGTCAATAGAACCCTTTCCACCGGACGCGTAAGCAGAACGTCATACGCTGCTGATAGCCACCGCTGTAGTCAATAGAACCCTTTCCACCGGACGCGTAGCAGCACGTCATACGCTGCTGATAGCTACCGCTGTAGTCAATAGAACCCTTTCCATCGGACACGTAGCAGCACGTCATACGCTGCTGATAGCCACCGCTGTAGTCAATAGAACCCTTTCCACCGGACGCGTAGCAGCACGTCATACGCTGCTGATAGCTACCGCTGTAGTCAATAGAACCCTTTCCACCGGACGCGTAGCAGCACGTCATACGCTGCTGATAGCTACCGCTGTAATAAATAGAACCCTTTCCATCGGACACGTAGCAGCACGTCATACGCTGCTGATAGCCACCGCTGTAGTCAATAGAACCCTTTCCATCGGAGGCGTAAGCAGCACGTCACACGCTGCTGATAGCCACCGCTGTAGTCAATAGAACCCTTTCCATCGGAGGCGTAAGCAGCACGTCACACGCTGCTGATAGCCACCGCTGTAGTCAATAGAACCCTTTCCATCGGACGCGTAAGCAGCACGTCATAGGAGGCGTAAGCAGAACGAGTCTGCCGCGTCTGAGGAGCGTCATGTCGCAGCACTTTTCTAAATATACGCGGCAGTCCTATTTTCTACGCGGTACGCCTCGGAAACACGTAAACTTCTACATTTTGGATAGGGGAAGACAGGAAATATACGGCTCGGCACCGGAAATTTTCAAAATAAAAGAAACGTGCTGCTTTGCGGTTGCTTTACTTAAAAAAAGGTTACTACCTGTGAAGCCTGGTGAGATGTCAGTACTTCGCGGGAGGGTCTCATTTGTGTGTCATCACACAAATGAGCGATTTTGGATATTTCCTGACATAACATAAACTTATTGGTGAATATAAAACGGACATAAAATAAAACACAGACCTTTTGGAGCCATGTTGTTTTCTTTTCCTGGTTATTGTTGTCATAGACGTTTATATATGTCTACGGTTGTTGTGTTTACTGACGAAACCACGCGTGATTTTGCTAATCTCGCGTGATTTCGTGCTCTGTCGGTGACAGGTGCTTCCCTGCTGCTATGTGCCTCATACGCACCCAGTGGAAAGGGCCAAGCAGCAGAATACGCAAGTGAAATGTGCTGCTGCTGTAACGTGCCGCTTACGCGTCCGGTGGAAAGGAGGGGTTAGTCTCTTCATATATTCCTGAGCTGCCATGTCTTAGATACTGTTCATCCTCTACCAGGGGCAGTTTATCCTGATCAGAAACATTTTCATCAGGCAGAGGAGGAACCGTCCAAATAAACACAATTAAAGACCTTCAGATCGTTGGAGAATCGTTGGATCAAGACCACTTTAAAACATAAAAACAACGTTAATTGGAAGGAACATAAAAAGTAATGAGATTTAGATTCTGATTAAATAAATTCTCCTTATATTAATATCTGTGCTGCTGATCAGCTTAAACCAACATTTAGAGCTGGGTGATTTCATTAAAAGATGACATTGTGTCCATTATTGCTGTGAGAATAAAATGGGATTTTACCCAGATTTCCCTAATGTCTGTTTTCTATCATCATGATGTCGCCACCTCTCCCTGAGGTTTAGCAGGCGGGTCAACAAACTCTAGATCAGATGTGGACAACAAGCAGATTATTGGCAATAGTGTAAAATGTTCTAACCAGCCCAGTATTGCATCCAAACAGTCCTTGGTGATTTAATATACTGTGCAGCTCTTCCCACATTTGACCTTTTCTTATCATGGATGATTATTCTTACGTCTGTCCAACTTCTCTGTTTCCAGGAGACGAGTTCTACTGGAAACTTGTTGCGGACTTCATTGGTCCTCAAACAGGGGAGGGACTAGACCTGAACCAGGGACCGTGTAAGAACAGACTGATGATCCAAGTGGGACTCCTGAGGGAGGACAATAACTTTCCTTGGCTCGCCGTCATAGAATGGCTGAAGAAGATCTTCCCCGCTCATCAGTCAGCTGACTTCCGGTGTTTGATCGAAAGAGGCATTGCAACAACGCTGAGCCTGGGCTTCGAAGCGAGGTTCACCTTCCTGGATTCAAACGTCAACTTCAGCTTCGTCGGCCCAATATGTGACAGTATCGGAGTGGAGCGCCAGCATCTTCTGGAGCTGAGAGATTTCTCAGAGAGGGCGCGGTCGATCGAAGTCACAAATGGACTGATTGTCGAATTGAGCAACTTTGTTGCGAGAGAGAAAATTTCCCCAGTCGTCATTGTTTCTTGGCTAAAAAACTTCAACCCAGAGTACTGTAAGAACGCCGACATCCAGAAAGCATATAAACTCCTCAGGGCCAGGATAAAGAAGCTAAAAATTTACTGTCGCAACTATGAAACAAGGAGTCACAGGAGGAACGCAGCCATCGAAAAAGTGCTTCAGAGTCCGTTTGAACTGATTTCGAAGAAATCTCGAAAACTGCTTGTGAAGAAACGCCTGAGGAGAGACGATTATGAAAGGGTTGTTATCAAAGAAGAAGACGAGTGTTCAGAAAACTCACATGGCGAAGGTCCTGAGGTGCGCTGGGAGGTTGTGGGAAACACGCTGCAGAGAGAGAGCGAAGCGGGCGATGAGGATGGAAAGACTTCCAGCTCGACGGACCGCGGAGAATCCCTGACCCTGCTGGACATCGCCATGCTGTCCGCCCAGAAGCTGTCGAGCGTTTACGGCGGGAAAACCGAAGCGTGCAAAAGCGTTTCTTTGGATCTGCTGAAGAATCACTACGCTCTGACCTACAAGGAGCATCCAGCCATGGAAGAGTTTGAGAAAAAGGTGAACGCTGCGCAGAAAGAGACTACCCTTTTGTCCCCGGTGGTGTTTTTAAACTACAACGCTAATTACCTTGTTGATCTGCACGATGCTGTGGAAGCGCAGATCATGAGCTTTGAGAAGGAGATCACCCTGTCCACAGGAGTGAAACTGGGCCGAGATAATCTTCCAAAGTTCAAGAACTTTGTCAGTTTGCCAGAAAGCGCCAGTTCACGTTACATCCACATGGCCTGTGATATCCTGAGCCCAATCAGCCCAGAGAAGCCGAACTACAGAAAGCACTGGGTGGCGTTCTGCGAGGAGAAGGGAAACCCATCCAGACTCACTGTGAACCAGTCAAACAGATTGAATAACTACTTTGAGGCAGCAGCAGGTCTTATCCACCATCACAAGGAGACCGCTCTCTTCTTCGCTGATCTGCTGTCGATTGCCAACGACCCATGTCCGAACATCATCCTGGAGAGCATCGCTGCGGATGCAAACGACTCCATGATCCAGAGCTTCGTGTGTGTCGTGGCCATAATTTACTGCAAGATCCTCGGGCCCTACTGGCAGCTCCTGAAGAGTGGAGGAGAGTACGCGCTCTTCAGTCAGTTCCTGCTATATCTCTACCAGAGGTTCATCGATTGGTCCAAAGATCCCTCCGCTCTGCTGGCTCCGGAGGAGATCAACAACGTCTTTCTGCAGTTCCCGCTGCAAGAGAAAATCTTTACGGGGGTGTTCACCTTCTGCGGCCATTGGCACACAAACCGGGACCTGATCCGAGCTTGTCTGAAGAGGACCATCAAGGTGATCGCTGCTGTCACAGAGGAACACCTGAAGAGTTTTCTACCTGGAGGAATGTTTTCCAAAACCCCTTCCACCGATGTGTGCCTGCAGTTGGTCAGCTGCACGTTCTCCGTGTTGATGGCAGAATATCCCTTCGGCCATGCGTATCCATACAGGAAGAAAAGACCAGACAAGCTATCCAGGAACTCCTCCAAGAGCTTGTTGGACAGCTCCCAGGACGACGAAGGTCTGTCTGGCAACAGCTCTGATGAAGCTTCAAGTTTTAGAAACCGTTTCCAGGTTGGCCAAAAAGAGGATCAGAGCCCACCGATGAAAAAAGGAAACCGAAGAGTCCCCGAGGAAGAGCCGGAGGAGAACATGGACAAAGACTACATCATTGCCACTGTGACTAGAAACGGAGGTCCGTGCAAAACCCAGCAGGACGTTGATAAACTGCTGCTGCGCTTCGATGGGAAGTCCCGGCTTGAGAAACGGGAAGGGCTTCGCTGCGAGATACTGTACCAGAAAATGGTTCTGAACAACACCAACCCACACCTGGATCATCAGTGCCTCAACTCCACCCAAATGGCGCTGAAGTTGAAGTTTGCTCTCCCTCGTGTCAAACCTGGCTACTCATTGGTGCTGGCGCCCAGGAAGACTAAACCAAGATCTTCAAGACAGCTGGCCCCAGAAGACCCAGCTGCTCAAGGGGCCCTCGGCAGCCTGTCGGCGTCCGGAGAAGGAAATCCAGACTCTTCCTCAATGGATGTTGGGATCACAAGCTTAGCAGGAACTCTGCCAGAGACTTCAGATGTTCCTCACTAACATGTACTGTTGTCTCGTGTTGTAAATGTGAAGTAACAGAAAGTTTGTTTTGATGCTGTGATCTCCATTTGATGCCAGTCCATGGTTGGTGGGGAACCACTCTGCACGGATTTAAGGATAGGAAGCTTTTATATCTGGGAAGGTTCCCAGTTCTTAGTTCAAACATGTTCTCCTGTGTCAAAATAAACATCTTTTGTCAATTTGTATTAATTTGTCTGGTTGCATACTTTTTTTACAACAATAAAATGTTTTGTGACTAATCTCACACAGATTTATATATATATGTAAATGTGAGTTTAAGCTGTTATGTTTCTGACTGTTATTCTGAAGTAACAAAGGAAGTAGAGCTTTTTCAGCATTTTTTTGAATTAGTTTTAGATGTATTTGTGAAATTAATTTCTAGGTGCAGCCAAAGTGTTGAGGGGATCCATTGTAGTGTTCTCACAATCGGGTCTCTGCTCCCATGTTTCCTGTTTCATAATAGAGAACGATAATAAATCTGATTGCTTAGGCTTTTGACCTTAACTCATGAATACTGTGTCAAAGGTTATATTTATTATAGTTCCAATTAAGGTTTTTAACTCTGCTTTAGGTAAAAGGACACAGAGTTAGTTCAGGTTTAACATTTTAAAGGAAAGGATTAAAGCAGATTCTGTTTATCAGTAAATGTGTTTTTCTTTCCCCTTGTGCTTTAATGGCTCTTTATGTTTCCTGACCTTCGACCTGGCTCGTTTTGTCCTAATCTCTCTGACAGATAAAGAACCAGTTAGGAAAACAAACGAGCTACGGCTGATGCCTTCACTGCTGTCAGAATGCAGGAAATTACAGGATTTAAATGAAAATAAGACAACTAGTCTTAAACAGAGTTTGAATATAACAGGATATGAGATGACTTTATGTTTAAACCAAAGCAATATTTTTAATAAAGAACCTCACAGATCGCTGCAGGACCTAGAAAAACTCATCCATGCGTTTATCTTCAGTCGGATTGATTACTGCAACAGCGTCTTCACAGGTCTGCCTAAAAAGTCAATCAGACAGCTGCAGCTGATCCAGAACGCTGCTGCTCGTGTTCCTCACTAGAACCAGGAAAGTAGAGAACATCACCCCAGTTCTAAAGTCCTTACACTGGCTCCCTGTAGCTCAGAGAATAGACTTCTAAATACTTTGACTAGGTTATAAATCATTACATGGCTTAGCACCAAAGTATGATGAAGACCTACTGTTACTATAGCAACCCCCCCCAGACCAATCAGGTCCTCTAACTCCAGTCGACTCAACATCCCTAGAATCAGAACCAAACATGGAGAAGCAGCTTTCAGTTTCTATGCTCCTCTAATCTGGAACAAACTTCCAGAAACACTGAGATCTTTTAAATCACAGATAAAAACGTTTCTGTTTAGAGCTGATTTTGGGTAATGCTATCATGTTTTTTGTTTGTTTCTTGCTTTCTTGCTGTTTTTACTTTATGTTCTTTGTTTTACTGCTATTTTTATTTTACACCATAATCATGCAAAGCACCTTGTTGAAAGTGTTGCTACACTAATAAAACTGCCTTGCCTTGATAAATAACTTAACGTTACCGTTGTAGTGTCGCGTGCTTTTATAAGTAACATGTTCCCAACATTAAACGGTAAAAAACACAAACTTTGACATTTTCACTCCGATTATAAAAGTTACGAGTGTCTGTGAAGGCATCTTAAGGGGCGGGAACTTTGCGTAAGAGTCACAGAGTCCTCCATTGCTCCTAGCAGCAGCAGCAGCGGAGCTCCCCGAAGATTGATCCACGTTCCGGGCCGAACCGAGCGGGACCATGTCGGGCGGCTGGTGGAGCGGGACCGCGGTGACCCACGGGCTCATGGCCATGTTCGCCATGGGCTCCTGGGTTTCCGTCAACAGTCTGTGGGTCGAGCTGCCGGTGGTGGTCAGAGATCTTCCCGAAGGTCAGTTCTCATCTCTCCGGAGGAAAACTTCCCCCTTCCCGCTCAGCCGGACCCTTTTCTCTTCACTGTCCTCTAATTTAATCTAACATTTAATCATAAAATAAATGTACATTTAGAACTGCAGCCGCTGAAAGGGATAATATCTGAGTTTAGGCTGGTTTTGGTCAGTTGCTCCATCTGGATGTTTATAACCTGTCTCTAAAACATTAAACCATTAGATAAATATTGGTTTATAATCCATTCCCCATCCCTGTTTCTGTCCACGCAGTTTAATAAGTGAAGATGGTCACCAAGTTTTCTTCTCATTTCCAGTCTGGCTGAAACTAATTATGAGCATCTGAGACTGCAGAAGAACCATCACATGTGGGGTTCCTCAGGGCTCATGTTTGGACCCCCTTCATTGACCAGAAACCATAGACTGTATATAGAAGATGGGCGGAGCCTCTGTGACCTCACCATGAGGAGTTGAATGGGGAGCCTAAGTCATGCCCTTCTACTTCCGGTCCATGGGTCCCATACTGGCAAACAAAATGAATGAGAGTCAATGGAGCGATAACAGTTCATTTCTGATCCCGTTTGAAATGCGCCATGGATTGAACAGATGATGTTCGTGAATTTTAAAAACACATGTTGATGCAGAGAAAATGCTCATTTTCGACCGGTGCCAAAAGTTACTTTAGGTTTTGTGTTGTTGAGGCTATGGCCTTCACTGAACGAACTGGATCTCCCAGCACCCATTGCACTGCCCTCGACCCATTCTCATTGGTCTGTGGCCAGTGATGACATCACAGAGTTGATAAAAGCAGCGCGAATATTGAAATCTTCTTCTTCTGGTCCCGGTGCCATAAGAAGACGCTTTAATCCACTGCTAGCATTTTCCCTTTTTCCGTTCGAACCTGCTGGACCAGGAAGAACTTCCCTTTTAAACTTCGAAGTGAATCGGCCGAGCAAACAGACTTCTTGTACGGGCTAAAGTCGGACGTCCGCTTTTCCGACCTCGGTTTTGCGCAAACCGCTCCTTTAAACTGGACACTTTCTACGTTCTTCACCAGTAGGATTAAACTGATTTATATCTCTCGGTCTGGGTAGAGGAGAAGGAGCTCTTAACGGTTAATATCCGTTTTCTGTTAGTTAAAATAAGTCTGTCAACTTGTTAACCACTGTTATTCTTGGTCGTCTGTCGCCATACACCGACCCTGAATGTGCAGCTTTTTGTGTTTTATTATTTGACTTTGGTTGCAACCAGAAGCAGTATATTATATTGTGTTATTTCCTTGTTTGTTTATTGTCTGCTGCGGTCGGCGCGTGTCTGTTTAGACAGGTCGCGTGGCCCGTTCTCCGTCGCCCTCGTTTCCTTTGTCCAAGCCACCATTGCTAATGAAACTAGCCTTTGTTGAATCGCCCCGCGGTCTTCCTTTGTCTCCCTTTGTGAACTGATCGCGCCAATTGATAAGGCTTGAGTTATTGATCGCATTGAGGGGGTGAGCTGAAGAAGAAGAAGGAGAAAAATGGCGGTGAGATTAGCTGGCTCCGCCTCCTTCCTCCAGGACGAAGGAAGGAGCATTAAACGTGGAGAAAACCACCATAATGTGGAAGGTAGCAGCTAGCCAGTGAGAGCCAGGATGCAGCTCCACAAGCTAGTGCTAGCTAGCGTTAGCTCCGTGATGTCATACATGACTTCTGATTTGTAGTCATTTTAATTGGGAATTTTTACAATCAAATCACATGACACAGTGAAAACGCATCATCATTAGTTGTCATTTAAATTTAGGAACATCATATGTGTGATTCAGGACGTAAGACAAAAGGGACCAGAAAATAACTTTTACCGCTCTATTGACTTCCATTCATTTTGGGGTTTTTTGGCCAGGGGACCCATGGGCCGACAGGAAGGGGAGGCGTCTCGTCACGCCCGAAAAAAATAGGCAAAGAGGCGGAGCTGAGGGTGGAGGCGGATGATTGAGCCGATGTAGCTACGAGCTAACTGAAGCTAACGGAGGTTAGCGGGCACTTTTAGCCAGAAAACCTCGGTTGAGCGAATCTACTAACTCCTCTGCCTTCTAGGAAGATTCACTCATTTTATGACATTAAAGCATGAAGCCTTGTTGGTCCATAACTTTCATTAAAACTATGTGAATTTGAATTAAAACAAGTTTTAATAATCAACATAAAGAAGAAATGTGATCATTTCAACCCATTTTTGACCAAACAGTGTTATATTAAATGCACAGCAGAAATATGATTTTACTTACTGCGCTGAGACCTGTCAATCAAAAGGACACGCCCCTTAAAATTCATAATTTCTATCTTAAATTACATCTAAACGGATGAGGTATAAAATAATCCACCCCCCTCAGAGTTGTCATGACGATAAACTTGACCTATAGAACCTAAAATGGTATTTGGAACCAGGCTGTAAACATGTTTATTTCTGCTGTGAAGTTTTTAACATGGGAGTCAATGGGAACTGGCTCCTCTCTGCAGCCCCTAGTGGATGGGGGGGAAACTGCAGTTTCTGTCTCATTTGGCCAGCAGAGTTTGTCTCTATGGTTTAAACGCGCTCTGGTTGTTTTTTTTCACTTCAGTCCAATTCTTCAGATCATCTGGAGAACAAAATGATTATTTATCCTGTTAAAAGTAAAAACAAATAGTCAATATAAATTCTTGGTAGAAAACAGGTTTCCTGACGTTCAGTGAGGTCATTTTGTTACATTAGTAGTGATAATATTAGTAGTAATAGTTGTAATTTTCCTCTGTTTTAGGGGAGAAATTAGCCTGAAGTTACAGAAATACTTAAAGGTGGGTTAAATTTGGAGGAGAAAAAAACTTATTCGGAAATAAGATTAATAAACTAATCAGGTTTCTACCAACAGATACCAGTTTCTGGTTTTGTTTGAAGATTGATTTGCTGATTCAGGCCACGTCCACACGAAGCCGGTGCGTTTCCTATCCGATAATTTTTTTTCCCCTCGTTCTAAAAAAAATTCCGTAAACACGGCGTCGTCTCAAGAAATAGCTGCGTCCACACGAAACCACTGAAACTGACTGAAAACGGTGTAGTATTTATGCCAGACCAGTATGGGGCGCTGTAATTCTGCCACAGAGATTTATTATACACGGAGGAGAAGACTTTGAGCATGCGCATAACCTTGCGCGCTGTATACGAACCAAGAAGAATCAATTTATAACAAAGCAATAGATTTTGCTGTAATAAAGCTAGTAGGCTTCAGTGTTTCCTCTAGGATTTTTTTTAGCAGTGGGGGCAGGCCTGCCGAAAGCCTCCCCCGGAAACGTCCCAACCGCTGCCCCGTCCCAACCGCTGCCCCGTCCCGTCCCGCTGCCCCGTCCCGCTGCCCCGTCCTGTCCCGCCTAGTATGAAACGGAAATGACACTTTGCTGCAACACAAACAAATATATTCATTCCCCTCTATTCACACACAACAACACGTATTTCAGTTGTGATTGAACTGTATTTCTGGAGAATCTACAACAGAAATTCTTAATAGGGAAGCCAAAACCCAAAGCATTGAACGAGATGAAACAAATAGCATCTTTGCCCCAGTGGCAAAGTTGGCAGCCTTGCTGTGCACATTAAATTTTCCTAGGCTTTTGGAAAAATAACTCCAAGGCTCTGTTATAGGGGAATTCTGAAATAGGTGGTCCAGTGATGCTCAGTAGCATACATGCTGCTAGATGGTCCCTGTTTTAACCTATAAAATAATAAAACGAGTGATGAGATATTGATAGCTGAACAATCTCTCATTTCACATAACGCTGAAATATCTTACCCTGTTCATGGTGGAGAAATCTCTCTCACAGTTGACACTTGAGATTGGCACTGTGAGGGCAATGGCTGCCATCTTACTGAGGGAGGGCGTGTTGCCAACTGTCTCAGGCAGAAAGTAGCTGAAGTTGCCCCAGAAAGTCGCTAGATGTCGCCAGATGACGTCATACACTAATTTGCATAATGTTAATGTCATCACGTGATGACGAATGAAACAGAAAAGAGGAAATAATTATATTTAGATTAGGATTTTGTCATACAGGGTTAAACAATCATTATTTAAACAGGAAACATGCTACAGGGAAATGTGACTTTTGTCTTCAAGAAGAGACGGTGGAACATGTTACATTATTTGGGCTGAAGTATAATGTTGAGCAAACTGGTACAAAATTTACAAGATATCACATTTCAACTGGACATCAAAGACCTTTTAAACAAAATGTAAAGTTCTGAAGAAAAAAAATGCATTTGCTGAGAAATCTCAAGAAGACGAAATTAATAGAGAGAATATAGTTGATTGTTTATTAGTATTTTATAAAAATAAGTAGGGCATATCTAGCATGCATCAAAAGTTTATTGCTTATAGTCTTATTTTCAGAGGGGTTTTTTGTCATAAATTTTAAATGTCCTACGTTTTTGAACTCACCATACATTTCGAAAAAAATAGCGGTTTCAGTCTCCCAAAACGCCGGATCCGTGTGGACGAAACGCTAATACGATAAAAATGTATGCATATACAGCGAAACGCGTCTCCGTGTGGACGGGCCCTCATTTGTTCTTTCAATAAAACATAACTAGCGCTGCATCACATTAGGATAATTAGGATTTTATTGTCTATTCTCCCTGTGCATGTGTGCGGTCCCTCTGGGTACTCCAGCTGCTGAACAGAATAATTAGCTCATAAGACTGTATTTGTCTGTCATGGTTAGAGGAGAACATGGAGGTCTTCTGATGGTTGGTTGATCTCTCCCACTTCTTCTCCTGTTTCAGGCTGGTACCTTCCTGCGTACCTCTCCGTACTCATCGCCTTTGGGAACGTGGGTCCGATCGCGGTGACGGTGGCGCACCACTGCACTCCGGGTCGCCTGAACGAACGCGTGGCTATCCACTGTATCCAGGCGCTGGCGGTGGTGGCGTCGGTGTTCCTGGCCATCTTCTGGTCGCACACGGTGACGATAGCAGGAGCGGAGCGGTCGCTTTCCTTCCTGCTCTTCAGCTTCGTCCTCGCTCTCGTCTGCTGTACTTCCACCGTCACCTTCCTGCCGTTCATGTTCCGGTATCCTCCTGAGTACATCCGGACGTTCTTCATCGGTCAGGGCTTCAGCGCCTTGTTCCCCTGTGTGGTGGCGTTGGGCCAGGGCGTTAGCAAGCTGGAGTGTAAAATGGAGAACAACACGGTGAAGCCGGAGTACCTGGAGGAGAACTTTCCTGCCCAGAACTTCTTCTGGTTCCTGTTTGTAATGCTGACCATCTCAGCTTTGAGCTTCGTGGCTTTAACAGCTGGACAGAGCCAGTCCCACCAGGAGAGGCCGCCCAAAGAGTCCGACGGCGCCCAGGCGGCAAAGAACGGGGAGGAGACGCACCGGCTGTACAACGGAGGGGCGCCGGTGTCTGAGGAGCAGGTCCGCGTGGAGGAGGAGCCTCCTGCTCCGAGGTTCTGGACGTCACGAAACATTTACCTGCTGGCGCTGCTCGCCATCTCCAACGCTCTCACCAACGGAGTCCTTCCATCCGTGCAGAGCTTCTCCTGTTTACCCTACAACAACATGACCTTTCACCTCTCCGTGGTCCTCGGAAACATGGCCAACCCCCTGGCCTGCTTCCTGGCCATGTTTGTGGTGCTCAGGTGAGACTCAGAAGACATTTCTGATTTGTTCAATTATTATTTTTCTCTAGCTGATCAGACAGTCCTGATCCAGTTCTAGACTAATCCTGATCCAGTTCTATACTAGTCCTGATCCAGTTCTATACTAGTCCTGATCCAGTTCTAGACTAGTCCTGATCCAGTTCTATACTAGTCCTGATCCAGTTCTATACTAGTCCTGATCCAGTTCTTATCCAGTCCTGATCCAGTTCTAGACTAATCCTGATCCAGTTCTATACTAGTCCTGATCCAGTTCTATAGAAGTCCTGATCCAGTTCTTATCCAGTCCTGATCCAGTTCTAGACTAATCCTGATCCAGTTCTAGACTAATCCTGATCCAGTTCTAGACTAGTCCTGATCCAGTTCTATACTAGTCCTGATCCAGTTCTTATCCAGTCCGGATCCAGTCCTGATCCAGTTCTAGACTAATCCTGATCCAGTTCTAGACTAGTCCGGATCCAGTTCTTATCCAGTCCTGATCCAATTCTAGACTAATCCTGATCCAGTTCTAGACTAATCCTGATCCAGTTCTAGACTAGTCCTGATCCAGTTCTTGTGCAGTCCTGATCCAGTCCTGATCAAGTTCTTATCCAGTTCTTATGCAATCCTGATCCAGTTGTTATGCAGTCCTGATCCAGTTCTTATACAGTCCTGATCCAGTTCTTATCCAGTTCTTATCCAGTCCTGATCCAGTTCTTATCCAGTTCTTGTGCAGTCCTGATCCAGTTCTTATACAGTCCTGATCCAGTTCTTATACAGTCCTGATCCAGTTCTTATGCAGTCCTGATCCAGTTCTTATCCAGTCCTGATCCAGTCCTGATCCAGTTCTTATCCAGTTCTTGTGCAGTCCTGATCCAGTTCTTATGCAATCCTGATCCAGTTGTTATGCAGTCCTGATCCAGTTCTTATCCAGTCCTGATCCAGTTCTTATCCAGTTCTTATCCAGTCCTGATCCAGTTCTTGTGCAGTCCTGATCCAGTTCTTATCCAGTCCTTATCCAGTTCTTATGCAATCCTGATCCAGTTCTTATGCAGTCCTGATCCAGTTCTTATCCAGTCCTGATCCAGTTCTTATCCAGTCCTGATCCAGTTCTTATCCAGTCCTGATCCAGTTCTTATCCAGTCCCGATCCAGTCCTGATATAGTCCGTATCCGGTTCTTATCCAGTCCCGATCCAGTCCTCTTCCTAACAGTTCTGGAACTTCCTGAAGTCCAAAAGCTCCGAATTTGATAATTGGATGACACAAAATGTCGCCACATTTAGACTCAAGGGGGCGCTAAGTGGCTCAGTGGTAGAGCGGTCACAAAGGCTCCAGGCCCCGCCGCAGCTGTTGTGGGTTTGATTCCTGATCTTGGTCCGGTTCCTGAATTTCTCCTTCTCCTTGTCTGCCACAACAGGATAAACGCCACTAAAGCTAAAACAAAACAAGTAAAATCAACCAAAAGTTCTGAAGGGATCCCAGGAATCCTTTGAGGAACCAAAGCAAGGAATGAGGGAGGGATCAAGTGTACGACCTTTGACCTTCTGCTGTTTGTTTCAGGTCGTCTGCAGGTTTGGGTTTCCTGTCTCTGGCTGCAGGCGTGTTTGCGGCATACCTGATGGCGTTGGCGGCGCTCAGCCCGTGTCCGCCGCTGCAGGACAGCCTCGCCGGGAAGTTCCTGGTGGTGAGTTTACCGTTCCTATGGCGTCTGCCTATGGCGTCCTATCACGTGATTGGCTGGAGGTTAGCATGTTGATGTAGAACTTTATTGAACAAATAGAAACTATACAACATAAGAACAAATGAAGTATACAGATCAATACAACAGATACAAACATTACATGCAAAAAATGGATATATATGAATTGTTTTAAATTGATTTTATGTATAGATACACATTTGTCATGTTTTTGGGGTATTCTAAATAAAAAACAGAATAAAGCATTAAATACTGTGTAACTATAGTTAATAACAAGCTGCTAAAGTCTTTCTAAATGTGTGAAAGAGCAGAAGCAGAAAAGATGAGTCAGTTTCCTGATGATCCCCACAGGAACTGTTAGATTTGAACATAGTGCTTAGCAGGGGTAAAAATGTAGTTTGTCCGAGTGGTGTTGCCGTAGTGTGACATCATCAGCAAGCGCAGGGCGCTGAGCAGATCTGGTAGCTAGAGCCGACTGTCCTCGGTTCTGGATGTGTAGCTTTAGCTCTGGTTAGTCCAGCTGGGTTTGGTCCTTATGGTTCTTCTCTTTCTCCTGCCGTTTCACTCATCCAGCTGCGTGTGTGCGCCCCCTGCAGGTCATCTCCTGGATCATCTTCACCGGCCTCTTCTCCTACCTGAAGGTGGTGATCGGCACGCTGCTCCACGAGGCGGGCCACACCGCCCTGCTGTGGTGCGGCATCTCCATCCAGGCGGGCTCTCTGATCGGAGCGCTGGCCATGTTCCCCCTGGTCAACGTCTACCAGCTCTTCTTCAGAGCCCAGGACTGTGTGGACTACTCCGGGTTCTGCTGATCCTCCTCCCGGGTCGGCCGGAGAAGACGGGAACGTTCCTGGGACCGCTGGGAGCTCCTCCAGCTCTTAGGGACCAACAGCGGATGGAGATAACATGGAGGATCCACAACATTCCCTGGCTTCCTGCTTTCTGTTTGAACATTTGAATAAAATCACTTTTATGTTTTAGGGACTTTTTTTTTTCAGTTTAAAACTTCTGATCCGATTGTTCTGGTCGGCGGTTTGGGACAGAGTTACACCGACTTCCTCGTCCTGTGATCTGCTGACGGACAGAACCGGGTCAGAACCGAGGCTTGACCCCGAGGCTTGACCCCGAGGCTGAGTGGAGCTCATCATGTCGTCAGAAACCATCCTGTGGTTGCTTATTGCTACAGGCTGGTAATGAAATATGGATTCTCTCACACTGAAGAGGATAATTCTGCTTTGTGTTTACAGGTCCTTATCAAAAAATTAGCATATTGTGATAAAGTTCATTCTTTTCCATAATGTAATGATAAAAATTAAACTTTCATATATTTTAGATTCATTGCACACCAACTGAAATATTTCAGGTCTTTTATTGTTTTAAAACTGATGATTTTGACATACAGCTCATGAAAACCCACAATTCCTATCTCAAAAAATTAGCATATTTCATCCGACCAATAAAAGAAAAGTGTTTTTAATATAAAAAAGTCAACCTTCAAATAATTATGTTCAGTTATGCACTCAATACTTGGTGGGGAATCCTTTTGCAGAAATGGCTGCTTCAATGCGGCGTGGCATGGAGGCAATCAGCCTGTGGCACTGCTGAGGTGTTATGGAGGCCCAGGATGCTTCGATAGCGGCCTGAAGCTCATCCAGAGTGTTGGGTCTTGCGTCTCTCAACTTCCTCTTCACAATATCCCACAGATTCTCTATGGGGTTCAGGTCAGGAGAGTTGGCAGGCCAATTGAGCACAGTAATACCATGGTCAGTAAACCATTTACCAGTGGTTTTGGCACTGTGAGCAGGTGCCAGGTTGTCTTCATCTCCATTAAGCTTTTCAGCAGATGGAAGCATGAAGTGCTCCAACATCTCCTGATAGCTAGCTGCATTGACCCTGCCCTTGATAAAACACAGTGGACCAACACCAGCAGCTGACATGGCGCCCCAGACCATCACTGACTGTGGGTACTTGACACTGGACTTCAGGCATTTTGGCATTTCCTTCTCCCCAGTCTTCCTCCAGACTCTGGAACCTTGATTTCCGAATGACATGCAAAATTTGCTTTCATCCGAAAAAAGTACTTTGGACCACTGAGCAACAGTCCAGTGCTGCTTCTCTGTAGCCCAGGTCAGGCGCTTCTGCCGCTGTTTCTGGTTCAAAAGTGGCTTGACCTGGGGAATGCGGCACCTGTAGCCCATTTCCTGCACACGCCTGTGCACGATGGCTCTGGATGTTTCTACTCCAGACTCAGTCCACTGCTTCCGCAGGTTCCCCAAGGTCTGGAATCGGTCCTTCTCCACAATCTTCCTCAGGGTCCGGTCACCTCTTCTCGTTGTGCAGCGTTTTCTGCCACACTTTTTCCTTCCCACAGACTTCCCACTGAGGTGCCTTGATACAGCACTCTGGGATCAGCCTATTCGTTCAGAAATTTCTTTCTGTGTCTTACCCTCTTGCTTGAGGGTGTCAATGATGGCCTTCTGGGCAGCAGTCAGGTCGGCAGTCTTACCCATGATTACGGTTTTGAGTAATGAACCAGGCTGGGAGTTTTTAAAAGCCTCAGGAATCTTTTGCAGGTGTTTAGAGTTAATTAGTTGATTCAGATGATTAGGTTAATAGCTCGTTTAGAGAACCTTTTCATGATATGCTAATTTTTTGAGATAGGAATTTTGGGTTTTCATGAGCTGTATGCCAAAATCATCAGTTTTAAAACAATAAAAGACCTGAAATATTTCAGTTGGTGTGCAATGAATCTAAAATATATGAAAGTTTAATTTTTATCATTACATTATGGAAAAGAATTAACTTTATCACAATATGCTAATTTTTTGAGAAGGACCTGTATTCTAACGAGGAGAAATCATCTGTGATGTCACCAGAGGCTCCGCCCACGGAGGCTCAGTTCAATAACAGCTGTTACCATAACAGGTTGGTGTACAGCTGAAAAGTTTTTATAAAGTGATTTATAATAAATATATTAATGCTGGTGAACGTTCTCCTGTTACCAACGTTTTACTTTAACAGAAAGTACTCCTGGTTCAGCAGTCCTGGGTTTGAATCCCAGCCTGGGGTCTGCATGTTTTCTCTGTTGCCACGGTGAACATGTTAGGACTTCCTAAAAGCCTCGGTCCTCAAAACCCTTTCAGGACCGGGCCGAGACTTATGATGATACAGTCAGGTCCATAAATATTGGGACATGGACACCATTCTAACATTTATGGCTCTATACACCTTAACAATGGATATGAAGTGAAACACACACGATGTGCTATAACTGCAGACTGTCAGCTTTCATTTGAAGGTATTTACATCCAAATCAGGTGAACAGTGTAGGAATTACAACAGTTTGCATATGTGCCTGACTGTATTTAAAGCTTTAGAATCAAACTTTAGAGAAACTTTCACATAACCATAAAATCTCTGGAAATTAATTAATACTCTTCCAGATTAGAAAATTTACCGGTAGCAATAATGGTCCTACTGGACAAAAAAAAAAAAGATCTTAAATACTCTGAGAAAACAAGTATTTTACTTTCATTGTAATTAAGTAAAAAGCAGTGGTTTCAAAAAGACAAAGTTTATACTGTCATTTTATACATGAACTCTGACTCTGTTCAGCTTTATTATAGTTTCTGTGTCCATTTGGACCGACTGGATCTCTGCCACTTTAGTCACACCTAAGTAAATGCGGCGCAGGACAACACATCCCGCCGTCTACGAACCGGTCAGAACTACGAACGGGTCAGAACCAGCAACTAGGCAGCAGCTCAGGGAGATGAGAGAAAGGCTGTTCTATCCCATGTACCGCACATGTCCGGGGAAACGGGGATGTTGTGCCACAGATAGGTAGGTAGGTTTTGGCTATGAATAATTATGAATAATTTCTTAGTGCAATTATTAATAAGATTAATAATTTTATGTCAATATTACCAAGTTTGGGGCACCACCTGGATTCCAGGAGTACAATAGCCAAAAAGTTCAGTCTCAGTTTATGTTTCTGATTACCTGCCTGATAAGGCTGAGATAATTAAACAATATATGAAGGAATAAGTTCTTGGCGTTATTTGAACAGCAAGTTACTACACTAGTAGTAATACTCATCCAGCTAGATGAAATAACAAACAATAGTTTTCCAAAATACAAGAGTTTATTACAAAAAGAATTCAACTTTCAGTTAACATACTTTAATCAACAAACTCGCTAAGCTAGTAACACAAAAGTATAATAATAAAACTAACACCCAAAAGTAAACAGTAAAAGTGACAAATATGCTAAGAAGTAGAAACAATAACCAATAAATTGATAATGATATCACAGTTCAGACTGAATATGTTTGCCTGAAGAACAAGGCTAGTATTGAAGAGTTTTGGGAATGAAGCTAAATCAGTTTGAACTAATTGTGGTTAGTTTAAGACTAATCAGCAGATTCTGGTTTGTTTCCAAACCACCAATTCACAATGCAAAGCAGAAGTGAAGAAAAGCATATTTAGAAGAAGTAATGTTTCATTAAACCATTTACTGAATTAGAAATCAATAACTTCATGGAGAAATGATTCGGTTTTATGGATCGGTCACCGCAGTGATTGATCTAATTTAGTATTTTACTTACCAAGAAGGCGGTTTCAAAAACGACTTAAAAGATTAGCTTTAGTGTTTAAACTATCTGTTTTAAAGTCGGCAGTCTTTATTGTTCATGAAGCCGAGCAGTCAATGGCGGGCCCACGTGGTTCACTAGAGCATGTAGCCTACAGCTAACTCACGTGGCGCTGCTTAAAGTCGCTCTGGATCATTTATTACACATCAAACAAAGGAAAACTGTCGGATTGAGTTACTCAGGTTGCAGGATATAAAAAGACTTTCAGTCGGAAACCTCGAAAATCCCTGTTTAAACCTCCAGGCCGACCGGCCTGTTTGTACCCGTCCAAGTTGGAGGCTCTTTTATTTGTCCCTTCTTCTCCAACTGCAGTTAGCCCTGTCCTACCACCTTGTTTTGCCGGCTTAGTGAAGCCAACCATCACTAACCTTGGGGTGGTTTTGGACCCAGAGCTGCAGATGGACTCTCACATTAGCCAGGTGGTTAGATCCTGCTTTTTCCAGCTTCGCCAGCTATCTAAGATGAAGTCCATCCTGAACAGACGCAATCTGCACACAGTGATCTACGCATTTGTGATCTCTCGCTTGGATTATGCAAATTCCCTTTTTTATGGAACCACCTCTTCCTCGATTACGCGCCTCCAGCTGGTGCAGAATGCGGCGCCCGGATGCCAGACGGAGGGAGCATATTACTCCCGTCCTGGCCCGGTTGCTCTGGCTCCCGGTGCGCTACCCCATCCAGTTTAAAATGTTACTTTTTGTTTTTAAATCACTTCATCTTTATGCGTCTCTGTACTTGACCCAGCTGGTTCAGCAGACCACCGCCTGCTACGGGTCCCGAGGGTTCGGGTGAGGACTCGAGGAGAACACGCGTTCTCAATCTGTGCGCCTCGTCTCTGGAACCAACTCCCTCTGGCAGTGAGAATGGTTCCTCTCTCTGTTTTACTATGTCTTTGTTTTACTTATTTATTGCTGATCTTATAGTAGTTACTGTACTACTTTTATTATTTCTGACTCTTGTGTTTTGGTTTTATATGTTCTATCACTATTCCAGTGTACAGCACTTTGGTCGGCCTCGGCCGTGTATAAATGTGCCTTATAAATAAAATGGTATGGTACCCAAACAATAAATGAAAACTTACACAAAGTAACAAATCACAATGAAAATAAACAACCTTTAAATCCTGTTTATCCTAAACTAATCTCCCCTCTGCCCAGACAGACCTTAATGAACGGTTAAAGTTCTCCAGGTTGCTCCGTGGATGATTGGGAAAGCTAAAACAACATTAGCTGGCAGGCTAACAACAGCTGACATATTAGGTTAAAGTGGCTGTTGGATCGCGGGAAGCAGCCTTTAGCTGGGAAGGTGTGTCGTCCTCTCCGGCTTGGCTAAACACCGATCAGCTCCACCTTCCTTCACTGACACAGTACCTTTTTCTGCAGCTTTCCAGCACAGCATCCATCCCAGGCATCGACGCGGTGGGTGTAATGGCTTCAGTCTGGACGCGGCTCTGCGCCCTGCAGTAGCTTGTTAGCGGTTCACTTCCTCACGGTAGCGTCTGTAACTCACAAAGCTTCTGCAGGGCTCAGGGGAGAAAAGTGGAGTTTATCTCATCTGTGGTGTGCGAATCACCTGATCGATCAGCAGTCTTTGTCGTCCTTAGAGGGAGTTTCTCCCACAAACTCGCGTCCTTTCCCCTCGCCAGCGAAGGAAGGATTCCCTGGGGTCTGTCCTGGCACTGTCTGGCTGAAAGCCCAAACGGAAAGAGAAAGTAGGCCAAAACCTCTGGTTCTCTTCTTCTCCTGTTAATAATAATAATAATAATAATGGCTTGCATTTATATAGCACTTTTTGAGGCCCTCAAAGCGCTTTACTTCTCCATTATTCATTCACACACTAGTGAAAGCAGCTATGATTAAATCCACAGCTGCCCTGGGGCAGACTGACAGAAGCGAGGCTGCCACATTGTGCCATCGGCCCCCTCTGGCCAACACCAGAAGGTGGGTAGGTGAAGTGTCTTGCCCAAGGACACAACGATATGTAGCTGGTGGAAGCTGGAATCGAACCCACGATTTCTGGGTCACAGGCTGACATCTCTACCACTGAGCTACAGCTAGAATGTGGGTTAGCGCCACCCAATGGCTGTGTGTGTCCCAACAAGGACGTGTCTGGGAAAAGAGGACGTGTCCAGGAAGAAGAGGACGCGTCCAGGAAGAAGAGGACGCGTCCAGGAAGAAGAGGACATGTCCAGGGAAAAGAGGACATGTCCAGGAAGAAGAGGACGTGTCCAGGAAGAAGAGGACATGTCCAGGAAGAAGAGGACGCGTCCGGGAAAAGAAGAGGACGCGTCCAGGAAGAAGAGGACATGTCCAGGAAGAAGAGGACGCGTCCGGGAAAAGAAGAGGACGCGTCCAGGAAGAAGAGGACGTGTCCAGGAAGAAGAGGACGCGTCCAGGAAGAAGAGGACGCGTCCGGGAAAAGAAGAAGACGTGTCCAGGAAAGTACTCCGCCTTTGGTTAAATTGTAAAGTGTCTCCAGTCTTCCCTGCGTCTCTGATGAACAGGTGAGCTGTGACTCCGCCCCTCGCCCAATGACGTGTAACCGCGGCCGTCCCAGGCGAGGATGCAGGTCGACCTGTAAGACGAAGATCAGGAAAAACTTTCAGATTTTCAGTGAAATGAATCCTGAAGGTTTTAATTTAGTTCTGTTGTCATTTCACCCTAACATTTATCTGGGTCTCAGTTACCTGCTGAGATTTTTAGATCATTTAACTAAAAGTGTAGAGAAAAATCTTTTTGTGTTGTTGTAATTTAGAGTTTTTGTTTGGATTCCAACATGTGACTTTCTGCTGAGGAACAGCTGAGCCTTGCAGAAACACTTCACCTCTGCTCCCTTCATCGCCTTAAGGAGAATTAACTGAATTCTGCAGATTTTTTCACACAAAAATGCAGCAAGACAAAGAAAGGGGTCTGAAAACGAGGCTGAGCATCCTGAGGTGCTGCATGGTGAAGACAGGCGTCCGTCAGCCAATGGAGGAGCAGGGTTGGCTGCAGGATCCCACACCCCCTCGCCTCCACCAGGGTTTAATCCCGACACGCTCCCTCCGTTTACTGCTCAGGACTTTGGCTTTAGAAAAACTCTGCAGCAGGTGAGTCCCAGATTACTTTAAAGTTTGTGTTTAAATTTGTTCTTTTTCACCATTTTTGAAGCTGTTATCTCAAAGTAAATCTGCAGAGGGATGAAGCTGAGCTCTAACTTGGTTTATTTTAAACTAGAAGCTGTTTTAAGGTTTAATGGGCCGGTCTTACTCCTGTGATTATCGACATGTATTAAAATCTTCATGATAAAGTTCAGCTCCTCAGCAGGTTGTTTACCCCCCCCCCCCCGCGCCTTGATGGGGGCCAATGTTTTCTCTGCTTATGTAACGGACAGCGGTGCTGCAGGAGGTCATGACCCTGAAGCTGGATCAGATCTGGACACGTGCGCGCAACATTTCCATCATATCTAAACATTAACAGAGTATGGGAATAATTCACGTATTGCACCTTTAGTTTGTAAACTGATGCTTCCTCATGGTGACACATTAATCTGGACCCATCGTCTTCTGCAGGTAAAACCTGGAAATCTGAGACAATAAGAGAAACTATTGCAGAAAAACACACTTTATATTTGGTTTTGTGGTAAATCGTATTGCTGGTTTAAACGTTACCGTAGCAACCAGATAGGATATCAGTCATGGTATGTTGTTGGCGAGCACACATTAGATCTACATTAATTATAAAATGTTATGTTGCATTTATCCGCCGGTCCGTGTGCAAAAAGGTGGGAACCACTGCTCTAGACTATATAGACAATTTGTAATGTAATATTTACAAATATCATTTTAGTAACCGTAAGATCTCAGAATAGACAAAATAACGCAGACCCCCTGCTATCTCTAGGTACCCCAGGTTGGGAACTACTGCTCTAAAACATATCAATTAATAAAGTAATCAAGCCTTTAGTTGTTTTTCTTAGAAGAAATGTAACATTGATAACATCCTCAGGTTTTCTGCTCTCCATGTGAAACAACAAAGTTTTACAGTAAAACTTCAAGGAATAATAAAACGGTTTAATGAACCTTCCAAAGGTTTAGAGCATCTTCGAGGTCAGACACTGATGTTGGACAAGAAGCACTAGCTCATTTTGTCTGCTCAAATTTAACACAAAGGTTTCCTGTAGAGTTAGGATCAAGTTCTTCCAGCAAACTCCTCCATGTCCCAACGGACCTGGACTGGTGGAGCCGGAAGGGACCGAGTCCTCAGAGTCCAGTGGCAGCGTGCTCCATCCCCCAGAATCCTTTGCTGTGGTGATGTGAGGCTTAATGCCGCATTCATACCGCACGCTTTGGCTCCGTCACAAAACGCTCGCAAAGCGACCACTTTGAAGCTTGGAAAGCAGCAAAAGTTTCAAAAATCGCCGCAACCAAAGCACAGAAAGCACCGCAGAGACTCTGACGGCCTCAACCAGAGACTTAACATTAATCTGGACGTTCTGGACGTTTTGGGCTGTGTGAACACGGCATAAGCCCAGTTTATACTTCTCCGTCTGTGGAGGTGTAGAGACACGCAGCGCCATCATCCGTCAACCCAAGGACAGACGGAGTAGAGCCCAATATTCAAACTATCCACTGAACGCAACACAGAGTGCTCCTCAGTGGCGGCTGGCCAATAGAGGGCGCAAGGGCGCCGCCCCACCACTCACCACTTGCTACATTACCTTGAATAAAAAGTTGAAAAAAAATGTATAATAATATACAAATATTTCAAAATATATGTGCGTTTCTTTCAGATGTGCAAGATAAATATTTTATAGTTAGTTCATGTTGAGTTGAGTTGTTACGCTCATCGGCGTTGACTTTGTCGCTATTTCTAACGACTTTTCAGACCCCCATAACGACTTTTTTTTCCAAAAAACGCCTAGCCACAAATCTAGCAACATTTCTAACCACCCTTAGCTCCTTTCTGTGAAACTTTGTCGCTGTTATTTCCTGCAGTTTAGAGACCCAGCTTGCTCCTTCCCAAAGGGAATGATCTGCCCATGTGTACGCAGCATGATCAGATTATGTCCACTGACCAATCAAACCTTTTTCTGTTCATTTCATCCACTAACAAACGAAGTTGTTTTGTACTTAATGTTAATTCAAAAGTAAAAAATAAATCTGCATGTATATAAGACCGATCTTTCAACGGGAATTAAGGCGGAAGCTTGTCTGTACTACTGCATCTCACACCTGTGGTGCATTCAAGGAACGTTCGAAATGTACGGTGAGTTCAAAAACGTAGGAAATTTTAAACTTATGACAAAAAAACCCTCTGATAATAATACTATAAGCAATAAACTTTTCATGCATGCTAGATATGCCCTACTTATTTTTACAAAATACTAAAAAACAATCAACTATATTCTCTCTATTAATTTCGTCTTCCTGAGATTTCTCAGCAAATGTATTTTTTTTCTTCAGAACTTTAAATTTTGTTTAAAAGGTCTTTGATGTCCAGTTGTAATTTGATATCTTGTAAATTTTGTACCAGTTTGCTCAACATTATACTTCAGGCCAAATAATAGAACATGTTCCACCGTCTCTTCTTGAAGACAAAATATAACATTGGAAATTAAAAGTAAAAGTAACAAATTAGCATGAAACACACATTACACATGATACACAATAAAGCCAGAGAGCATGAACACACTTCATACATATGACATCAAGCATTTACTCGAAGGTAATTCTAAACAGATGGTTTTTAGTCTCGATTTAAAGCAGTTCAGAGTTTCAGCAGCTCTACACTCGTCAGGAAGTCTGTTCCAGATTAGAGGAGCATAAAAAGTGAAAGCTGCTTCTCCATGTTTAGTTCTGAGTCTAGGGATGTTTAGTAGGCTAGAGTTGGAGGACCTGAGTGGTCTTGGTGGTTGGTACCATGACAACAGATCTTCAACATATTTTGGTGCTAAGCCATGTAATGAAGCACTTTTTAGAAAAGGCAAAGAAGCACGAGGAACACTACATTACATTGTAATGTTGCTTTTGTTGTTTTCTTTAATGTAAATAAGTACATTGTTGTGATTCCTCAGCACATTTTCACTTACTTGCTGGTATAGATCCAGCCATCATAGTCATAGCCCCCCTGGAGAAAATTCCACCAGCCGCCACTGGCGCTCGTCTGTGATTGGTCAGCCCGACATCAGATCATTTCACCAGAGCGGTGCTCTATAGTCGATGTAATTATTAGTCAATGCAGCTTTTGGCCACTAGATGCTTTATATAACAAGGCCAGTTTATCTAATCTGGTGTTTTGATGATGTTGAACACCAGGAGGTGTAGAGAACAAACCAGATGCTGTTTGTTTGTTTCCAAGAGTTTTTAGAGGATTCTATGAGCTGCACTTCTAGTAAAAAGCTTTATAGCTCCATCTAAACTCGCTCTCTGTCAGCCATTGGGTGGCAGACCAGCCAGAAAATTTCTGCGCCCCCTGCTGTCATGGAGGGGAATTGCTTTAAAAACTGAAATGCCAACAATGAAGTGTAAAAGGAAGTGACCACATTAATCAGCATTAAAAGGCAGTGAAAAAAGGTGGTTCTTAAGTAGAGTTTTAAACACTGAGACCGAGGAAGCCTGTCTAATATTAAGGGGCAACTGATTCCACAGCTTAGGTTCTGCTACTGCAAAGTCCCGATCACCTCTAAGCTTCAGCCTGGTCCTAGGAATGACCGGTAGCTGCTGGTCAGCAGACCCTAAAAGATGAGGAGGGGTGTGTAGCTGGATTAAGTCCGATAGATATGGAGACACAAGTCCATTCAGAGATTTATATGTTAAAAGAAGAAGTTTAAAATGGACTCTAAAAGCAACCGTTAGCCAGTGAAGTGAAGCCAACACTGGCGAGATGTGCTCTGACTTGCTGGTACCCATCAGCAAGCGAGCAGCGGCATTCTGGACCATCTGCAGGCGCAAGAGAGAGAAACTCCCAACGTACTGGGCAGTACAACAGTCGAGGCTTGTAGTAATAAAAGCATGAATCAACCTTTCAAAGTCCTTCTTTGTTACAACAGGCTTAATCTTTGACAGTTGCCTCAGTTGGAAGAAGCTGGATTTAACAACACTTTGTATCTGTTGAATTTTAGATCCGAGTCAACCTTAACGCCCAAATTGGTAATCATGGGATTTACAAAAGGAAACAGTGAATCCAGGGGCGCAGACAAAGCAGTCGGCGGACCACTAGGAGCAAACAAAATAACCTCTGTTTTCTGTTCATTGATACAGAAAGTTTGAGGCCATCCACTCTTTAGTCTCCTTGAGACACTGAAGAACAGACTCATTTGACTTTTTTAACGGAGCATAGATCTGGCAGTCATCTGCATAAAAATGAAAAGACGAGTCGTATTTGTGAAACATTGTACGCAGGGGATTCAGATAAAGACTAAACACCACAGTCAAGAGGAGCCGAGGAGGAGACATGGTCACAGAGACTGACAGAAAAATAAAGTAGTAGGAATAAAAGCCCTGGAGGGTCGTCTCCATCGCGTCTGATCCAACTAGTGAACAGATTTGGGTGATCGAAGAGCAAAGAGCAAAAAAGAGGTTCTTGTTGATGTTGCTAACCTGTTGATCCTCTGGATGTTCTCCTGCAGGACGCCTCCACCATGTCCCTGCTCACCCACGTGTTGGCCGTTCTCTTCGGGATGGGATCCTGGGTCTCCATCAACGGCCTTTGGGTGGAGCTTCCTCTCCTGGTCCCTCAGGTCCCAGAGGGATGGTACCTGCCCTCCTACCTCTCCGTCCTCATCCAGACGGCCAACGTCGGGCCTCTCTTCATCACGCTGATGCACCGCCTCCGGCCCGGCGCCCTGAACGAGACGGCGGTCATATACGCAATCATCGCTCTGGGCGCCGTGTCCAGCTTTCTGCTGGGTTTCTTCTGGAAAGAGACGGTGCTGGTCGCAGGCGCTCCCCGCAGCTTGGCCCTTCTGCTGTTGACCTTCTTCCTGGCGGCGGTTGACTGCACTTCCTCCGTCACCTTCCTGCCCTTCATGATGCGCCTCCAGCCTCAGTATCTGACCACGTACTTCATCGGGGAGGGCGTGAGCGGCCTGCTGCCGGCCCTGGTGGCTCTCGTCCAGGGCGTTGGGGTCGTGCACTGCATCAACGGCACGCAGTCACCCAACCACAGCATCAACACCTCCGACCCTCTGCAGGCTCAGTACCAGCCTTCCAACTTCTCGGCTGAGGTCTTCTTCTTTTTCCTCGGCGCCATGATGCTGGTGTGCCTCGCAGCGTTCCTGCTGCTGAACTACCACTCTGCTGTCACCAGGGAGCATCCCAACCCACGCTACACCAACGGGACCAAGGAGGGCTCTGGGACCAGGAGGGAGCGGTCTGAGCAGAGGCCCATGATGGATCCGTTCGGCCATCAGAACCACAATCCCAGAAGCAGCTTTGGGAGCGGCTCATACAGCTGGATGCAGGTGGTTTATATCTTTGCGATCCTGGCCTGGGTCAACGCTCTGAGCAACACGGTCCTTCCGTCGGTCCAGTCCTACTCCTGCCTGCCGTACGGGAGCGGCGCCTATCACCTGTCGGCCACGCTGGCCGCCGTGTCCAACCCGCTGGCCTGCTTCATCGCCATATTCGTCTCCATCAGGTCAGCGAGGGTCACGCTGAAGAAATGTGATGTTTGAATCAGTTCTGTCTCTTCAGATTTAGCTCCAAAAACTGTTAAAATAAACCATTTTTTTGGTGCGACTGACTCGGAGGGGTTGAAGGTTTGATTCCAGCATTTAACCCTACGTTGTCCACCGATGTGTGTATGAATGTGTAAACGGCTGAATGTGGAGCTTTGAGTCGTCAGCATGACTAGAAAAGCTCCATATGAGTTCAGTTTAAATCTCCTGAACTTTATTGTAGGATTTTGTTGTTGCTTATCAGCTGCCTCGGTAGTTTTAAGTTTTATTTCTTAATTTAGTGAAAGAAAAATGTTTTAATGTCATTAATTTAGAGCTTTTATTTCTTTTAGTCATCATGAGCTCCTTATTTAACTGAAGCGCTTCACTTTTATGCCCTCAGGCTGAAAACAGACATGTTAGATGTGCAGAAATCTACATTAGTGTATCTGATCCACACGGGGTCAGAAATATACATACAGGCCTTCATATACTCATGCAGACCCAGTTGGGTCCAAACCGGTTCTGGTCTGGATGAAGCAGGAAAAACATCAACTCTGTGTAAAATGTGTGAAGGATGTAGAGATCCAGGTCGGCTCCAGTCAACCAACTGGTCAGGAGGAGCGGCCCAGTATCACCTACTGGTGTCAGAAGCTTGTTGGAAGCATCTGGTCCAGATAGAAACATTAAACCCAGTACTGACTGAGGTGTTTGTGTAATTCTGTGTGGATCAGAACAAATCCACATGTTCCTAAAGGTCAGAGTGTGATTCTGCAGGTCGCTGGTGTTCATGGGCTTCCTGACGGTTCTGGGGACTGGAATCGGGTCGTATATAATGTTCATGGCGGCGCTGAGTCCCTGCCCCCTGCTGGTCAATGAACCTTCAGGTTCTGCTGTCATGGTGAGTCCAGGTTCTTCTCCTGTTCTCCTGAGTTCATAACCCCCTTCATGAGGTCTTCTGTCTGCTCTGCAGGTGCTGGCCTGGATCCTCTTCATCCTCTCTCTGTCCTACGTGAAGGTCATCATCGGGGTGGTCCTGCGGGAAGAGGGCCACAGCGCCCTCGTGTGGTGCGGAGCAGTGGTGCAGCTAGGCTCCTTGCTGGGAGCCGTCACCATGTTCCCTCTGGTCAGCGTGTACGGCCTGTTTTCATCAGGAGATCCGTGCAACACCAGATGCCCCTGAGGGCGACTTCTCAGGTTGAACCCACCTGCAGGTTTCTGCTGCTGCTCACTGTGATTCCTGCACCCCAACATCTGTGATCCCAACTTTCTGATTCCTTCTGATCCAGCAGGTAAACCACTCAGGCACAAGGATCGGGATGAGTGGGACGTTTTATCCTGAGACGGTTCTCCTGAGTTCTACCAATTCAATTCAGTACATTTCTACATCACCAATTCACACAAAACGTCATCTCAAGGCACTTTACAAGAAGAGTCATTTTAATACAATCATCAATACATTCTAATTAATCCTTCATGTCATTATTCCAATCAGTTTAACGTTTTCTATCTAAGGAATCCCAGCAGATTGCATCGAGTCGTTGACTTGAGGTTGTGTCCTATTGATGCAGATGCCAACCTCAGCAATCCCTCATACTGAGCAAGCATGTAGCGACAGTGGAGAGGAAAAACTCCCCTTTAACAGGAAGAAACCTCCAACAGAACCAGGCTCAGTAGGAGCGGCCATCTGCCACGACCGTCTGGGGGTTTGAGAAGACAGAGCAGAAACACAGAAGGAACAGAAGATCTGATATAAGAGAACTTTCTATGTTACAGAAAGTAAAAAGTTGATAACAGGACACAGTGGATGTTCAGTTACTGGGAGGATCATCCCAGTCGATGCCCCCCGTCCAACAGGGCATTGCAGCCAAGCAGGATACCAGACCAGGTATATCTTCTATGGAGAGAAAAACACTGAGAGAAAACAAAGTTAACAGTCGAAATAACAGCAAATAATACAACTGGAGAGTAGTAGGAGAGAAAAGTAGCAGAGTGAAGAAAAGTGGTAAGTCTGTCCTCCAGCAGTCTAAGCCTATAGCAGCATAACTACAGAGATAGCTCAGGATGACCTTAGCCACTCTAACTATAAGCTTTATCAAAAAGGAAAGTTTTAAGCCTGGCCTTAAAAGTAAACAGAGTGTCTGCCTCACGGACTAAAGCTGGGAGCTGGTTCCACAGGAGAGGAGCCTGATAACTAAAAGATCTGCCTCCCATTCTACTTTTAGAAATCCTAGGAACTACAAGTAAACCTGCAGTCTGAGAGCAAAGGGCTCTGTTAGGAACATAAGGACCAATCAGATCTCTGATGGATGATGGAGCTGATTATTATGGGCTTTATATGGAAGAAGGAGGATCTTAGATTCTATTCTGGATTTAACAGGGAGCCAATGAAGGGAAGCTAAAGCAGGAGAAATGTGATCTCTCTTTTTAATATTCATCAGAACTCTTGCTGCAGCATTTTGGATCAACTGAAGGCTTTTAATGGCATTTTGTGGACTTCCTGATAGTAAAGAATTACAGTAGTCCAGCCTTGAGGTAACAAATGCATGGACTAGTTTCTCAGCATCACTCCTGGACAGGATGTTTCTAATTTTAGCAATATTCCGGAGGTGAAAGAAAGAAATCCTAGAAACCTGTTTAATATGGGATTTAAATGTCAAGTCTTGGTCAAAAATAACGCCGAGGTTCTTTACGTTATTACTGGGGGCCAATTTAATGCCATCCAGATGAAGTGATTGACTAATCAGTTTCTGTTTAAGAACTTCTGGTCCAAAGATGGAAACTTCTGGTTTTGTCAGAATTTAAAAGCAAAAAGTTTAGAGTCATCCATGTTTTTATGTCTTCCAGACATGCCCATATCACAGTTGTGCCTCCATAAATCTGCTTTTCTTTAGATTGGAATGATTAGAAGATGATCTGATGTCCAACAGGTAGATCTTCATGCATGTTATGTCTGTTTGGGGCTCGCTGTCCTCATCACCAAAGGTTCAGATCTCTGGAAACATCATCAGCAGCTTTTAAAAAACAGTCTAATGTCTCCATCATGTCTGAAGGAAGGTCACATTGGAACAGATTTCTTTCTCAGCCGGCCGAGTGGTTACAAGTTTTTATCATTTTAAAAAAGCAGCAGAGGGACGAAGTCATTGGTTACAATCTGTCCCGCCTCCATACTTCCTGGTTCCAGAGCCACTCACATTTGAGCTAGCAAGGTCACCAAGTCTTCAACACAAACCGGGCTAAAGGCTAATGTCGAGCTAACAATGCTAGCAGTACATTAGAAAAAAATAGTCTGCTCTAAAAATATCTAAAGCTCCTTTATTAATTTCCAACAACTCGATATCGCAGTAAAATGTTTTTATCTACTGATTTATTTACTGTATACGACTCGTCATCTTCTGATCCGTAACCGGAAACCCGGCATGAAACCCAGCAAGGGGAGGGGCTAAGAGCGCCTCTTTTGTTTTTCTACATGGACTGCAGTACTCACATTTGACCACAAGGTGTCATTCTTACATACTGCACCTTTAAAACGGGTTGTTTACAGTCATGGTAAAAAGAAAGTACACCCCATTCATCAGTCACATCTGTATGGAGGAATCTTTTTCTGCTCAGCTCTCAGAAGGTCCCAGAACACCGAGGTCTGGACTTTGACTAGGCCCTTCTGCTGCAGATGTGCTGCTGTGTTTGGGTTCTGTGGATGACCCAGTTCGGACAGATGGATCCAACTCTTTGTTACACAGAGAAGATCTTGGTCCCCTCAGGTCCTGTAGCTTCAAAACAAGCCTGAACCATCATCACCATACCTCCACCACCGTGCCTGAGCTTGATGCGGAGCATTCTGGTCAAACGTCTCTACTTTGGTCTCAGAAACCTTCAGTTCAGTCATGATGATGGTTTTATGAAGGTTTAGTTTATTCGTTCACAGTTTGATTTATTACAAATTTGGCACATTTTTCATATTTTTGGTTTTAATTGCATTTATTTAATCACATTTTCTTCTTTGATGACAAATACAAAATAAAATAATTAAATCTCCGGGAATCCCCTTGCTCATTTGCTTCTTATGAATCTATAACAGTTTATATCTGGCTGAAAAAAAATCATAATTATAGTGATCATAATAAGGACATCCATCCATCCATTTTCTTCTGCTTATCCGGGGTCGGGTCGCGGGGGCAGCAGCCTAAGCAAAGAGACCCAGACTTCCCTCTCCCCAGCCACTTGTTCCTGTAAGGACATATTTATAATAAAGGTGTGAAGCTTGGTAATAGATGAACATGTTTGCACCTGTGCTGCCCTCTACTGGTGGATCTGTTTCAGGAGGCTTTCTGCCTCTTGACGCAGACGAACAGCTTTCCCCTGGTGGAAAGGTAAAACAATGGGTGCACAATACTTGCAACAGACAACACCAGAATTGATATGGGTGTAAGAACGCACTGGTACAGATATTCATCCTGCATCATGAACCTCTGCATGACGGAAACTGGGATGTAACACAACAGGTTGATGGTTGTTGTTGCACAGACGGTTCTGAAGGCTTTCCTCTTGATGGGATGCATCCCGTCCCATCCTGGGCTGGACCTCATGAGCGCCCTGGCGATTCTGACCGTGGACCACACCATCACTTTGGTGGCGAGGATCATGGCTGCGAATGGGAGGGTTTTAATCACCGTCTCTGTGAGGGAGGAGATGTTATCCTTAGCCAAGGTGGTCGTCATGGCATTGGACAGAGAGCAGAGCCAGACCATCAGGGCACACACCTCCCTCCACCTGTACTTCTTCAGCAGTGGGTAAGACGTGGGGTAAATCACAGCCACGTACCTCTCCATGCATATCAAACATAAACTCATTGGGCCTCCCACTTGGCTGTAGATTAATAAAACCTGCAGGAGGACCAACTGGCGCTGCTGGTAAATGAAGAGGAAAATCAGGTGCATCACACACACCAGGTACAGGAAGTTGTGGAAAAGAGCGAAGTTACAGTTGAGGACATCTATGGACTTCCTGGCGGTGAAGGGGATCCACAGCAGTTTGGCTGTGATCGGCTGTCCGATGACGAAGGTGAAGAAGTTGATCAGAGCCAGACTGACCATGTATTGTCCTTCCATCAAGCAGCCTTCGCCTCCAGCAGCGTAGGAGGCGTTACTGTAGGACTCCTCCTCCATCTTCTCACCCTGTAAAGATCAATTATGACCACTGTTATCATCTTCATGATTCAGAAAAGATTCTTTTATCATCTGGGCTTTTTAGGAAAACAAACGTCACGGTTTTAAGTTTTGATCAACTCTATTGTAGAGTTGGACTTGGAGATGAAAATGTGTTCAAACTTACAGACGGTGTTGAATGCTGAGGGTGAGGAGCTTCTGGATGCTGAGCTGGATGCAGACTGAGCTAAATCTGCTCCTGATTTCCCTAAAAGGTGAGCGACAGGTGAGAGGAGGCGGAGTAAAGTCATCATGCACGTTCTGATTTTCATGACAGCAATGACTTTTAGCACTCCATGGTTGGATCTGTCCTGACCTCTGCCATCATCACCTGGTTCGGCAGCCTCTCATTGGCAGACAAAAAAAGGTTAAAGCACATCAAAAAAGTCGCGAGTAAAATCATTGGTGTTAATGTCAATGGTATCATTGGTGGCCGACCTGTCAACAGCCTTTTATAGGAGGGTAAACTCCAAGGCTCAGGGCGTCATACAATGTCCTGAACATCCTCGCCATCGTAATTTTGAACTCCTAGCCTCAGACAGGAGATCTTGAGTCCCAAAGGCCGAAAGGGAAGTTCTTCCTGGTCCAGCGGGTTTGAACGAAAAAGGGGAAAGTTGCTAGCAGTGAAGTAAAGCGTCTCCCTGCGGCTCCGTGGGTAGGAACCAAAAGAGGATGATTTTAGTTTTCACGCCTCCTTTATCAACTCTGTGATGTCATCACTGACCACAGACCAATGAAAATGGGTTGAGGGCGGCACAACGGATGCTGGGAGATGCAGTTCATTCAGTAAAAGGCGATAGCCTCAACACTGGCGACCTGTCCAGGATGAACCTCGTCTCTCGTCCCATGACAGCTGGAGATAGGCACCAGCCCCCCCACAACCCTGCGTAGGATAATGGATGGATGTGTTACTAGGTTTTATGTCTTATGTTTTTATGTTTCTACTCATCTGTTAAGCAAATTTCCCTCAGGTGACAATAAAAACATTCATCTGTGACGCAAGAAAAAACATCTCTGTGTATGAAACAAAATGACCCATGAACATGTTTTACATCCTTTATAGGCCTAAATTAGTTCCCTTTTGTATTTCTCATCCGTTGTTTATAACAACCTATAAAAATCTATTATTGTTGATTTATTCCCAAAGACTGCGATGGACTGGTGAACTGTCCAGGATGGACCCTGCCTCTTGCCCGATGGCTGCTGGAGATCGGCGCCAGAACCCCCCAACCCTGCAGAGGACAGACGGGTGGGTGGATAGTGATATCCTATCACACACTATATGGGCCTAGGTGTAAAATACATGATATAGGACCTTTAAATAAAGTTAGAGAGTCAATATTTCTGATGTTATTATAAAGTGACTCCAGAGCGACTGAAAGCTCTGCTCCTCATGGTGACAAGTCGGGGAAAAAGGAACAACAAGATGAGAGGAAGATGTGAAGCAGGAGGGGCGGGGCTATGGAGGCCCTTTGACACCACAAAAAGAGATTTAACGTTGATCCAGGATTCTGTGGGCGACCAGTGAAGCTGCTTAATGTGTTCTCTGGAGGGAGTCCTGGTTCTGATCCGAGCTGCAGAGTTCTGTAGAAGTTAATGAAGGGACTTATTGGAGAGACCAAGAAGAAGACAGAGGAGGATGGCAGCAGCACGGGGAGAACGGAAAGGACCAAGTCTGCTAATGTGACGTGGGTGGAAGTATGCAGAGCGGCTGATATATTTTTTTATCAGCTAAAAAGAAGCAGCTTTATTAAATTGCCGTCTTCAAACTGAGTTGCTCAACTTGTTGTTCTTATTTTACCCATAATAGAAAAGAAAAAGAACATTTTATTTACCTGCATTAATCATGTAGTTCATCTGTTAAAAGATTTTTCTATGAGATTTAGCTGTGATGCGTTTCCTCCAGTCATTTTTCTTTTAAACATTTGTTTATTTAAAGTATGAAAATGAATAGAATAAATCAGCGTTGCTTTCCATCTGACTGGCAAATATTCTGGTCTGGTTCTATAGCCTAAATCTCTGCAGATATGATGGATGGAAAACAATTCATCAGAAAATGAAAGCTTTGATTCAAAGCAGAGAAATAAGAGGAGAGACTCCCATCAAGAAAGTGTTCAGATTAAACGCATTTTTATTTAACAAATACAGAAAATATCCTAAAGTGGATCTACGAGATGTTCAGGGCCTGGGACCTTGTCAGTAAACATGGCTTCTCCTCATCCTCGGTTACACAGATTAAGACTCATAAATACAGAAAGGAGCTGATAAACAGGAGCAAGAGAAAAAATACAAAAATACAAAGCGAGTATTAAAATGTGTCAGTTTGTGTGGCTGTGCAGAACTGTGAAGGTTTCTGTGGATCTTTGACCACAAACCTCCAGATCAATAAAAACAGAGACACAGTTTGAAATGTGCTTTAAGAAGCCTGAGGAAAAAAACACAGATCAGTCAAATCCACACATGAGATCATTTTTTGACTTATTAGACGATTTATGGGCAAAAGAGAAGTAGAGTGGCTGAGACGTCACGTCACTAAACGCTTCAGTGCAAAGAGATTCAATCATTAGAGGGTCAGAAAAGATTATTCATCACTTTGATGCAAGCTGCAAATTCTCTCCATGTATGCAAACACAGAACCTGCTGCAAAAACTCCCAAATGCAGATTCTGAAAATATGGAAATGATTTAAAGTTGAACTTTAAAAGTTGCAGCTTGATATAAACAGACTGAATCTCAGGAAACTGGATAAAGCGTCCAGTTCGCCCAGATCTGGGGAAAATATTCAGACTCTGTTTATCATTTGTGATTCCTAAGTCAGGCGTCTCATCGATTTGTTCAGAGTTTAACCTCATCTGTTGGAAACTTCACTTACCTCTTTAAGATCTTAGAGTTAAATAAGCAACGTTTCATTTGAAATGATCATGTAATCATAAACAGAAACTCCCAAAATGAGTGAAATATAAATGAACGATTGGCTTTAATGATGATTTATTATTTGGATTGATCTGTTTCTGCAGCACAGAAGTGTTGATCTGCTGCCGGTTATTGATGCCATTAGATGAAAACTTAAAATCCATCTTTCTGGGTTAGATTTGTGTTAAATTGATGCGATTATTTGTTCTGACTTTGACCTCATATTAAGATGTAAAGTTTATTGCATCTGTATCTTAATTTGAGTTTGACATTAAGTAGCATCAGAATACTTGTGTTTAGAACAGATTTATTATTTAGGTATGAACGTATTGATTTATTGCAGTTTAGTGACGTTGTGAAGCTTTGTGTCTGGTTTTGGCTGCTGCTGTTGTGATTTCTGCTGTGTGCAGAACTCTGTGACCCAAATCTGCATCAGTCAGAACCTTAGACCTGCATCATGTCTAACAGCCAGCAGGGGGCGACTCTAGCTTGCGTGAGACAGACTGATGAATGGATGACACACGTATGGTGGACCCCGACACCTGATTGGACGGCTCCTCTCATGTTTTGAGGGAACCTTTAAAGTTCTTCTGTGTTGGGATAAAATTAATATCCTGTTGGGAACCTTTGAGCCAGATAACTTTGTCCCTTTAGGACCAATAGGGACGCGACACAGAACAGAGGAAGAGGAAGCTGCAGAAATAAGCTGCTAGAGGAAGGATGTTGAGTGGAAAAGGAGCTCGAAGTGAATTTAAAGCTCAGCTTGGATCAGAAGGATGAACAGAAGCCGAAATGATTTAAAGCAACACATTCTCCATGTTTCCAGTTAAAAAGGCACTTTTGTCTGTAAAGCTGATATAAAGCACAGGCTGAGCACCATCAGCAGCCACTACAGCTACAAACAGCTTTGGTTGTCTGAAAGCATTCTTCACTGTGAGGACAGTCTGGGATGCTGCTGCTCCATCATTCCCAGGAATATTCAACCAGAAAAGGTGGAATACCACAACCTGAAGGCACGTGTTGGACCCTGGAAACCTGGAAACTGTTTTGGTTGCATTTCCTCCTGCTGCTTCCTGCAGGCTGCAGTCCCAGCCTCAGTTTCCCTTTTGAATGTCCTGCATCAGTTTGTAGGCGGTGGGCGGAGCCTAGGTGTGCCTGTGGGCGGAGCCTAACCGTGGCTGTGGACGGAGATGATGGACAGGTCGTTCCGGATGATCTCGTTGACTGGAAGGAGAACAGAGGAGGAAAACCTTTAAAACAAACAAACCTTTTGAAAAAGAAAGTCCAGTTATTGTGCGAATGCAGATCCTTCCACTTAATTTTCCGTACGTTTTTTGACAAGGATCTCCTTCTACAATTTTTGTGCTATTTTAACCATTCCACTTTTTTTTAGCTCTTTCTGCTCTTTGCGGCTATGACTTTTGGTATTAATACTTTATATATATATATATATATATATATATATTTATATATATATAAAAATTCAGCTTTCTGTACTACTACAACTACTTCCAGAAAGGTTGAGCTAGAAACTAAATCTAAACTTCAAACATGTCACAAGGCTTTAGGCTATCTTCAAATGATTCAACTTTTTGATATCTGTTATGGTTTTTCAAAAATTGCGTTTTAAGTTTAATGTCATTTTTTAAAGCTTTTCAATTTTACAATCTATTTCAATAATAAAATTCTCTAACAGAGAGTGCTCTCTAAGTAACGGTCGTTTCTCAAACTTGATTCATATTTCACAAACAAATTGCTCCTTTCATACTAATTTCACTCGATCGACACGTTTTATACCAAAACATAGATATTCATGTTGGGACTCAGGAAATGTGACGATCATTGCATGACATTTACAGATTTTTTTATAAATGTCCCCAAAGCAACGAGAAACGGCCTATAGGCTTTTCCAAACTTGTTTTTATGATAATTTCTACAAAATCACTGTTTCTACACAGATGAAGGTACACACACAAAGAATCATTTTGACAGACCTTATATCTTATTTCTGAGTTAAAGGACGTAGTTCGGGACCAGGCAGAGGCAGTTTTTAGCTTTTATCATATTTTTCAACATATTTGACTTTAGTTTGTGGCTGTAATACTAACTGAGTGGGATACAAATGTTTCACCTATTCGTTCTGATAAAACGGTCCATGTTTGATGTCGCTAGGCCTTGTGGTTCTTATTAGGAGTATTATGTTAAGAGTGTCTCGGAAGCAACGTTTTCCGTTTCTAAACGCTGGAATCAGGAGAATCGTCTCCGCTAACAAAGAGCAGGGCTGCTTAAGAGCTCCCTCTAGAGGCAGACATGGGAATTACCACACATAATAGCCTGTTGTGCAGAAACGAGGTTTCAGGATCAGTGTAACTAGAGTATGGGCTCAGATATGCAGTATTTTCACACCTGAAGGGGTCACATGACCCCAGCCAGCCAGTAGAAAGTCTGTTGGTGTTTTTAAGCTCGATTGTGTCAAATATTTGGTACACCTCTGATTCCTGAGGACACGTAGACACACAGCAACATTCTCCCAAACAACTGGCCCACAATTTATACTTATTTATTTATAACCAGGTGGATATAAATATATATATGTGGATATATGAACATATAAAGCTGCAAGTTCTGACAATTGCTCTTATGGAGGCTGAGAACTTCAGAGCAGATGGAACAGGACCAAGTCAGTCAGAGTTTGATGTTGATGGGAAGCAAAGTCAGCCACTGTGTGACATTTAAGGTTACAGATGGCAAAATGAAGCTTTCTGAAGCACTGAAGCTTCTATCAAAAAACGGAGCTTTCTAACACAATGCTCGTTGGTGCCACCTAGTTGCCTTTGATATGAACTGCTTGCCAATTGATGAATAAACTGTCTTTAAACTCATGCCTTGTTTGGTGTCACTTTTCTGTTTCTTAATGTGTGTAACTATACTGGAGAGAAAAAAAAATATATATATATTAATTTTTCACACAATTATACACGCTTTTTTTTTATGATAAATTAATTTAAAAACAAAATGTGAGGAACTTATTAGTTATACTAGCTAATTGTTGCATATATATTGCTTTTGCTGAACTAGATGGTCTTTAGTTCATTATGAGATTTTTTTAACACATGATCTTACATTTTTGTTTATGAAGAAATGCTCTGCATCATTTTTAATACTCGCTGGGGTTGTTGCATTGACTTAAAGTTATCCATTTTTAAGTTTTGCCACGTCACTAAAAGCTACTTGGAAGTTCAGAAACACATTTTAAACTCTTTTTAATCTTTGAATTATTTAGTTTTCTTTACCTGATGAAAAAATATAAAACAAATCACACGTTTTATTTATTTAACCTTATTCTTCTTTCTACTTTTAAATATGTGACTTGTATTTAGTTTTATTGTGTTTGTTATTTTTAGTATTTATTTCAAATGTTGTGCTAATGGAAACATTTTTCTCTGAAGCAGATGAGACTCTTTGGGCTGGACCAGAACCGACCAGAACCCACAGCCCGATGCAGAACTGTTCATGAAAAACCATTTTGGATCATTTTTCTGCCACTCAGAATAAATCCTACCAGCAGCTCACATCCTGTTTTTCCCCTGATATGTTTTATCAGGAGAGATGATGCAACCTGCTGCAGGGTCCAGGTGTTCTCGCTTGTTTTTCTGCTTTGATCGGCTCCATGCCGACGGGCTGAGGCTGAAGACCGAAGCAGTTTATTTATTATGAAGGTGAGACCCTCTGCTGGGTTTGATCACTCTGATAAATCTCCACAGTCTGATTCTCAGCCTTCAGGTTCAGGAACCTTTCAGAGGAAAGCCTGATTGCAGATGACAGTCAGGATGAGGAATCATGTCAGGAAAAGCAGCCTGGAATCCTGGGATTTCCCTTCATTCACTGACAGGAAATTGTTCCTGACTGCAAAACGTCACCAGGGGAAGGCTTCTCCTGTTGACCCAGGACCCCCAGACCCTCCGACCAGGAATAAAACTCATTTCCTTCCATAAAAAGATGACGGCTTGTCCCAGTTTACCATATAGTAAAAATAAAAGGTCATAGAGGCTGAAGCTTTTGAAAACAAAACAATAAAAGCGATTCGTCTGTTTGAGGTAGAAACAAGTCAATGACTCAATGCAATCTGCTGGGTTTCCTTAGAACGAAAACGTTTAAAGTGATTGGAATAATAAACTGAGGTATTAATTGGAATTAAAATGACTTTTGTTGTAAAGTGTTGTTGTGAATTGTTGTATAAAGAAACAGAATTTAATTGAAAAACTGAAGCGTTTCACAGCTGTACAGATGGGAATCCGAAGCATCGATTATCTGATCATTGAGAAACTTAATCTAAACAGCAGGACTTTGGTCAGTTTGCTGGAGAAAAAGGTTTATGTGAAACCAACCCCAGAATGGAAAGACATCAGCAATTAGCATTATGTTACATGAAGAAGCCCTCAGTGCTCCCCTCTTGTCTAAGCTGCAATGATCCAAAGAGTTCAGTCCAACTTCCCTCTGATTCCATCACTGGATCAGCTGAGCAGCACCAGAACAGAGTTCTACAACCTGCAACTCTGGAGCCCCAAGTGGTTCTCATGAACTTTCAGAATGGATTTTAATAACTTTGGCTAAAAAAGATAAAGAAACAACAGATGGTTTTTAAATATACATATAACAGATGCAGATTTTAGCAGTTATTGTTTTTAGTGGAATCATTTCATTAAATTTCTACAACAGAAGGACACCAAAAGTAACTGTTATTCAATTGTTTATTTCTATAGAGCGCCATTTTCTCTCCAACTTCCTAGTATTCTGCTTTAAAATACGCAACTCTGCGTTAAACCAAGGAGTCAGCCTCCTATGGCTAGCCACTTTCTTTTTTAAGGGGGCTACACTATCTAATGCCAAACGCAATGAGGACGTAACGCTGTGAACCAGACCATCAATTTCTGAAGGGTTAGAGATAGAATTGCTGCCATCCACTGTGTTACCCTGAGACACTGAGGAAAGTAAGAATGGAACAGATTCTTTAAAAATTGTTACAGCATTGTCTGATAAAGCTCTACTATAATGACATTTTCCTTCAGATTTAAGATTGTCAGTTAAAGTAAATTCAAAAGTTATCAAGAAGTGGTCAGACAGGACCGGGTTATGTGGGTGGACTGTTATTTCCTCACACTCAATACCGTATGTCAGTACAAGGTCCAAAGTGTGTTTGCCTGAGTGGGTCGATCCCTGTACTTTTTGAGTAAAGCCAATTGAGTCTAAAATAGCATTAAAGGCTGCATTTAGGCTATCACTTTCAGTATCCACATGAATATTAAATTCCCCCACTATAATAACCCTATCAGTATTTAATACTAAATCAGATAAAAAATGTGAGATCTGATCCAAGAATTGAGAGTAAGGGCCTGGTGGACGATACAAAACCACAAACAAATGTCGGTTTTAATGCTTTACAACTTGGATGAAGAAAGCTAAGGATTAGATGTTCAAAAGAACTGTAGCTATCAATTGGTCTGGGACTAATTAGTAAATCAGAACGAAAAATGGTTGCAACTCCTCCTCCTCGCCCAGTATTTCTAGGAATGTGAAAATGTAAATGACTGGAAGGAGTTGACTCATTTATACTGACATAATCCTCCTGCTGCAACCAGGTTTCTGTGAGACAAAGGAAATCAATGTGATTATCACAAATCAAGTCATTTACTAACAAAGTCTTTGAGGAGAGAGATCTTATGTTTAATAAACCACATTTAATAGATTTATTTTTCTGTTCAGTCAAAGTTGTATTTTAATGAGATTTCCATAATTTGCTTTTGTTGGCTTAACTTTTAATCCATTTAATTTTGGCCGCGGGCAAGACACTGTTTCTATAGGGTAATGGGGGGGTAACAGCACAGAAGCAGCAGAGAGGTGGGTTAAACTACGACTCTGCTTCCTGGTCTGGACCCTGGGTTGTCAGTGTTTTGGAGGACTAATAAATTCGGCCATATTCCTAGAAAGAAGAGCTGCTCCATCCAAAGTGGGATGGATGCCGTCTCTCCGGATCAGACCAGGTTTTCCCCAAAAAGTTCTCCAGTTATCAATGTAGCCCACATCGTTTGCGGGACACCACCTAGACAACCATTGATGGAATGAAAGCATGCGGCTAAACATGTCGTCACTGGTCCGATCAGGCAGGGGACCAGAAAAGATTACAGAGTCGGACATTGTTTTAGCAAACTTACACACCGAAGCAACACTAATTTTAGTGACCTCCGATTGGCGTAACCGGGTGTCATTACCGCCAGCGTGAATAACAATCTTACTGTATTTACGCTTATCTTTAGCCAGCAGTTTTTAATAAAAATAACTTTATTGAACATATAGCAAGTATAAAACATAAGAACAAATGAAGTATACAGAAGAATACAACAGATACAAACACTATTTGCAAGAAATGTACATATGAAATGTTTTGAGAGCCTTTTTGTTGATAGTCTGATGTTTTATGTATAGTTAAACATTTATGCTCTTTTTTAGGGTATTCTAAATAAAAAAACAGAATAAAGCATTTTTCCATGGTGAGGGAAAATCAGCATAAATAGGGTTGATAATAACCTGCTAAAGTCTTTCTAAAGCAGAAACAGAAAAGATGAGTCACGTTTTCTTGAAGATCGCTACAGGAACAGTTATCAACATTTGTCTGTTTTAAATTATAATATATAGTGCTTGGCAGGGGTAAAAATGGGGCGCAATGTAGTTTGTCCAAGTGGAATTGCCGTAGTGTGACGTTATCAGCGAGCTCTGGACCTAAAGCAGATGTGGTAGCTACAACGAAATATGCCTTACCAGATCACGGCAAGTAACATTATTTGACATCTATTCTCCTTATCTTCCAGTTAAAACTATTTGTGTTGTTTTCATTTCTCACAATTTATATTTATTTAAAATTATAACTTGTCTTTTTCCCAATAGATCAGGTAACATTAGTGACTCTAAACCAGTTTTATTCAACCAGACTCTGGACTTTAAAGGTTGCAGACTCCTGGATGCGTTTCTTACGGAGCGTTAGGTTACTGAGGATCAGCCTCTGAGGCTCCGTCTCACAGGACGCCGCCCTCTGTGTGTGTAAATGTGTTGCCATGGTCCATTTCTCGTTGGGATGTCACATTTGAGGGAGACGATCTAATTGAAAAGAGAAAACGCTGATTCATTGATCTCTAAGTGCTCTCACAACGAAGGCCTAAAAATATCTGCTGCATCCGAGTCATTTGGGTCACATTGATTCACTAACAGAAACCAGGCCGATACCGACTGGGTCTACATGTTTCACTGACATGAGAAGGTTTCCATGGTGACATTTCAAAGGAACCTGGAGACGTCAGAGGAGAGGTTTTAGGACCTCAAATTCTAAAACAAAAGTTGTTGGACTAAGTTTTCGGTGTAATATTCTCCTTATTGTCTCCCCAGAGAGCCCACAGCAGAACGAGATCCTGAAACCCCCTCAGTGAGGAGGAGGAGGCCGCTTTACTACAGCGCCCCCTGGAGGATGAAGCTCCTGTCCTGATCTCTGAGCCAGAGGCTGGTCGCCCTAAAGCGGAAACTCGTTTCATCTTCTTGACCCATTTAAAGGTTGAATATGGAACATTTTCATGAAAAGCTATTTAACGGGTGTTTCAAATGGTGCAAAATGAAATCATTTGAATTAAAATAGAATAAAATAGAATTTAAATAGAATAAAATAGAATTTTAATGGGGACCACAATGACGTAATGTTTACACCTACCCCCAGTAGCGGCCGCGGGGTGCCAGATACGGTCTCTATGATCCAACCATGTGGTCGGTACACTCGGCTGGTACTGGGAAAAATGGCTGAATCTGCAAGTCAAGCAGCATCTTCAGAGCCCTGGAGGAGATATCGTTATCCGTCTCAGGAGAGGAGTGACCGGAGAACAACAGAGACTAGAGTAGTTTTAGGGGAAGCCTACACTAGATGGACCCGGATAAAACATGTCCACGGCGTCAAACACAGACGGGAACGGCGACTTTCCTCCTGGATCGGTAAGCTAACTTTAGCTGTCAGTTAAACTGCTCTAAAATACATTCCTCACTGGACACGGTTCAGGCTGGTAACTGGGCGGATCGAACCAGGCAACCCAACAACTGGTGTTATTTCTCTATTGTTGTAGCTACAACTTAGACCCACTAGATGTCGCTATAGTCTTCATGTTCCATATTCAACCTTTAAGTCATGATCCATATCTGAGGACCACAGGAGAGGAGAAATGTAGAGCTTTACCTTACAGCTCCTTCTCACCCAGACAGATTATTCCTATTAGCTTCAACATATATATGATATTTAGAATTTTGGCATTCCAGAGCTGGAACAGTTTTCTTTTATGAGTTATAGTCTCTCATCCATTAATTACCAAGTCCTGACACCTCCTGCACTCACAAGGAGCAGTAAAACAAGTGGTCATAATGTTCTGCTCAGGTTTTACAGCGGGGGTGGCCCCCCCAACCCCCACCCTGCAGATCCGGCCCTGGGCCAGAGAACACAGCTCACTCTTTCCATTAGCAGACAAGTCTTCTCTTAGGGTGTGTTCAAACCAGGAGGGTCCGTTAGTTCACCTGCTTTGCTGCGGTTCCTGTGACCAATGGCTGCAGTCGATGCAACAGAACCAGAGTTCTCAACAAAAAGACACGTTTGCTCAACTCCTTCACCCATTGGTCAGTTAAACCAGGAAGCCATGTGGAAATAGGTCATCATAAACAATGGAGAGTGCTTTCCTTCCGCACAGAGTTCAGGTAACTAAATCAATCAAAAAGTGATTCCTATGAGAGCATCTGAGCCTCATCTCAGACCTGGACACCGTAATCAATGCATGTTGCTAACCGGGCGCTAACGCCGCCTTGAAGAGTTCTGCTGTATTCTGATCATTTCAACCAGAGAAATGTTCCCTGATTTTAAAACTCTGGCTGAAGTGGCGCTTCAGCTTATTAATCTGCTCGATGTGTGATGGCACGATTCTCTGATTAGTTTGTCCCGATTTAATGCAAAATAAAATGAATGAAAATTAACTACTTAATATGTTATCATTTAAAAAAGGGAGGGATAAAAATTAATTATGACTGGATTTTTTTGACCCCGTCAATCGAAAGGACCGATAACTAAAGACTGTAGCGCGATCTCTGATACAGCTACAGATTATAACAGAAACGTTTGAGCATCTAACAATACTATGCAGATCGATGGACTGTGTAGAATTAACATAACATTATAAATATGAATAGACTGCATTGATGTCACAGTGGGAACATGTACATGTTAAGGAAACATGCATTAAAAAAACCAAAAACACGATTCCTTCTCATAATGCGCCACAAAGACGGGTGCCTGCAGAGACTAAAAAGGTTTTTTGTTTACTGGGTGGGATAAAGTTTGGTCGCTTTCACAGCTGATCTGATCCGATCCGCACCAGGCCTGGTTTGGATCCGCTCTGATTCCGCCTCTTCAGCTGGATCTGGGTTTGCTTGTTTGGTACAGACCAGAGTTCAATGGGTTGTTTTCACGGCGGCCCAAAAGGTCCGGACCAAAGGAGGAAAGAATCTGAGTTCGTTTTAAGCTAACTAAATGAGGGTTAGGGTCACGACCTTAGGTTCAGAGTGGGCGACTTTAAAAGTGAACTGGGAATGCAGGCGTCTCACCAACTGGAGAAAAAGGGGGAGGAGCCTCCCTGAAATAAACAGGCTTCACCTGTAGAACAGATCACCTGCAAGACAATCAACGATTCCTAAACAGGAAGATAGCGGTGTTCCACAGGGAATAATCCTGGAACCACTGCAGGTTATTTCTTGCATTACCATTGTTGTTCATCCTGTCTTACAGAAGTATTAACATCCCTTAAAACTTTTCAGATTTTTCACATTCCAACCAAACTTCCATGTATTTTATTGGGCGTTTGTGTAGCAGAGCACAAAGTGGAGCATGACTGGCAAGTGGAAGGAAAACATTGGCTGGTTTTAGCCTCCTGGCTCTCATCTCAGGTATTTACAGTCTAATGTTCAGTCATGTGTAAAAAAAAACAAGCCATGTAAACTAAAGTAACCCCACATCAAGCATTCATGTTCAGAATTAAGGAACACATCAACATCCCCACAATGAAACATGGTGGTGGCAGAACCATGATGTGGGATGGCCTTTTTTCAGCAGGGACCAGGAGTCCTGTCACAGCTAATGGGAAATTCATTATTTTACATCTTCTGCCTGCAAACATCTTTAAAATCCTCCTGCAGCATCAACATGACATTATTAGAAAAACTATTTAGATTTTATTGTCTTTTCACTTTGGGGGAGCTGAAATTCTGGACTTAAAACATTTCTTCTTATTAAGGTAAAAGGCTGTTCTATGAGTATATTTGCAGTCCTAAATGTGTTTTTCATGAAACATATGTAATCCATAACGTTAATGCAATGATTTAATTTCTTTTGATGTGTCTGATTTTATTTTTCTGACTTGAAGCTACCCGTTTCTCAAATACATATTTAACTTTTGTGGATCTGAGTCAATATTTACTATTTAGTATATTATAATATATTAAATATAGAATATTTTTATTCAAAGTATTTAAAATCCCTTTTCTTGTATCAATTAGGGTTATACAAAACTATCTGCAGTAATATTGAGCTAATAATTAATAATAATAATGGCTTGCATTTATATAGCGCTTTTTTCGAGAGACTCATGATTATAGCCACAGCTGCCCTGGGGCAGGTTGACAGAAGCCAGGCTGCCATATCGCCCCCCTCTGGCCAACACTAGTAGGCAGGTAGGTGAAGTGTCTTGCCCAAGGACACAACGATATGTAGCGGGTGGAAGCTGGAATCGAACCCACAATTTCTGGGTCGTAGGCCAACAACTCTACCAGTGAACTACAGCCGCCCCAAACACAAATTAAGTTTGTGTTTGCCAACGAATAGAAGCTTCAGGAAATAAAATGTGTCGGTGGGTTTTGCAGCTAAATCCTGAGATTCTTAAAGGGACAGGATTTCAAATGTAGCAGCTGTAGACGAGGCTGAGAGGTTCGGATGTTTTTGCTCAGACCGTTGAGAGGAAGAGGACTGGGATCAGTCTGCAGGCCAACATCTAACTCGCTCAGCCAGACTCTGGATCAAAGCGCCGCTACTCGCTCTTCTGATCGCTGCTGGTTGGTGTTTCTTCATCTCCCTCACAGCCACAGATTGTTTTCCTAGCTGAGGTTGGGGATCAGTTATCCAATTTATTTCCAATCAGTGGCATGCAGAGCGAGCAGCCTGCAGACCTCAGCGGTGACATCATTCAGTCTGTCTGAGCAGGAACCCACTGCTTCAGGAAGCTTCCACACCTTCAGGGTCAATCAGATCAAATAGCTCACAGCTCAGTCTGACTGCTTCAGAGAGTCAGACGAAGAACTGAAGGAAAAGTAAAGCTGTTTTCTGGAAGTCCCACATATTTCCTGTTATGTCTCATCAGCTTTATTTAAATCTGCTGATATCAATAAATCTCTGCAGCGCTTCATTCCAGAGCAGCTTCATCCACAGAAGCGGATTACAGCGACTGATGAAGAGCTCCAGGTGTTCTTCATGCAAACACGTCTTCAGGTGTCTCCAACAGTCTCAGATCAGGACTTCAGACGAGTCAGTCCAGCTTCTGTACCCTCCTCTTCCTCAGCCGGGCCTCTGGAATGTGGTGCTTCTTCATCATCCTGGTGGGAAATGATGGAGGTCCCTGGAGAAGAAGATGTTGCTCTAGAATCTCTGCTGGATGTTTCTGCATCAGAGGAGATGATCCAGGCCCAGACCATGATACCTCCTCCTCCCACCATCACCTGGATGCTCCTCTTCCAGCAAACATCTGGAGAACTGATCCATCTGGTCCATGTTCCCACTGGGTGATGGTCCAGACAAGCTGCTTCCTCCTCCTCCTCTGAGGAGAACATCAGACTTCTTCTCTGGATTGTGGAGCTGGATGAAGCTTCTCCTCCATGAGGTTCTACCAGGATGGTTCTGGATCCAGATCTGAAGGTTCTCTGCATCCAGCTGAAGCTGATCCATGATATCCCTGATATTCCTGAGGATTCCTGGATCGTTCTTCTGCTCTGCAGGACGAATCTGGAGATTCCTGATCTTTCTGTGAGGAACCTTAATCAGTTCAGTGATGTTCTCCCAACCTGTAGATCCTCTAAAGATCTCAGATCTTCACAGACTCAGTGCTTCCTGATGTATGACAGTTATCTGTTGACTTCAGCTACAACATCATAATTACTATGATTCATCTTGGGCTGCACGGGGGTGCAGTTGGTAGCACTGTTGCCCTGCAGCAAGAAGAGTTTGCATGTTCTCCCTGTGCACGCGTGGGTTCTCTCCAGGTACTCCGACTTCCTCCCACAGTCCACAAACATGACTGTTAGATAAATTGGTTTCTCTAAATGACCCTTAGGTATGAGAGTGTGTGCATGGTTGTTTGTCCTGTGTTGCCCTGCGATGGACTGGGACCTCTCCAGGGTGGACGGGTACAGATGATGGATGGATGATTAATCTGTACCTCATATTAGCCCTAAACAGCCCTGTTCTCCTTTTGGTAGCAGATGTAGAAGAACTACAGCAGCTGAAGCTGAGGAAACATCTTCATACGGTCTGAATACTGAGGAATCAGCCTGATTGGGCGTCATCTCGAACATTTGGACATTTATGCAGGTTTCTGCTGCCTTCAATAATATTTGCTGTTGCTGGTTCATATTTACCACACTGCAGCAACAGATGAAGATATTCTCTTAAATGGCAGCAGATGGTATTAGTAAAAATGATTTTATGATCTGAATAAATTGATTTTCTCTGTTTTGATGGTGTAAGGATTTAATGAATCTTTTTCCTGCACCGGCTCAGAACATTTTTACCGTTTTCTTTAAGAACATCTTGTGTTTCTTCTCACCATCATCCAGGTACATCTGGTCCAGCTCTTGTGGTTCTTCTTTGATGCTGACGGCCACAGCTGGAGGGCTGCCGTCTTCCTGCAGAGAGGACTGGCTCCTGTCTGCAGGTTTATGGAGCTCCTGGGTGCCAGGACTGGTGCTGCTGCTGCTGGGTGGGGCCGCAGTCATGACGGGGGTCTGAGGGAAGGGGGCGCCAGTCGGGGTGGATGGCTGTGAGTCTGCAGGAGAAGAAGAGCTGCTGGGCGGGTAGAGGTCTGGAGGCTGGAGCCGTCCTGGAGTCTCCTGGATTGGTGACTGATGCCCCGACTTGGAAAAGAGCGACAGGTCGTGAAGTTTGGGGCTGGTACTTGGAGAGCAGGAGGTGGTCCCAGAGGAAGGCTTGGCCACCAATCTCTGTTGAGTAACAGCATAAGCCCCGGCCACAACGCCCGGTCTGAGGTCGGAGATCATCGGGGTCATGAGGTGTGGGGGGTAATATGGCTTTGGGTGCAGGGACCGGCCGGACCCATGTTGGGGACACACCGTGGCGGCGTCGTAGTCGTCATGCGGCTCCGTCTTTATTGTCGGGACTGAAAGGAGAAGAAGAAAAACTGGATGAGAAAAAGAAACTTCCTTAAAGTGTGAGTGAGTCAGTCTGTGGTTCTGAGGCTCACATAAACACTCATCAATCGCAGTCTTTGTTTCAGCTCTCCACCTGCTGAAAATATTCATCAACTGGGAAAAAGTGACTGATTCTGTGAACCAGAATTTATTTAATGGGAGCAGAGAAACTGAGCAGTGATGCAGATTGTTCTGATTTAAAAACATTTTCCTCAACTGTATCTGAACCCATCTGGGGTCTGAAGATTCACATGCCTCCTTGTTCCCAATGGTGGATCCTGCAGGTATGTCACAGCGCTGGTGAACACAGAATCCTTCTCATCATGTCTTTATATGAAGAACCCATCTCCCTAGACTGAATTCTGGCGTCCCTCAGGGATTAGCCCTCAGCCCCCTTTCATTGTCCCTCTACCAGCTCCTCTCCCAGAACCACTGAGGAACTTATCTAGTGTCACATTCGTATAACACCTGCATATTTCTACAATCACCATCATCTGTGAAAACGAAAGGTATAGTTGAGTCCTTGAAGTTGGATGGAACGAAGCACTAAAAGCTGGTAAACCGGGGGCGAGATTTATACCCAACATCTCAGCGCTTCCTGTACACATACTGGTGTATTTTTCAGTTTTTCTTCTTTCTTCAAAACAAAACTAGATTTCCAACCTCACAAAGAGTTGCATACAACTCAGGAGTCTCAAAAGACTAAAGCAGTGATGCGTCATGCCTTACTAAAGCCTCTGCTGCCAGCGCCTGTAAAACAGGAACTGTGCAAAGCTAGTTAACACCAATCACAGGACAGAAATAGTAACGGCACCCCTATTTTGGGCCTGTTTGCAGGAAGTGTGCATGCCTCTGGAGAATCCAGTCGGCAAAGACAGAAGCAGAAGTGAAAATGTTTGTGTTGCCACAAAAGACAGTTTGCAAATGGGGAGTGAAAACTGTTTCTGTACGTCTAAAATAAATCAATTTTTAAGTTTTAACACCTGCAGCAGCAGAAAGAGAGTTTTTAATTTGAGCATAAAATCCCTGGAAGTTTTGGTCCTTTTAAATGTTCTCCTATTATTGTTCAGTCTGCGGACACGGAGCTTTATTAGCCCCCATACTTGGGGAGACTCGGACCCGACATGTTGTCCCACAGTCTGTCCCCTCCCTCACACTCTCCGTCCTGAGGACAATGGCCCACTTTCACAGTGGGGCACTCCGTCGCCCACGTTCAGGGCTGGGCCGCTCCAGCTGAATCGCAGCTTTGAACCACCCACTACATGTTCGCTCCAAGGCTGCAGTGCAATTAGGGCTGGTTTGTACATTTCAGTTGGTGGGTCAGTGTTTATATTTAGCTTGGCAAAAGTTTCTGCATTGAAATAACAGGCTTTCCCATGGCGCTCCCCCGCCCTCCTGGGTCCACTGGCTGCAGCCTTCGTCAGGCAGCAGGTATGGAAAAGAACAGATTTTATGGATTTCTTTTTTACAATGGATGAATAAAAGTGTTTCTTTGTTCCTCCCAGGCAAACCACCAGACGGGGGAAGGGGGGGGGGGGGGGGGGCAGACTGCTTTTCCTGGTCCTCAGTTGAAAGATCCTGGAGAAAATGTTTCTAATTAGTCTGGGATGGACGACAAAGAAACCAACGAAAAGGAGCTAAGAAGCTAAAAGGAGGGGTGTTTTTCCTTTTCAGACCCGTCTCTGTTAACAGTTTCATTAATATCAGTAAATTACAGTAAAAAATAGAGAGTATTTTTTGAGCAGGAAAATTTAACTTTTAAACATTAAGTAGACAGGAATATGATATTTGTCATAAAGTCATTCAGAAGGAAGTGAAGCCAAAAAAATGTCAAGTTTCTGTCCAGTTTTCTATCATGACTGCCTGGGGAATCGTCATGGAAACGATGGATTCCCTAAAAACTGCTGAAATAGTCCCACAGAAAGCAATAAAATCTCTCCTGGCATATTATTGATAACTTGTGTCAACATTAATGGAAAAAATAGATCACAACTATTTTCTTCTTTACTACATAAACATGGAAACATTTCTGTCACATTTCTCTGATCATCAGTAATGAACTGAGTCATATTACTGGTAGCAAAATACCTGGGGGAGCGGGGTGGGGGTGGGGGTGGGGTCAGTGGTGAGGTTATGGGGGTTTATTGTTTTGATGAAAAAAGAGACCAAATTGAGAGCTTTACTTTAAATGTTCCAGTTTCTACCTGAGGCAGGGGTGGAGCTCAGTAGGACCTCACCTGTGCTTCAGGTGGAGCATTTGGAGTTCAACCCCCAGAGGAAACCTGATCATCAATCCCATCTACAGTTCATCACAACACCAGCAGACCTCAGCAGAGCCACCAGGAAGGAACCGAGACCCAGGTGAACCCGATGTTCACTAGTTTGGTCCAGAGGATCTTTTCCACATGGACGATCAGATGAACTAAACGTTTGGTCCGTTTAAAGTGGACCACTGTCCCAACTGTCAGGCAGGGTGGTGGTAGCATCATGCTTTGGGGCTTTTCACTTCCAGTAGTGTTAAGAATAATAAAGGAGAATTACCTCCAAATTCACGACTAGATGAAAGAAAGTTGGACCAAACCTTTAATCTGAACTGGTTTCAGAACGGATGAATCAGGTAACGTTAGTTTGAACCCAAACTCTGTAATCTGCCCTAATCCCACTTTGTTCTTGACTTTTCAGACAGTTTTAAGGTTTACGTCTGCAGTTGTCGAGCTGTTAGAGAAGAAGTTTACCGTTGGCGGGGGCGTAGGCGAACCTCTGGTACTGACTCCTTTTCCTCTTGCCGTTGCAGACGTAGAAGTTGACGTGGACGGGCGTGGTGAGTTGCTGCGTCCGGTACGGCGGGATTTCAACCAGCAGCGAATTCTGCAACAAACATGAAGCACAACAATAACTCACTTGTGTTGACTTACATAAATGTACAGATTCACATTAAACAGCATCTAAATCAAAACATACGGTCACTATGATACAATTCAAGGCATGAAGAGATTATATTATAGGAAGAACAATGTTTGTTTGATTAAATTATGAATGCAGGACATGTCGGCTTTAACATCAGCTGATCTTACTCGTCTTTAAAATATGTGTGTATATATATATATATATATATATATATATATATATATATATATATATATACACACTACCGTTCAAAAGTTTGGGGTCACCCAAACAATTTTGTGTTTTCCATGAAAAGTCAAGCTGCTCCCACAACAGCTCAATGGGGTTCAAATCTGGTGACTGCGCTGGCCACTCCATTACCGATAGAATACCAGCTGCCTGCTTCTTCTCTAAATAGTTCTTGCACAATTTGGAGGTGTGTTTTGGGTCATTGTCCTGTTGTAGGATGAAATTGGCTCCAATCAAGCCCTGTCCACTGGGTATGGCATGGCGTTGCAAAATGGAGTGATAGCCTTCCTTATTCAGAATCCCTTTTACCCTGTACAAATCTCCCACCTTACCAGCACCAAAGCAACCCCAGACCATCACATTACCTCCACCATGCTTAACAGATGGCGTCAGGCATTCTTCCAGCATCTTTTCAGTTGTTCTGCGTCTCACAAACGTTCTTCTTTGTGATCCAAACACCTCAAACTTGGATTCATCCGTCCACAACACTTTTTTCCAGTCTTCCTCTGTCCAATGTCTGTGTTCTTTTGCCCATCTTAATCTTTTTCTTTTATTGGCCAGTCTCAGATATGGCTTTTTCTTTGCCACTCTGCCCTGAAGCCCAGAATCCCGCAGCCGCCTCTTCACTGTAGATGTTGACACTGGTGTTTTGCGGGTACTATTTAATGAAGATGCCAGTTGGGGACCTGTGAGGCGTCTGTTTCTCAAACTAGAGACTCTAATGTACTTATCTTCTTGCTCAGTTGTGCAACGCGGCCTCCCACTTCTTTTTCTACTCTGGTTAGAGCCTGTTTGTGCTGTCCTCTGAAGGGAGTAGTACACACCGTTGTAGGAAATCTTCAATTTCTTAGCAATTTCTCGCATGGAATAGCCTTCATTTCTAAGAACAAGAATAGACTGTCGAGTTTCAGATGAAAGTTCTCTTTTTCTGGCCATTTTGAGCGTTTAATTGACCCCACAAATGTGATGCTCCAGAAACTCAATCTGCTCAAAGGAAGGTCAGTTTTGTAGCTTCTGTACCGAGCTAAACTGTTTTCAGATGTGTGAACATGATTGCACAAGGGTTTTCTAATCATCAATTAGCCTTCTGAGCCAATGAGCAAACACATTGTACCATTAGAACACTGGAGTGATAGTTGCTGGAAATGGGCCTCTATACACCTATGTAGATATTGCAGCTAGAATAGTCATTTACCACATTAGCAATGTATAGAGTGTATTTATTTAAAGTTAAGACTAGTTTAAAGTTATCTTCATTGAAAAGTACAGTGCTTTTCCTTCAAAAATAAGGACATTTCAATGTGACCCCAAACTTTTGAACGGTAGTGTATATATATATATATATCGGTCTGATAAGTCAAACTGGGCTGATAACAATAACCGATGTCATGTGACAGAAATAGTGATGCAGCGCAGGATTATGGGATGTTAAGCAATGTCAGCGGTGTGGTCATTTTTCATCATGTTGAAAGGTTAGAAAAATATAAAAAATACTGTCAGTAATTACTGGTTATTAGACATAACAGCACCAATGATATCAGATAAGAACTTTTCCATTCTCAGCTTTAATGACTTCCTTTGATTTTCAAACTTTAACTTGTTACAGGAATCATCTGAGTTTTGAAGACATTAAATAAATCACCACATCATGTGATTTTCTACTTTAATCCCAGGAAAGTCACGTGTTTCCTGTTTTTGTGACGCTTTAATTTCTTGTCGTTTTTTTGTCAGCGACCCAACGCAGGTTAACTGTAACCCTAACGCCAGGCGACTGCGTTGGGTTGTTGAGTTAACCCCAACTCTAAACCACCCCTAACCTTTAACCCCTAACCGACCCCTACATGTTGGTCCAGGAGGAGTGAATTCTGCAAGTCAGTCTGCTGGGATTCCTTAGATAGAAAACCTTTAAACTGATGAAGATTAATTCGAATGGATGAGTGATTGAACTGAAACGACTTTTCATGCAAAGTGCCTTAAGATTATATGTTGTGAATTGGCCCTATTTATAAAAAAATCTGAAATTGAAAGATTCCTAGAAACAATGAGACATGAGATCCAGTTTGTCCTCAGCCTCCTCATGTTAGAAACTGTCAGTGTGAGCAGAGAAAACAGTGAAAATCAGCTTGTTGCTGTGAATAAAGAGCCTCACAGAAACCAAGGAATCTGGCTGTTTGCTCGCTGACAAACTGAACTCTGGAGAGTCTGGATGGTTTATTTCAGCAGCCGAGCTGAACAACTGTGTTCCTGGGTTCATCGCCTGGAGACGTCAGCCCTGCGTGTTCCTGTGGATGTGTCTGAATATTTATGACTGAGCGTCTGATCGGTGCTGTGCAGTAGCCAGGGAGAGAGCCATCTATTGAGAAAACGGAGCTTCAGAACTGAAGCAGAGCGAGCTGACGTGGAAAGGTGAGAGCTGACACACATTATAATAAATATCTGCAGTTTTAAAGCCAGATGGAGCTTCTACTCTGTGCTTAAATCTTTCTGATCCTAAAAATATCAGCTGCTGAATACCTCAAGATCTGATTCTGCAGCTGTGTCCAGAGAGAACGGGAATATTTGGCCAGCTGTGATCCCAATAAAATCCTGCAGTCTTTTGAAGAGCAGCCTGGTTTAAATCCAAAACTTCCCATGCATCTAAATGCATTTAGGAAAGCTGTGGAAGTCCCAGCACGTTCAGTGAGGTGAGATGATGTTGAGAGAGAAGATAGCTCCATCCCAGTCCCTACAGGTCCATGCATATCAATCTACTGTAAATAATTCCTCCTATGGCCCAAATCCCTTCTCCACAGGGGGATTTTACAGTGTTCAGGTGTCAGGAGCAGTTAGTTATTCTGGTCTGAGGAGTTGTGGAGCTTCAGCTGAGGTTAAATCTGGCCACGGCAGAGACGATGTTTATAATGGGACCAGTCCAGCAGACTGGGGAGGGAAACTCCCGTCCCTTCAGGTAGACAGATGTGTCCCAGCAGCAACTGGGTGAGTGTCTTTTTAATGAGAACAAACTGGGAGCAGGTGCAGCGCTTCACACGCCGACACCCTCTAATCCCCTCGTCTGTCTCCCAGGATCCCACCTCATCCCTCAGTCTTCCCAGACGGACTCCCAAACTCCCAAAGGTTGAAAACCTGGATGTCTGGAAGCTGCACATTTCAGACAGACAGAGAGAACTTCTGTCCTGGCAGCAGAAAATCAAACCTCACACGTCCATATTAATGCTACTTTCACAGTTTACTTATATAATTTATATTCACTGTGAAAAATCTGATCCAACACATGAAAGTCCGTTATTTCACTGAATCAAAGAAATTGGACCAAATTAGCAGCTAATACTGTTGGCTATAGTTTGTTTCTTCCCAAAGAAATGCATAATGCTTTTAGATTGTTTGACTCAGATTGTTAGCTTTTAATTTCTACTGTCAGCTTCGTTAAACTCCATCCAAGGAATGAGTTTTTTCCAAAAATAAGATATGCTAATAATTAGCATAGCAATGCTAATGTTACTGTTTAATTCAGTGAAATTATTGCCCAAGAAATGCTAATAGCTAGTGTCCCAATGCTACAACTACATGCTAATAACAGTTAGCATCAAAATGCTAATTTCACAGAGACATGTTTAGCTTAAAGATACCAATAGTTAGTATCACCCTTCTAATGTCCATCAAGAAACGTTAAATTATCGTAATAATCCTAATGCTTATATCACCAAACAGTATTTTATTGTTCAAAGAACGATTCAAGAAAATTACTGACAATCCTGAACATCCTCTTAATCCTACGGTGACCATATTTTGATTTCCAAAAAAAAGGACACTTGGCCCAGTCCTGAAACACGTCATGACTGTGACTTTTGATTTGAACATATTTAAAGCATGTATTCTCCATGTGGTTAGAATGAACAATTTAATAACAAACTTTAGATAGGCTTTCACAAGTGCAAAAACAACTTTAAAATCTCTAGAAATTAATTAATAATAGAAACAACTACTCTTCCGAATTAGAAAATTGACCAGAAACAACAAAAGTTCGTCATTTCAATACAAACATCCAATCAGTTTAAAGTTTTCTATCTAAGGAATCCCAGCAGATTGCATCGAGTCGTTGACTTGAGGTTGTGTCCCGTTGATGCAGACTCCAACCTCAGCAATCCCTCATACTGAGCAAGCATGTAGCGACAGTGGAGAGGAAAAACTCAACTTTAACAGGAAGAAACCTCCAACAGAACCAGGCTCAGTAGGAGCGGCCATCTGCCACGACCGTCTGGGGGTTTGAGAAGACAGAGCAGAAACACAGAAGGAACAGAAGATCTGATATAAGAGAACTTTCTATGTTACAGAAAGTAAAAAGTTGATAACAGGACATAGTGGATGTTCAGTTACTGGGAGCGCCATCATCAAAAAGGAAAGTTTTAAGCCTGGCCTTAAAAGTAAACAGAGTGTCTGCCTCACGGACTAAAGCTGGGAGCTGGTTCCACAGGAGAGGAGCCTGATAACTAAAAGATCTGCCTCCCATTCTACTTTTAGAAATCTGCTGGGGGAATAGTTGGCTCAACAGAGCTATGACTCTGTGTAAGTTTGGCAACTGTACTAAACCTAGGATTGTTTTTATTCGCGTCTATTAATGATGAAAAATACGGTGTTCTAGCTTGTCGAAGGGTCTTTTTATACAGCAATAGACTGTTATTCCAGGTTAAATAGGAATCCTCTAGATGTGTAAAGCGCCATTTTCTCTCCAACTTCCTAGTATTCTGCTTTAAAGTACGCAACTCTGCGTTGAACCAAGGAGTCAGCCTCCTATGGCTAGCCACTTTCTTTTTTAAGGGGGCTACACTATCTAGTGCCAAACGCAATGAGGACGTAACGCTGTGAACCAGACCATCAATTTCTGAAGGGTTAGAGATAGAATTGCTGCCATCCACTGAGTTACTCTGAGACACTGAGGAAAGTAAGAATGGAACAGATTCTTTAAAAATTGTTACAGCATTGTCTGATAGAGCTCTACTATAATGACATTTTCCTTCAGATTTAAGATGTTCAGTTAAAGTAAATTCAAAAGTTATCAAGAAGTGGTCAGACAGGACCGGGTTATGTGGGTGGACTGTTATTTCCTCACACTCAATACCGTATGTCAGTACAAGGTCCAAAGTGTGTTTGCCCGAGTGGGTCGATCCCTGTACTTTTTGAGTAAAGCCAGTTGAGTCTGAAATAGCACTAAAGGCTGCATTTAGGCTATCACTTTCAGTATCCATATTAAAGTCCCCCACTATAATGACCCTATCAGTATTTCAGTTCAATTCAAAAATACTTTATTAATCCCAGAGGGAAATGAATTGTTGCTGTAGCTCATGCTAATAATTCTTTAAGGAGTTGTTGTAGATCATGATGGCTGTGCGCAGGAAGGATTTCCTGTAGCAGTCTGTTTTACAGCAAAACTGAAGAAGGCTCCGACTGAAGACACAGTCTCATGAAGAGGATGCTCAGGGTTGTCCATAATTTTTTGAATTTATGAAGAATCCTTCTTTGCATCATCATCTCCAGAGGTTCCACAGTATTGACAAGAACAGAACCAGAACCGAAGTTTTATATGTGCCTTCTTGTAGATAACTTAATACTAAATCTGATTTAAAAAAATATAACATCTGATCTAATAAGTGAGAGTAAGGGCCTGGTGGACAATACTAAACTAAAACCAAAAGTGGTTTTAATGTTTTGCAACTTGGATGAGGAAAATACGGAGTAGATGTTGAAAAGAACTGTAGCTATCAATTGGTCTGGGACTAATTAGTAAATCAGAATGAAAAATGGTTGCAACTCCTCCTCCTCGCCCAGTATTTCTAGGAATGTGAAAATTTTAATAATTCGAAGGGGTTGACTCATTTAAACCGACATAATCCTCCTGCTGCAGCCAGGTTTCTGTGAGACAAAACAAATGATTTTGATCACAAATCAAGTCATTTACTAACAAAGTCTTTGAGGAGAGAGATCTTATGTTTAATAAATCACATTTAATAGATTTATTTTTCTGTTCAGTCAAAGTTGTATTTATTTTAATGAGATTTCCATAATTTGCTTTTGTTGGCTTAACTTTTAATCCATTTAATTTTGGCCGCGGGCAAGACACTGTTTCTATAGGGTAATGGGGGGGTAACAGCACAGAAGCAGCAGAGAGGTGGGTTAAACTACGACTCTGCTTCCTGGTCTGGACCCTGGGTTGTCAGTGTTTTGGAGGACTAATAAATTCGGCCATATTCCTAGAAAGAAGAGCTGCTCCATCCAAAGTGGGATGGATGCCGTCTCTCCGGATCAGACCAGGTTTTCCCCAAAAAGTTCTCCAGTTATCAATGTAGCCCACATCGTTTGCAGGACACCACCCAGACAACCATTGATGGAATGACAGCATGCGGCTAAACATGTCGTCACTGGTCCGATCAGGCAGGGGACCAGAAAAGATTACAGAGTCTGACATTGTTTTAAACAGCGCGGAGCCGGGCATCTTCATTCCGGAATTGCGCCGCTCAAGGTGGCAGCATGTTGGAGTAGCTCTGTTACTTTGGTTCATATTTTTTTCTTTTTTAAAACTTGAATTCTTCCATTTCTGGTTGAAACATCGTTTTTGTGGACAACTGTTCTCTCTGGTTTTGAATGCTGTGCAGCTGGAAGGATTTTTGCTGATACTTTTTATTTTTGGACATTTGTTATGATGCATAACCATGGCAACAAGGTGGTTTACAACTGGCACCAGCTGATTAACATCACAAAAGCTCAAATAAGACCTCAACTACAGCTACAAAACCCTGATGAGTTGAAAAGAAGACGCCATAGATCCTGATCATCCTCTACATCAGACTGTCATACAACTACAGAGCGTCTTCAGTCAGAGGCTTCTTCAGATCTGCAGACTGCTACAGGAGATCATCCCTACCCACAGCCATCAGCATCTACAACAAATCTTTGAAGGAACTTTCTTAATGAGTTACAACAACATTTAATTTCCCTTTGGGATTAATAAAGTAATTTTGAATTTGAATTGAATTGAATCTAACTCTGACATCCTCACCTCCAAAGTCACAAAAATGTTACATTTATTACAGTTACCATTATCAGTACAGGAGGCGGGGAAGTGACTAAACATCTGACACAGAGAGCAAGAGCGAGGAGGAGATTTAGGCGGATAATGAGAGATAGAAGGAGAGGGAAGAGGAGTAGCCATAGCTGCAATGAAGCTAAGCTAACTAAGCTAGCTAGACGCCAAGAAATAACGTGTGAAACACAAAGAGTTCCCAAAACATAAAGTACACCAAGAGAAAATATATGTTTTACTGTGCTTGTATTAAAATAACTTAGAAATGCCTCAGCACAGAGAAAACTAGATCAATTCATGAGAGAACACCAAACAGCTCCAGGGAGTGCAACAGAGACAACAGGAAATGACGCAACACGAGTTACCCAATCATGAGCCAACTACCCACTATTTACAAAACAAGACTTTCTCCTCTCCACTGTCACCCCATGCTTGCTTGGGATGGAGGATTGAATTAAAGTGAAAATGGAATCCAACACAGCTTTTCTTAGCCAATTTATCAGATTACAAAGTTTTTAATTTAAATGAATAGAACTTAAAACATTAAAAGTTAGTTACAGACTCAGGTTTGCATAAAACAGGAAGTGGATGATGGAATCGATCTTAGATCTGCTTACTGGTTTCAACGAGTCTCTCTCAACCTTGGCCTCAGTCTCCCAGATGTGGTGGCCGTCTGAATGAAAATAGAGAAAAGAAAACAGTGCAGATCAGAAATAAAATGTTATTCTCTGTTACATCACTCACATTTACATTTGCTCCAGAAAGAAATCTTTGTGTTTTTAACTCAGAATAAGTCCAAGTCATTCCAAAGAGATGAGGGTCATGCTTCATGGCAGCTGCTTGGCTTGTAAACCAAACTCAACTTTGAAACCATCTTTTGTTCTCAGAGGAATCTTTCTGGTATTTCCATGAGACACTTTCTAAACATAATTTTTCAGCTTCTTTCTTCTTTTTACGCCACATTAAAGAGAGTTTCCCATCAGCTTATTAAATGAGGTATCTAATGAGCTGTCGGAAATATTGGCCTGCTGAAGGCCTGACTTGTCACTCTGCCCAATGAGGTGTTAGTAAAACTTGATCTGAAACCAATTTATTAGACAAGTAGGAAAACCTCTGAGTCATTAACCGAGCCTTAAAAGGACATTAAAGGTCAGTGAAAAGGATTTTATGTGGGAAGGAAACTGCAGTTTGCAGAAAACATGAGCAGCTGTGAACAAAATTCTCCACGTTTCTGCTCCTCAGTAGGCAGATGTGAAAATTAAATTCAGTTTATTTATATAGCACCAATTCACATCACACACTACTTACTAAACAGTGCATAAGTGAAGCGTTAAAACTTTGGATGAGACTCCAACGCTGTAAAGACTAGACTTATGAGGTGGCAGAGGTTGATGAAGGGGAAAATGTGCTTCCTGAAACTACAAATCAGCTGATGCCTAGGTAAGAGGCGGGGTCTAACCTGGACACCAGTCCATCGCGCACACACACTCACCTAAGGGCATTTAGCGAGACCAATACGTCTAACAGTCCAGTTTGACTGTGGGAGGAAGCTGGAGTACCCAGAGGGAACCCACACATGCCCAGGCTGGGATTTGAACCCAGTACCTTCTTGCTGCAAGGCAGCAGTGCTACCAGCTGCTCCACTGTGCAGCCCGGATCTCTTCCTGTAAACATTTTTATTTACTACAACTTTATTCTGTTGTTCAAAATTTAAAACAAAAAGAGAATAAATTCTGAATTTTGAAGTAATTTTAAGGCAAATATTAAGAAAATAACTTTTACTGTTCTTTGTTTGCCAATATTCAATCTAATCAAAAAGTTTAATGTTTAATTTGAGATAAATTAGCATAAAATAAGACTTCTGACATCAATAGATCAGGTATTTCAAAGTAAAATTCACATGAGATGGAAAAAAAAGAATTTCAAAACAATAGCATTTTGAAAATAAAAGCAACATTTCAAAAGGACTGCTGAAAGTGAAACAGTTTTCCAACATGGAGCTGAAACAGTCGGTAAAAAAGGAGCTCATGCAGCCCAGAGATCAGCTGCTGGTGGAGATGTTGTCAACTGTCTATCTCTCTCCAGAAGGGAAGCAGATTCAAGTTAAAAAACTTATCTGACAGACTGAAGGCACAAATTAGGATTGGAACACAACAAACGCTGAAACATGGACAATCTCAGACCCCTGGAACTAACGCTAAATGTACTTCGCCCCTACCACAACTGGTAATAACAGATATATAGAAGGGGACCTGACAGTAATTCTACTCTCATCGTCCCCCAGAATTTGTCTGGCCACCCTAAAAGTAGTATTCCACTGCTTATAACCAGAAGAAAACAAAAGATTAAAGCCAAATTCTCTCATCTTAAGCCAAATCTTTCAACCTGTCAGAAGGTTGAGCTACCCATCATCAAACTTCTTAAGTTAGCTTTATTAAACATTAGGTCTCTGTCAGGGAAGTTGTTTCTAACTAATGACTTCATCACTGAACATAATGTAGACACTATGTTTCTACCAGAAACCTGGTTAGATGTAAATAATGAAACATCTGCATTAACAGAATCGACTCCTCCCAATTTCCCCCAAATTACAATTTTATAAGTAAAAGCATTCACTATGATTAGCCCTTATACTTAAAACAATATTTAGTACCTTATAAATCATCTTACAGCCTTCGTCACAATGATTGTCTCTTCTTTACAGATCCTAGAGTCAATAGAGAAGTAGAAAATATGCTTTTAATGTCAAAGCTCCTCAACACTGGAACAGTCTTCCTCTAGATATTCGTTCTCTTACTTCGTTTCAAACTTTCCAAAAGGCAATCCTAACACACCTTCAGTACACTCGTTTTTGTGTTTAAGCTAAGTTTAAGCTATTTCAGTTCAAAGACCATAAACAAATGTATTAGTCATGCTCACTTTTGTCATATTTAGTTATAAGATAATGTATGAATGTCATGATTGTTGGGGACACACAGCCATTGGGTGGCGCTAACCCACATTCTAGCTCTGACAGGAGAAGAAGAGGACCAGAGGTTATATAAGGCACCGCCAAAGATTTTCACGCCCTCTCCAGTTCTGGCGTTCAGCCAAACAGCGCCAGGAGAGATCCATGTTTCCTTCGCTGGCGAGGGAAAAGACGCGAGCTCTGGGAGGAACCCACTTCCAGGACAACAAGACTGTTGATCAATCAGGTGAATCGCAAACCCAGTGTCTTGAGACAAACCCCACTGTTCTGCCCTGAGCCCTACAGAAACTCTGAATTTCAGATGCTACCGTGAGGAAGCGAACTGCTAACCAGCTACTGAATGGTGCAGAGCCGAGTCCAGACTACAGCCGTTACATCCACCGCCGACGGAGCTTATGTAAGATGAACGCTGTGCTGGAAGCTGCGGACTAAGGTACTTTCAGTGAAAGAGGGTAGAGCTGATCGCTGTGTAAGCAAGCGGGAGAGGACGACGACGTTCCAGCTCCATGGCTGCTACGCTACAACAGCCATACGGCCTACCGCTGCTAACCGACCGCAGCTATTGTTAGCCTGCCGGCTAACGTTGTGTTAGCTTCGCCCATCATCCACGGAGCGACTTGGAGAACTTTAACCGTTCAATAAGGTCTGTCTGGGCAGAGGCGAGATTAGTTTAGTTTAAACAAGATTTAAGGATTGTTTATTTCACTGTGATTTGTTACTTTGTGTAAGATTTCATTTATTGTTTGGGTACAAACAGGCCGGTCGGCCTGGAGGTTTAAACAGTGATTTTCGAGGTTTCCGATGGAAAGTCGTTTTATATCCTGCAACCTGAGTAACTCAATCCGACAGTTTTTCGTTGTTTGATGTTTAATAAATGATCCAGAGCGACTTTAAGCAGCACCACGTGAGTTCGCTGTAAGCTACATGCTCTAGTGAACAACGTGGGCCCGCCATTGACAGCCTTTTTATTCATGAACAATAAAGACTGCCGTTAATGCTATTCAAAGTAAAGATCGACTTTAAAACAGTTTAAACACTAAACTAATCTTTTAAGTCATTTTTGAGACCGACTTCTTGGTAAGTCAAAATACTAAATTAGATCGACATAATTGGTGCCGCCGTTAACGTCAACATAAAGTCTAAATATTAAATTAGATCAATCACTGCGGTGACCGTTCCATTAAATAGAATCAGTTATCTAAAGGTTATTGATTTCTAATTCAGCGAATGGTTTAATGAAACATTACTTCTTCTAAATATGTTTTTCTTCACTTCTGCTTTGCATTGTGAATTGGTGGTTTGAAAACAAACCAGAATCTGCTGATTAGTCTTAAACTAACCACAATTAGTTTAAAACTAACTTAGCTTTATTCCTAACACCGTTCAATACAAGCCTTGGTTTTTGAGCAAACATATTCATTCTGAACTGTGACATCATTATCAATTTATTGTTGTTTCTATTTCTGTGCGTTTTTATCACTTTTACTGTTTCACTTCTGAGTGTGAGTTTTATTATCGTTATTCTTTTCTTAGCAGTTCAGTTGTGTTTTACTAGTTTGGTGAGTTTGTTGATTAAAGCATGTTAACTGAAAGTGAATTCTTGTTGTAATAAACTCTTGTATTTTGGAAAACTGTTGTTGTTATTTCACCTACATGTTTAGTAACTTGCTGTTCAGGTACGTCAAGAACTTATTCCTTCATCTATTGTTTTATTATCTCAGCCTTATCAGGCAGGTAATCATAAACATAAACTGAGACTGAACTTTTTGGCTATTGGTATTCCTGGAATCCAGGTGGTGCCCTAAACGTGGTCATTTTTACATAAAATTATTAATCTGATAAATAATTGCCCTAAGCAATTATTTATAATTATTCATAGCCAAAACCTACCTATCTGTGGCACATGATTAATCTACTTTTCTAATTTTTAGATGAATGACTATAAGCCATTGTTACAGTTGTATTCACTTCTGAGTTTATTAGTTAAATAACTATAAATAAATGTGTTGTTCCATTCATTTTTCTACTTTTTAGCTAACTGACATTAAATAAATGTTTTTTTAAATTCTGCATTGAATACTATGTGTTTGTGTTTGCCTCAATGGCTCAATGCAATGTTATATTGTTATGTCTTAGAGATTGATGGGGAATTTGGTGAACTATGTGAGCTGGTCTGAGTGCGTGTGTGTGTTTACTATTATTTTGATTTCTTGCTATTTAATTACTATTATGATTATTTTCTATTCCATAATGGTCTTTGGGGGCGTCATGTGGCATAGTGGTTAGTTCCTCATGTGCAGAGACCTCAGTCCTCGACGCAGTTTTCCAGAGTTTGAGTTCCATCCTTTTGGACCTTTGCTGCATATCATCACCCACTTCTCTCCCCTTTTCTAGGCTATCCACTGTCAAATAAAGACCGCTACGGCCACAATACCTTCTGTCTGTAATATGTATCGACTATGACCAACTAATCATTGTGGGTGATTTCAACATCCGTACCAACAAATCTCAAGATAGATAGGCAAAAACATTAAGTGATACTCCTCATAACTTCGGCCTGATCCAGCATGTCAAACAACCGAGGACACACTCTGGACTTAATTATCAGCAAAGATTTAAATATATCAAACATTTTGGTAATTGATACTGCATTATCTGATCATTTCTGTGTTTTCTTTGAAAGGACAATTTCTGCAAAACTATCTAGCCACAGTGAGACAACTGTAAAAAAGTGTTTCCTCTGGGACAGTTCAGTTGAAACCTTTAAACGTATTTACCCTCCCACCACATCCCCCTTATCTCCCAACTCAAAATCAGTAAACAAGCTGGTAGATAAAACTACAAATTAAAAAGGTTTATCAATGATTGAAATTCATTCAGAAATGTTCAACAAATGAGCTGTCACAAATACAATTTTCATGTACAAAGCTATTATGAAGTCTGTCCCATCCCCCTGTTTAATCTCTTGTTTACTCCTTTTACTTCTCTGTTGTATTGTTTTGTTTTTTCTTTTTGCCTTGTATACTTACTGTACAAACTGAACTGGAATGAGTGACTGTTCACTTTACAAATTTCAATAAAGTACAAAAAAACAAAAAAACAAAACAAAAAACAAGCTGGTAGATAACACACCACAGCACTGAGACTGCCCTCGTTAAAGTTTTTACTGACATCAGCATAAATACAGACTGTGGTAGAACCAGAGTGCTGGTTCTGTTGGACCTCAGTGTTGATCTTGATATATTATTGGAACGACTGGAGAGCTGGGTCGGACTCTCCGGTGCAGGACTTGGCTGGTTTGAGTCTTACCTAAAGAACAGGGACTTCTTTGTTTTAATAGGAAACTTTTCATCAGAATGCACAGAAATCACATGTGGGGTGCCCCAGGGCTCCATCCTGGGGCCCCTCTTATTTATTATCTACATGCTCCCTCTAGGCAAGATTATAACAACCAATAACATTAGCTACCATAACTATGCAGCTGATACTCAGCTTTACATTACGATGTCACCAGGTGACTTTGAACCCATCCAAACCCAAAGTAAATGCATCGAGCAAATCAATGAATGGATGTCCCATAACTTCCTCCAGCTGAACAGAAACAAAACAGAAGTAATTACTTTTGGACCTAAAGAGGAACGATCAACAGTCAGCACACAGATAAAGTTAATCCAGCTAGAAACTACTGATCAGGCCTGAAATCTAGGTGTAGTAATGGACTCAGACCTGAACCTCCAGGGTCACATAAAGGTCAATAACAAGGTCAGCCTTCTATCACCTGAAGAACATTTCTAGGATTAAAGGACTGATGTCACAACAGGACCTAGAAAAACTCATCCATGCGTTTATCTTTAGTCAGATTGATTACTGCAACAGCGTCTTCACAGGTCTGCCTAAAAAGTCAATCAGACAGCTGCAGCTGATCCAGAACGCTGCTGCTCGTGTTCCTCACTAGAACCAGGAAAGTAGAGCACATCACCCCAGTTCTAAAGTCCTTACACTGGCTCCCTGTAGCTCAGAGAATAGACCTCTAAATACTTTTACTAGTTTATAACTCATTACATGGCTTAGCACCAAAGTATGATGAAGATCTACTGTTACTATAGCAACCCCCCCCCCCCCCCCAGACCAATCAGGTCCTCTAATTCCAGTCGACTCAACATCCCTAGAATCAGAACCAAGCATGGAGAAGCAGCTTTCAGTTTCTATGCTCCTCTAATCTGGAACAAACTTCCAGAAAACTGCAAAGCTGCTGAAACACTGAGATCTTTTAAATCACAGATAAAAACTGTTTCTGTTTAGAGCTGCCTTTGATTAATGCTTTCATGTATCATGTGTTTTGTGTGTGTTTTATGCTTTATTGCTCATTTATGTATAGCACATTGAATTGCCTTTTGTTGAAAGTGTGCTATACACATAAAATTGCCTTGCCAACATTTGTCACATCAGGGCGTTTGACCGTCCACCTTCAGGACTCCGATGTTTGTAAGGAGCGTCCCAGATATCTGGTAACCGCAGAATGTTCCAGAGTAATAGAGGAACATCTGCTCTAATCCAAGGAAAAAAACCTTCAGCTGCAGCTCCCCTCCTAACAGTTTTCTAGCTCTCAAACCCACTGTGCTGGACTCTCTCCAGGATCCTCCAAGTTTAACAGCGGAGCCAGAAAACCGCTCCCCAAAACCGAGCCAGCTTATAAACCCAGGACCCCTCCACAGCTCCCACTACACCCAGGCAGCCTCTGGGCCTCAGCAGTCACATTTCGTTAGCAATGGTCTACACAAATCATTACCCTCTGAGGACAGACATAACACAGAGCAGCAGAGAGTCACGGCCTCCGGAGGGATCAAACAATATACGCCTCAGCTATTTGTCATGTTTTGTGTATAAATGGAATCAAATGGCTCCTTGTGCTCCTTAATTGGAGCTGGGTGGAGTGAAGCTGTGGTGCCCAGAGTGAAACAGCGTGGTGGCATGTGCCCAAGCCCTCAAAACGTCCAGTAAATATAAACACATGGTCTGCCACGGCTCAAAGAGCTGCCTTGTCCTCCGCCTGGCGACTCAAACATCTTCCTTCCTGCCGCCCTGAAAACATCTTGGAAGCTCCACGAGAGCCGCTGCGGTGAAAAAAGTCCAACATCCAGCGACAGCGGCGCCCATCTCTGCTCTGAACTCCTCCAAACGGACGGCCAGTTTTCTGGATCGCACGTCGTAATTTATGAAAACATAATCCACGTTGTTTATGTGGCTGTAATTGATTTGTTTATGAAAACAGGCATTGTTCTGAGATGTGTCAGAAGCAGACAAACCACCAAACTGCACCATGTGGAACTCATTGTTCCATGGAGGCACGCTGACCACGTGCACGACGAGACGGAAAGCAAACCCTTCCTGCAAACCACTGCTGACTGCGCCTGCATCTCTGCATGCTCTCCTGCAGGTCTCACAAGCCAACAGCATGACCAGGTCCAGGTTTCCGAACATCTTCTGCACCCGCTTACTCCTGTCTGCAGCACTCAGGACCAAGGTAAGGTGGAGACACAGTCCCACAGGTGGAGCCCAGAGTTTCACAGCTGTCATCCCAGATGTCCAAATGCTACGAAGCTCTTCAGTAAAACAACAAAGGGAACCTCAGAGTGAACATCAAGTGAAAGTAAATAGTAAGACAGGCTAGGATGGAGATGGCCATCATTGTTCTTCTGCTTATCCAAGATCTGGTGATGGCAGCAGACCAGACCTCCCTCTCTCCAGCGAACCCCTTTGAGCTCCTCCTGGAGGATCCAAAGTGTCCCAGACCACAAGCAATATGTCGTCCTTCCAGCAGATTTTGAGTCTTCTCCAGGGTCTTCTCAGTGAGATGGCATCCTGACCAAACCACGCAAACTGACTTGTTTAGATGAAGAGGAGCAGCAGCGTCTTCCTCTCCAGAGGATCCTGGATCTTTCTGTTATGTCCGGATCCATTTCTGGTGACCATTGGTTAAGTATTGGAAGTTAGATGGAGCAGTAAATCCAGAGCTTGCTACACATTAGTAATGTGTAGTGTTTAATTCTAATAAGAACGTTAAATTTGATATCAGGCTATTTTCTTATATTTTCAGCATGTACTTCCGAGCAGAAAAACTTTCTTGGATAAGGCCTAAACAGTCATGACAAGGGAACCTAAAAAGACCATTGAAGAACAGAAGCATGTGTCCACCACCGCTGATCTGTGGAGAGCAAATAACAGAAGCTACCTTGGAGTCACTGGATAAACAATGACAGTTTGAAACGGAGGAAGGCGGCAATAGCATGTAGACGATTCAGGGCTCGCCCTACTTACAGAGATTGAGGACAGTTTCTCTGAATACGGCCTTACTCATGACAAAATCATGGCATGTGTGACCAATAACGGTAGCAACTTTGTGAAGGCATATCAGGAGTATCAGCATGTTGAGTCAGAAGAGGAGGAGGACAGTGGCGATGGGGAAGTGCACAGATCTTCACAGTGTGCTTCCTAGCGTTGGTGATGAAGATATGAAGATGCCCAGGTTGGGCTATGTGTTCTGCCTCCCCACCAAAGGTGTCCAGCCCATACACTGAATCTAGTTGCAAACAATGAGGCGGATAAATGGCTTGCAACCAACCCAGAATCAAGAGTGGTCTACTGTAGTGCTACAGAAAAATGCTCTGCACTGTGGACAAAGTCCAGACGCTCCACCGTCTCAGCTGAGCACGTTGAAGAGGTTAGTGGTAAAAAGTTGATTGTCCCCACAGTGACACGGTGGAACTCATTTTATGATGCCTATGCAAGAATCACGGAAATGCCTCTCACTGCACACAGTTTCAGATTAAATGTATGAACGATACCAGTTTCCTAAGGAATCGTGTGCCATTATGAAGCCTTCCTCTGTTGCACTGGACATCCTACAGGGAGAGGAGACTTGTTTTTATTGGTCTATCACCAATGACCACTGGGCTGCCCGAGATTATTGTGGAAGCAATCAAAGAAAAGTTTAAGTTGGGCTGGGTAAAAGAGGAAACCAGAAGAGACCACATCACTCTCCTCCTTAGTGTCGCACCCTAACAACAGAGGAACCTGCATCCCTGATGCCCCTCAACCTGCTGCTGTTGCCCCAAGTGAGGAGGACTTTTTCTCCTTTGATGAACAGGTGAATGTGTCGGCTGATGCACTCATGTCAGTGGAAACAGAGCAAACATCTTATTTGAATTCTCCCCCTGTGATGCAAAATCTTCATCTGATTCCAATCATTAAAACAAACACACTCCGTTACAATGCACCAACACCATCCACCACCAGCAGAAAGACTTTTCAGTCTTGAGCTCACCTCAAAACATAACCGTCTTGGTGATGGACGCTTTCAGCGCCTTCTTCTGATGCGCTTTAACAGAGATTTCAGTCTAGTAGGGTAGCTGCCCAAACACACACTATATAAGTCAGTTTTACAGGCATTGTTGGTGTATTTGGTAGTGACAGTCTGTTTACATTTTTGTCCTGTATACCTGAGTTTTTTTTCTGGTCAGAGTTCAGACTAAAGTGATTCCTTTGAGGGTCAATGGTGCTAAGCGCCTCAATATCATTTAAAGCACTTTGATTTTGTTATTTCTAATTTCGTTTTAAAATGTGACTGGGTAGCTTCATATAGCCGATAGTCATTGTCTAGCTGTGATTTAAAAGGTTTGTGTGTTTTTGGGGTTTTTTCTCAGGCCAGTTTTATTGTAGGCTACAATTTGCCCTAATTCTGTAAACTTGAAAACAATAAAGGCATAGAAATACTAATTTTGTATCCTGTCATATATTTAGACGTTACAATACAGTTCAATTAATGTTCTCCCCCAGAATCACTGCTGGAAGCTCAGGTAGAGGAATGATTCAAAGCAGCCGACACAGAAACAGAGAAAGGAAACTTTCTGTCCGGAGCTGAAATCTGCAGGAAAACAGGAGTTTATCTGAAAATGTTCCTTCATCCCATCAGATCCTGTTATATGAAGCGTTTCCCCACAGAGAGCCTCAGCTTGTCGACTGGATCAGTTTAGATAGAGCAGCGAGCTGGTGGCTCAGATCGGATGGATTGGGGGGGGGGGGGGACCATGGGAGGATTACCCAGGAATCCAGTACTGGTGCCAGACGCAGGGAAACCCTCATCAAAAGCAAAGAGGGAACGCCCATCAACAGCAGCTGCTCCAGGTCCTAAAGACGGTCGAATACAGGCAGCAGCTGAATATGGAAAAACATATGGAGCAATATGAACAATATTCCTGAGGTGAAAGGAGGAAATCCTAGAATATTGTTAAAATTAGAAACATCCTGTCCAGGAGTGATGCTGAGAAACTAGTCCATGCATTTGTTACCTCAAGGCTGGACTACTGTAATTCTTTACTATCAGGAAGTCCACAAAATGCCATTAAAAGCCTTCAGTTGATCCAAAATGCGGCAGCAAGAGTTCTGATGAATATTAAAAAGAGAGATCACATTTCTCCTGCTTTAGCTTCCCTTCATTGGCTCCCTGTTAAATCCAGAATGGAATCTAAGATCCTTCTTCTTCCATATAAAGCCCATAATAATCAGCTCCATCATCCATCAGAGATCTGATTGGTCCTTATGTTCCTAACAGAGCCCTTTGCTCTCAGACTGCAGGTTTACTTGTAGTTCCTAGGATCTCTAAAAGTAGAATGGGAGGCAGATCTTTTAGTTATCAGGCTCCTCTCCTGTGGAACCAGCTCCCAGCTTTAGTCCGTGAGGCAGACACTCTGTTTACTTTTAAGGCCAGGCTTAAAACTTTCCTTTTTGATAAAGCTTATAGTTAGAGTGGCTAAGGTCATCCTGAGCTATCTCTGTAGTTATGCTGCTATAGGCTTAGACTGCTGGAGGACAGACTTACCAATTTTCTTCACTCTGCTACTTTTCTCTCCTACTACTCTCCAGTTGTATTACAGTACATTCTGTTATTTCGACTGTTAACTTTGTTTTCTCTCAGTGTTTTTCTCTCCATAGAAGATACACCTGGTCTGGTATCCTGCTTGGCTGCAATGCCCTGTTGGACGGGGGGCATCGACTGGGATGATCCTCCCAGTAACTGAACATCCACTGTGTCCTGTTATCAACTTTTTACTTTCTGTAACATAGAAAGTTCTCTTATATCAGATCTTCTGTTCCTTCTGTGTTCTGCTCTGTCTTCTCAAACCCCCAGACGGTCGTGGCAGATGGCCGCTCCTACTGAGCCTGGTGCTGTTGGAGGTTTCTTCCTGTTAAAGGGGAGTTTTTCCTCTCCACTGTCGCTACATGCTTGCTCAGTATGAGGGATTGCTGAAGGATTGCTGTGGTTGGAAAGTCTGCATCAACCTCAAGTCAACGACTCGATGCAATCTGCTGGGATTCCTTAGATAGGAAACTTTAAACTGATTGGATGATTGTATTAAAATGACTTTTCTTGTAAAGAACTGCGAGATGAAACATCTGTTGTGAATCGGCGCTATAGAAATATAAACTGAATAGAATTGAATTGACAGAACCAGACACAGAAGATCAACTGTCAGGCACGGTGGTGGGGGGCTGATGATCTGGGCTTGTTTTGCAACAAGTGGACCATGATCTCCTTTATAGTCCAAAGTATTCTAGAGTCTAATTTGAGTCCATCTTCCAAAAGCTGAAGCTGGATCCAATCTGGGTTTTCATCAGACACTAAGATCCTGACTCAGCATTTTCATTCACTTCAGGTTAGATTTAAATAATTGTAGAATCTGGTGAAGATCGGAACAGTTTTGCTGCGACCTGAACGATTTTCTTTAGACGATGACTGGAGACTTTCTGAAGAGTCCAACAATACAACACCTCAGGGTTCTGTCCTTGGCCCCTTTTAATCTACATTTACAAGTTTGGCTTCTTCAAAACCTGATCATGTTCACTGAGGTACACAGCCTCTGAGACTGAATCTGCTGGTCGTCTTCTCCATTATTTAGTCTGTCCTGTATCACTCTGTGGTTTGGATCATCCTCAGAACCGGACCGGTCCGGTCTGCAGAGAGGATCATCAGGTCTAGGGTGAGGAAAAGGTTGGCTACCATCTCTGCAGACTCCACACATCCTGGACACAAACTGTTTAGACCTGCATGCTATCTGCTGGACACCAAACATTCAGATCCAGGCACTGACTCAACCGTTTCTTTCTTCTACTGGACATATGCAGGTTTACATAAAACCACAACATGTATATTTTTATATTTAAAATGCTTGTGCACAAACTTGTTCAGTGAATCTTGAGAATCGATATAAAAGGTTTCAAACATTCCAGCATCAAAATGAATAGATCAGATTTCTTTTCTTCCTCTCCCATAAAAAGCTTTGAATCACTTTTCCTTCCTTCTATTAATGTTCTTTACATAAATCCCACAGTTACTGATTGTCAGGTTTTTATTTAAATTACATTCTATGGTTTTTTGCTCTAAATTCTTTCGTCTTTCAGGTTGATTTCCAACAGATATTTCATCTGTGACTCTGAAGTCATCAGCGTAAAAGAAAGAAAGAAAGATGTGGGGAGGGTTAAAAGGTCAACGTCTCGCTGCGATAAACACTCTCACGGCTCCATTGTGCCGAGCTGGAAGCCTTGCTGCCTGGAATTCCTGCTTTCACACATGAAACAATGATCAGGCTTCCTTCGTTCCTCCAGTGAGTCACGGCTCTGATCCTATCACACGTGTTTACGCCGCTCGGCCTCCACCCAAACTCTTCCTCACGTAGCGCCGCTGCAGCTAATCAAGGACACGAATATTAGAAAACCTCAGCTGAACATCTGGGAGCCGTCGCTGCTGCCTCCGAACCGAAGCAGCTCCCGGCAAGAAGCAAACACAAACACACACACTGCTGTGATCATTCCTCTGCTCAACAGGCAATGGAAACTTCTGCAAATGTAAATCTGCTGGGTTAAAAATATGGCGCTGTAATGTGCACCACATGTGGCACTCTGGATATTCTGATGATGGAGGAGGAGGAGGAAGGAGGAGGAAGAGGAAGGAGGAGGGAGGAGGAAGAGGGAGGAGGAGGAGGGAGGGAGGAGGAGGGAGGGAGGAGGAGGAGGAGGAAGGAGGAGGAAGGAGAGGGAAGGAGGAGGAAGAGGAGGGAGGAGGAGGAGGAGGAAGGAGGAGGAGGAGGAGGAAGGAGGAGGAGGAGGAAAGAGGAGGAGGAGGAGGAGGAAGGAGGAGGAAGAGGGAGGAGGAGGAGGAGGAGGAAGGAGGAGGAGGAGGGGGAAGGAGGAGGAAGAGGAGGGAGGAGGAAGGAGGAGGAGGAGAGGGAAGGAGGAGGAAGAGGAGGGAGGAGGAGGAGGAGGAAGGAGGAGGAGGAGGAGGAAGGAGGAGGAGGAGGAAAGAGGAGGAGGAGGAGGAGGAAGGAGGAGGAAGAGGGAGGAGGAGGAGGGAGGGAGGAGGAGGAGGAGGAAGGAGGAGGAGGAGGGGGAAGGAGGAGGAAGAGGAGGGAGGAGGGGGAGGAGGAAGGAGGAGGAGGAGGAAAGAGGAGGAGGAGGAGGAGGAAGGAGGAGGAAGAGGAGGAGGAGGAAGAGGAAGAAGGAAGGAGGAGGAGGAGGGGGAAGGAGGAGGAAGAGGAGGAGGAGGAGGAGGAGGAGGAGGAGGAAGGAGGAAGGAGGAGGAGGAAGGAGGAGGAGGAGGGGGAAGGAGGAGGAAGAGGAGGAAGAAGAGGAGGAGGAGGAGGAGGAGGAAGGAGGAGGAGGAAGGAGGAGGAGGGAGGAGGAAGGAGGAAGGAGGAGGAGGAGGAAGGAGGAGGAAGGAGGAAGGAGGAGGAAGGAGGAGGAAGGAGGAGGAGGAGGGGGAAGGAGGAGGAAGAGGAGGAAGAAGAGGAGGAGGAGGAGGAGGAGGAAGGAGGAGGAGGAAGGAGGAGGAGGGAGGAGGAAGGAGGAAGGAGGAGGAGGAGGAAGGAGGAGGAAGGAGGAAGGAGGAGGAGGAAGGAGGAGGAGGAGGGGGAAGGAGGAGGAAGAGGAGGAAGAAGAGGAGGAGGAGGAGGAGGAGGAAGGAGGAGGAGGAAGGAGGAGGAGGGAGGAGGAAGGAGGAAGGAGGAGGAGGAGGAAGGAGGAGGAAGGAGGAAGGAGGAGGAAGGAGGAGGAAGGAGGAGGAGGAGGGGGAAGGAGGAGGAAGAGGAGGAAGAAGAGGAGGAGGAGGAGGAGGACGAGGAAGGAGGAGGAGGAAGGAGGAGGAGGGAGGAGGAAGGAGGAAGGAGGAGGAGGAGGAAGGAGGAGGAAGGAGGAAGGAGGAGGAGGAGAAGGAGGAGGAAGGAGGAGTCCTGGGGTTTCTCCAGCAGCAGACGGAGGGAAACAAACACACTTCAGCCCTTCCTCTTACCTTGAGCCTTTTCCACAAACACGACCTTGGAGTCGTGCTGGAAGTTGTGCCCGTCTAGGATCATCCTCTCCCCTCCGGGGGCGGGGCAGCTCTCCAGGCTCTGCTTATCCACCAGCGGCAGCTCCTGGGCCGATCTCTGGGCTGTGGGAGGAAGATGAGAACTCAGACTCACTGCTCGGCTCATCCACACCCATTCCCCATGCAGACCCGGGCATCCAGACCCAGGCTGAAGCAGAGAGCTTCTCACTGAGCGGCTGGAAGCTTCCCTTCAGTGATGGAGGAGGTTTATGTGACGCTAATGCTGTTCACCATGAGGCTTCCATCTCTTTCTGCACAGTTTTGCTCAGTTTTATGATCTGGTTCAGGTCCAGCTTCCTGACTTTGGTTTAAAGTCAGTTTTTCTCCACAGTCCTCTGATTTCAGAGCTCCATCATGTTTGGGCCAAAGCACCGGTGAGCAGATTAAAGCAGTCAGGTTGACTGCTGAAGATCAGCATCTTCTCTGGTGATCCTCTGCGGGAACATCTTCATCAGCTCACAGAGGTTTCCTTCAATCTTAGTTCTTCTCCTCATCTCTTGGTTCTTCTGTGGCTCTTCTTCACCACAGAGAGTGGAACAGAGGAACTAACAATGGGTTATTTCAGGACGCTGAGATAATAATAATAATAATAATAATAATAATAATAATGGCTTGCATTTATATAGCGCTTTTCAAGACTCTCAAAGCTTTTTACAGCTCCATTATTCCTTCACTCTCACATTCACACACTAGTGGAAGCAGCTATGATTATAGCCACAGCTGCCCTGGGGCAGACTGACAGAAGCCAGGCTGCCATATTGCGCCATCGGCCCTTCTGGCCAACACCAGATCACAGTTTAACTACTGCCTTTAATTTTCCTCATCAGACTTTATCTCTTTGGCAGCAGCAGAACCACACGAAGCTCTACGCTGAACACTGAAGTTCAGATGGAGTTTATTGAGTTTTACTCTGAAGTGTCCAGATGATCCCAGAGTCACAGGAATCAGTTCATCCATCACTGATCTTCTTCAACTTATCATCTGATGTTTGCTGGACAAATGTGTCACATTTAAACTGAAAGCTCGACTGTTTTAGGGAGCTGCTAACAGGATCCATAAAGCTCCCATCACCCATGTGGGTGGAAACATCAGGAAACAAGAGAAGCGTCCTGCTCTGACGATACATACGGACTGGGATCAGGAGTCGTAAATTCAGCGTCTCGCTGTGTCAGGGAAATCATTAAAGCAAATGAAACAGAAAGTAGGCCATGCTGTCAGTTCCACTCTTTGCTTCAAGCATCCAGGATGAGTGAATCTTCTTCAGTGCAGATGGAAGCCTTTGGCTTGAATCTAAATAATGTGAATATTGGGTCATAGCTGTGATATGTGAGTAGCAGCTGAAACACGTGTGCAGTATATGTTACATGTGAGAGATGCAGCGATTAAACATATCAAATCTATGTTTGGAGGCCAAAGCGTAACTGCTCGGATACACATTAAGTCTGTGTGCATGAACACTCCGGCTGATGTATCAGAAACATAAACTAATACGCTGAGACACAACAATGACAGGATGTTGTTCCGACCAGCTGTGGGCGCTACAGCGACAAACCTGCAGTACGGTGATGCTGGGCGCTTTGAGTCTGACTGCACCACTGGAATAAGAGAGACATGATGAAAGACTGTGGCGAGGCTGTGATGAGACAGTGAACTAAATAAAACCAAAGGATTCCTAAGATTTGTACAGATTTGAGCCCTGCCTTGATCATTTCCATTCTCTGAGAGACAGCAGGAGAAATGTCCATATAATCAGGCTGACTCACAGCACTCGATGGGGTTTGATGCGACCTGCAGAGACATTGTTCTGCTGTTGGACTGGTGGATGTGAACTCTGAAAACCATCCGCACACGCGTGTTCTTCCGGCCGATGTCCGTCTCGCCTTTCCTCAGCTCGATGTCAGAGTTGCGAAGCTTCAGGATTCCTGCGCAGTCGATTCTGTTGGGAAAACACGAAGTCAGGCATCCCATAATAGGCTGTGTGCATTTATGACAGATTTGAACCATGACTGCACCTCATATCAGCGATGAAGGCTGAGCTCATATCAGCACCGATAGATCTGTCTCTGCTCCCACAATCTGTGATAAAATTGAAAACTAAGACCTGGGATCTTTTCTTCACCCAGAATCGGCTTTAGGAAGTTTCTCCTGGAGTTTTCATCAGACTCCTGTCTGTCTCTGCTGCACTCATCAAACAGTTTCTCCAAACCATCTCTGGCCTTTCCACTGTGGAGCTACTCGATGCTGCATTCCACAAAGACTAGTTAACGTCAGCGTTTGCACACACTTGAACACCCCCTACATTCTTCTCTGCAGCACTGGTGAAGCAATCAGGTGAGGATGACGAAGACGAGGCCTTCAGACGCAGATGAACATGAAGGGATGATCTGAAGGTGGGTTTGTTCTCAACATGTTTGTTATTTAAACCAAACAACATCTGAACTGTTGTTTAATGACTCAGTTCAGTCATAAATCTATCCCAGATCACTTTATAAAATACATACTAAGTTCTGCTCACAGCAAACAGAAAGAAACAGGCCAATGAGATGAAGTTTGGAGCAGATCTCCATGTTTGTGTTAAAATCCAGATAAACCATGAGAGCAGCCCAGTTTCTGCTCTTATCTGAGCTCTTAGGAAATAAGTGAGCTGCTGTCTGTGTGCAGAGGGCAACCATTTCAAAATGCAAACCCTGAGGAACAGATGCATGCAGGACTGGACTCAGACGTCCAAAAGGATTCCAGTCTGTTTGTGCAGATTAGCTGCTGTTTATTGGATAAAATCAGGTTGGATCTAATTTTTCCTTATTATCTCCCTTTCCCAACCCTTTAATATCCCACTCACCTCTTTCCACTTTCCACCTCCTCCTCCTCTCTTCTCATGACCTCTTATCCCATTTATCCTCCTTATCCGGCTTTAAGGCCAAACTTAAACCTCATTTCTCTTTCATCCCACTCATCCCTTTTCATGATCCATTTACTTCCAATCCTTCTTTATCAGCCATTTTCTTCTTATTTATCCTCTGCACCCTTCTATACAACCTCTGTTTATGCACCTCATCATCCATCTTCCTCATTCATTTAATCATCCATCACTGAGGCAGAATGTGACCTTTTAACTGTTGTTTTTTTAGTTTCTATCTGATTTATTTGCTTCACTTCCAGGAAGAACAGGTAAGAGAACCGTAGCTGCATGTCACCGTGTTTGAGCTCCTGGTTTTACTCACATGGCTCGCATGTTGTTCTCCGGCAGTAGGGGGATCTCCAGCACCTTGGTGTTGTTGTGCAGGACCTCGTGGCTTGGCGTGGACACCGTCTTGCCTGTGATCCGGTGGACCTGGTAGAAGGCGTGGGGCCTCAGCAGCCTGTCGTCTGCGGTGCCGATGAACAGCTGCAGAGTCAGAGGTTCGCTCTCCATGTAGCCGTGGAGCTAAAAGAGCACAAAGAAGCACACAGAGTGCTATGCTTTTTAAACAAGGTACCCATTTAGGCTCAGCAGCAGGTCAGTGGTCTGTGTGCACTTCCTCTGTAGAATCATGTCAGAACTGTTCCTACAAATCAAGTCCTGCTCTGAAAGGTTAAATGGAAATCCATCCTAACGCTCCAAACGTGACTGAGGGCCACACGCTGATCTGATGGATGACATTCAAATTCAATTCAAAATTACTTTATTAATCCCAAAGGGAAATAAAATGTTGTTGTAACTCCTAGTTTCTTCAAAGATTTGTTGTAGATGCTGATGGCCGTGTGTAGGGATGATCTCCTGTAGCAGTCTGGAGATCTGAAGAAGCCTCTGACTGAAGACGCTCTGTAGTTGTATGACAGTCTGACGTAGAGGATGATCAGGATTGTCCATAATGTTCATTTTATGAAGAATCATTTTTTTGCTCACTAATCTCCAGAGGGTCCTCAGCATCCAACCAGTTTCCCAACGATCTCACATCGCCCAATATGATTGATGGAGATGGTTTGAACTTCCTCCTTTTCTCTCTCCTCTTCGCCCCTGCTCTGGATCTATGGCGTCTCCTTTACAACTCATCAGGGTTTTGTGGCTCCAGCTGAGGTATTATTTGAGTTTTTATGATGTTAATCAGCTGCTCCCAGTTGTAAACCACCTTGTTGCCATGGTTACGCACCATAACAAATCTCCAAACGTAAAAAAACGTATCGGCAAAAATTCTTCCAGCTGCACAGAATTCAAAACCAGAGAGAACAGTTTTTAAAAAAACGTTTCTGCCAGAAATGAAGGAATAAAAGTTTTTAAAAAGAAGAACAAACAGAACAAAAGTAACAGAGATACAGCAACATGTTGCCTCCTTGGGCGGCACAATTCTGCCAGGATGACCTCAAACACCAACACTGCAGAGAACAGGTGTGACGAGCAACGCAGCAACCTGGAATATGAGAAACTACCAACACATTTCAGCAGTGAGAAATAAACCTAACCAGCTTCTACAGTCAGCATCTAAACCTCCAAGCTGAGCAAACCAGTCCTCCTGCCTTAACGCTCTGATAGACGGTTGAGAACACAATAAATCAACACCAGGCAGATGTAGAGACGCACGCACTAAGTATTTACACCCCTTCAACATTTTGTCGTGTTGGAGCCGTTTGAGACTGGAAGGAACATTAAGCAAATCTCTACGAAACACCTCAGTCAGATTGGATGGAGAACATCTGAGAACATCAAGTTAGATTTAAGTCTGGACTTTGACTAGGCCATTCTAACCCATCCATTATCGCAGGGGTCTTCCAGAAGTTTGCTTTGTCTCCTACGTGGTTTCTGACAAACTGCAAACAGGTTTTCTTTTAAACCGGACCAGAACCACCTCCCTGACCTGCCGCTGGGTTCTTGGTCTCCATGATGCCGGATGTTCTCTGATGTTCTACGTCTCCAATAATTCTGCTTGAATTAAAGATTGTTTTGCATCCATCAGGGTCAAACACTCACTGCTGTTTTGAGCAGTTTTAGCAATAATACACCTATAACTGATATTATGGCAGAAAGCTTTTAGGAGTTGGTTTAAGCTGCAAGACCAAATAAATCCTAAAAACAATATTTGTAGCTCAGCATGATTGGTGAGGTGTTCGAGGGAAACACTCGTTGCTGACTAATTATAAGCAGCTATAGAAAAGTGAATCGGCTGAAACAATCCATTTGGAAATGAAGACCATAGCTTTCACTTCCAGTATGGAAGCCCTGGAGGCGAGCAGCACCACAGACTAATGGACTAACATCTGGAGGAGGATCACTGTAGGGAGGAGAGCCGGGATATCAGTGTGAGAAATTGGGTTAGGACCCATCAGCGCAGTCGGACCCGGAGAGGGACGAAGTGGTCCAAAGATCACTGAAGCTCTGCAGCAGAAACAATTAACCAATCAGCTCGCTGTTTGATTCATGTAAACCGCATCATCATTTATCTCTCTACACTTCATTTTCTGAGCTGCAATCTAAATCTGTTCCTGTTGTTTTTATTCCATCATCTTTGATCTGAGTCATGTGTTTAATAAAGAAGCTGTGGCAAACAGTTATGATTTGTTGGTGCCATTAAACTTGTGTCCGTCTCCACCCTGCAGCCTCTCCTCCCTCGTTCACATTATCACCCACAGGAGGAATGCAGAACCTCCAGTTGCTTGGCGACAACAGGGGCCCCTTTCCCTGTGGCGGCCCCCAGCAGCTCTAAGGATATGGAGTACCCTGAGAAAAAAACTCTGTTAAATTCTATTCAGTTTATTTCTATAGCGCCGATTCACAACAGATGTTTCATCTCAAGGCGCTTTACAAGAAAAGTCATTTCAATACAATCATCCAATCAGTTTAAAGGTTTCTATCTAAAGAATCCCAGCAGATTGCGTCAGTCATTGACTTGAGGTTGTGTCCCGTTGATTCAGACTCCAACCTCAGCAATCCTTCAACAATCCCTCATACTGAGCAAGCATGTAGCGACAGTGGAGAGGAAAAACTCCCCTTTAACAGGAAGAAACCTCCAACAGAACCAGAACCAGGCTATATATATATATATATATATATATATATATACTATATAACTATATGCCGTCAGTTAACCACTTTACCTTAGAAACAGCCTGTCTCTCCTTCTCAGTCTGGAGATGGGCTCAGACTACATTTATTTTTCAAAAGTCTACTTTTATAAAATGGTGCCAGAAAGTCAAATTAGCTGCTACAAGATATAAAAAACGTCAACATGTTCCCTCTGTTTGCTGCTATTTATAGAGCAGAACCTGCAGCTCTGAAATGGCTCTTTGGATTTTCTTCTCTGGTTCTTTACAACGTTGGCTTAAAATAATAAACAATATTGTTTTTAAAATCAGATATCATAATAAATGCAGCATTTTAAGAGGAATAATTTCATAGAATTTCCACGGCAGATTGGCTCTATGAGTACCAATAATATTTATTTGGATCTATTTGTTCTGTCATCAGGTTGTAAATGCAATTCAATTCAATTCAGTTTATTTATATAGCGCCAATTCACAACAGATGTCATCTCAAGGCTCTTAACAAGAAGTCATTTCAATACATTTATACAAACATTCCAATCAGTTAAAAAGTTTCCTATTTAAGGAATCCCAGCAGATTGCGTCAGTCATTGGCGTGAGGTTGGGCCCCGTTGATGCAGACTTTCCAACCACAGCAATCCTTCAGCAATCCCTCATACTGAGCAAGCATGTAGCGACGGTGGAGAGGAAAAACTCCCCTTTAACAGGAAGAAACCTCCAACAGAACCAGGCTCAGTAGGAGCGGCCATCTGCCACGACCGTCTGGGGGTTTGAGAAGACAGAGCAGAAACACAGAAGGAACAGAAGATCTGATATAAGAGAACTTTCTATGTTACAGAAAGTAAAAAGTTGATAACAGGACACAGTGGATGTTCAGTTACTGGGAGGATCATCCCAGTCGATGACCCCCGTCCAACAGGGCATTGCAGCCAAGCAGGATACCAGACCAGGTATATCTTCTATGGAGAGAAAAACACTGAGAGAAAACCAAGTTAACAGTCGAAATAACAGAAAATAATACAACTGGAGAGTAGTAGGAGAGAAAAGTAGCAGAGTGAAGAAAAGTGGTAAGTCTGTCCTCCAGCAGTCTAAGCCTATAGCAGCATAACTACAGAGATAGCTCAGGATGACCTTAGCCACTCTAACTATAAGCTTTATCAAAAAGGAAAGTTTTAAGCCTGGCCTTAAAAGTAAACAGAGTGTCTGCCTCACGGACTAAAGCTGGGAGCTGGTTCCACAGGAGAGGAGCCTGATAACTAAAAGATCTGCCTCCCATTCTACTTTTAGAAATCCTAGGAACTACAAGTAAACCTGCAGTCTGAGAGCAAAGTGCTCTGTTAGGAACATATGGACCAATTAAATCTCTGATGTATGATGGAGCTGATTATTAAGGGCTTTATATGGAAGAAGGAGGATCTTAGATTCTATTCTGGATTTAACAGGGAGCCAATGAAGGGAAGCTAAAACAGGAGAAATGTGATCTCTCTTTTTAATATTCATCAGAACTCTTGATGCAGCATTTTGGATCAACTGAAGGCTTTTAATGGCATTTTGTGGACGACCTGATAGTAAAGAATTACTGTAGTCCAGCCTTGAGGTAACAAATGCATGGACTAGTTTCTCAGCATCACTCCTGGACAGGATGTTTCTAATTTTAGCAATATTCCTGAGGTTTTTATGTCCTCCAGACATGCCTGTAATCTACCTAACTGACTGGGTTCATCAGGATTTATGGATAAATATAGTTGTGTATCATCTGCATAGCTGTGGAAATTTATCCCATGCTGTCTAATGATTCTACCAATTGGGAGCATATATATGGTGAACAGAATTGGTCCAAGCACAGAACCCTGTGGAACTCCACAAGTAACCCTTGAGAGTGAAGATGATTTATCATTTAGATGAACAAACTGGAATCTATCAGACAAATACGATTTAAACCAGCCTAGTGCTGTTCCTTTGATCCCTGCAACATGTTCAAGCCTTTCTAAGAGAATATTATGATCGATTGTGTCAAAAGCAGCACTGAGATCTAACAAAACCAGAACAGACACCAGTCCATTATCTGAGGCCATGAGAATATCATTAGTAACCTTCACCAGTGCTGTTTCAGTGCTATGATGAGCTCTAAAACCTGACTGAAACTCTTCAAACAGCTCGTTACTGTTTAGATGTTCACAGACTTGATTAGCAACTATTTTCTCAAGGACTTTGGATAAGAAAGGAAGGTTAGATTTAGGTCTGTAATTCACTAAGTCATCTTGATCAAGGGAAGGTTTCTTGAGTAAAGGTTTAATTACAGCTATTTTAAATTCCTGTGGTACGTATCCGTTTACTAAGGATAGATTCATCATATCCAAAATGGGGCCAGGAACCAAATGGAACACTTCTTTAAATAATTTGGTTGGGATTGGGTCCAACATACAAGTTGAAGGTTTAGATGAGGCTAATATTTTTGATAATTCCGAAAGCTCGACTGAATCAAAACAGCCTAAGCACAAATGAGGATCTACAGTTCTTTCCGATGCTGCCTCATTTACTGAGGAAGAAGTAATCATGTTTGGGAGGATGCCAATGATTTTATTTTTAATAGAATTAATTTTATTTACGAAGAATCCCATAAAATCATCACTGCTAAGAGCTGGGGGAATAGTTGGCTCAACAGAGCTATGACTCTGTGTAAGTTTGGCAACTGTACTAAAAAGAAACCTAGGATTGTTTTTATTCACCTCTTTTAATGATGAAAAATATGCTGTTCTAGCTTGTCGAAGGGTCTTTTTATACAGCAGTAGACTGTTATTCCAGGTTAAATAGGAATCCTCTAGGTGTGTAGAGCGCCATTTTCTCTCCAACTTCCTAGTATTCTGCTTTAAAGTACACAACTCTGCGTTGAACCAAGGAGTCAGCCTCCTATGGCTAGCCACTTTCTTTTTTAAGGGGGCTACACTATCTAATGCCAAACGCAATGAGGACGTAACGCTGTGAACCAGACCATCAATTTCTGAAGGGTTAGAGATAGAATTGCTGCCATCCACTGTGTTACCCTGAGACACTGAGGAAAGTAAGAATGGAACAGATTCTTTAAAAATTGTTACAGCATTGTCTGATAAAGTTCTATTATAATGAAATTTTCTTTCAGATTTAAGATGGTCAGTTAAAGTAAATTCAAAAGTTATTAAGAAGTGGTCAGACAGGACCGGGTTATGTGGGTGGACTGTTATTTCCTCACACTCAATACCGTATGTCAGTACAAGGTCCAAAGTGTGTTTGCCCGAGTGGGTCGATCCCTGTACTTTTTGAGTAAAGCCAATTGAGTCTAAAATAGCATTAAAGGCTGCATTTAGGCTATCACTTTCAGTATCCACATGAATATTAAAGTCCCCCACTATAATAACCCTATCAGTATTTAATACTAAATCAGATAAAAAATGTGAGATCTGATCCAAGAATTGAGAGTAAGGGCCTGGTGGACGATACAAAACCACAAACAAGTTTTGCAACTTGGATGAGGAAAATTAAGGATTAGATGTTGAAAAGAACTGTAGCTATCAATTGGTCTGGGACTAATTAGTAAATCAGAACGAAAAATGGTTGCAACTCCTCCTCGCCCAGTATTTCTAGGAATGTGAAAATTTAAATGACTGGAAGGAGTTGACTCATTTATACTGACATAATCCTCCTGCTGCAACCAGGTTTCTGTGAGACAAAGGAAATCAATGTGATTATCACAAATCAAGTCATTTACTAACAAAGTCTTTGAGGAGAGAGATCTTATGTTTAATAAACCACATTTAATAGATTTATTTTTCTGTTCAGTCATAGTTGTATTTATCTTTATGAGATTTCCATAATTTGCTTTTGTTGGCCTAATTTTTTATCCATTTAATTTTGGCTGTGGGCAAGACACTGTTTCTATAGGGTAATGGGTGGGTAACAGTACAGAAGCAGCAGAGAGGTGGGTTAAACTACGACTCTGCTTCCTGGTCTGGACCCTGGGTTGTCACTGTTTTGGAGGACTAATAAATTCGGCCATATTCCTAGAAAGAAGAGCTGCTCCATCCAAAGTGGGATGGATGCCGTCTCTCTGGATCAGACCAGGTTTTCCCCAAAATGTTCTCCAGTTATCAATGTAGCCCACATCGTTTGCAGGACACCACCTAGACAACCATTGATGGAATGACAGCATGCGGCTAAACATGTCGTCACTGGTCCGATCAGGCAGGGGACCAGAAAAGATTACAGAGTCGGACATTGTTTTAGCAAACTTACACACCGAAGCAACACTAATTTTAGTGACCTCCGATTGGCGTAACCGGGTGTCATTACCGCCAGCGTGAATAACAATCTTACTGTATTTCCGCTTATCTTTAGCCAGCAGTTTCAGGTAGGATTTGATGTCGCCCGTTCTGGCCCCTGGCAAGCATTTGACTATGGTCAATGGTGTCTCTAATGCCACGTTTCTGACTATGGAGCTGCCAATTACCAGGGTTGGCTTCTCAGCGGGTGTGTCGTTGAGCGGGGAAAATCTGTTAGAAACGTGGACCGGTTGGTGGTGGCCCGGGGGCTGGGTCCTAGAACTATGCTTCCTACGTACAGTCACCCAGCCGGCCTGAGGTCCCGGCTGCGCGGGCTCTACCGGAGGACAGCATATGGCATCTATCCTTGTTGGCTCCGCGCTGGCTAATGGGCTTCGGCTATCTGCTGGTTTTTCAACAGCGCGGAGCAGTTTTAACATCATTTTCTACAAATCTCAACATCCCATGGCAGAAACTGTGTTCATTCTCTTACTTTACTTTTAGGTTTATTTAATCTAAAACCTAAACACAGATAAAAATGTTCTCTCTTTAAAAATAACAATACATTTCTTATTGTAGATATTTATCCAAAGTTGTCGGGTCTTTTTATTTTATTCTTTTTAGACCATTTTTCTGAATGCAAGTTAATCTACCTATTAGCTCAAGCCGCTAATGTTACCTGCTAGCATTAGCATCAGCAACATTCATCATTCTATTCGCGACACAGTCTGAAGGATTATTTTAGTTCAAAACTACTTTATTTATACCAAAGGAAAATTTTATATTATTGTAGCTCATCGTTGTGGATGATGATGCTGTGAGCAGGAAGGATCTCTGGTAGCAGTCAGTATTGGAGCGAATGAGAAGAGGCCTCTGACTGAAGACTGTTGCTGTTTGAGCGTCTCATGAGCATCATGACACGCTAACAGCTCAACATTCAGGCAACAGAGACGATATTCCACAGTAAGCCGTCCTGGAGGACTCCATCACATGTTGGCTAGCTCTGCTAATCCGCCTCCACTGCTTTTGCTGCTCTTCTTTAAATCTCTGTCTGGCCGAATGATCAGAAAGGTGAACAGACGATGGAGTCGGAGAGATGATTCTTGGTTTGGACTATTCCTTCTCTCTGCTCTGCATCCATGAAGCCTCCTTTTCATCTCCTCTGGGATTAGGGGCGTCAAAGTTTTAGGTGTTAATATTTGAGCTTTGAGATACTAATCAGCGGCTAACAATTGTAAAAAAAGAAACCTTAGCCCACATTGTTGCCATGGTTACACATTATAACAACTGTCTGAAAGTAAAGCAAAAATCCTTCCAGCTGCTCAGCATCCAGAAGCGGAGGGACTAATTATCCAATCAGCAACGCCTCAGCCTGAATAATGATGAATAAAAGGAACCAATCAGAACTAACAGCTCCAACATGCTGCCACCATGAGCACAGCTATACGTTATATTTCTGTAATTATATATTTGTCTGGAAGTATTTCAATGTTTTGCTTGATGTTGGATTTATCAATCCATAATCTACAGTAGGATAGTGACTGCTCCTACGTACTCTGACAACCCCACTTTATAAACAGAGCCAAAGCTTCAGAGATGTGAAGACCAAAGGAGACTTTGAGCTCCTGCTGTGGTTAGTTCATCAGAGGGAAACTCTTCAGTCGGCTGTGGTGGAAGCCGGCAGCAGAGACGGCTTCTAAAAACTACAGCGCCTCCAGAATAAACTCAGGGCAGGGATTGAGTCAGAGCACCGGGCCGGCGGGATGAGTCCTGGAGAATGCATCCACCGCCACGAGGTCAGAGAGATGTGGCTGCCTTGTCTCAAGCTCCCTCCAACATCTCCATCTGAGGCTGTGTGTGGTTAGCCGCCCGCCTCCGCAGGACGACATGATGTCAGCCGCCTAAACAAAGGGAAGTCTGTGTGGATGAGGCGGGAGCTGAAGGGAAGTCGCTCTCTGCAGGGAACCCTGTCATTAAATCATTAGCGCCTCTCAGGAACACACGTCTCTGCTTGGTGTGAAATGTCTCCAGATGTTTCATCCACTGCTACTCAGGAAGGTTCAAACTCCTCAACATCATCGAAATCAAAGGAGAAAATGTGGAAATTTGACTCTTTCTGACATCTGGTTTTCTGAAGTCACTGAAACTGATTTTATTTAGAACCTTTTTGGTCTGGAAGGTTCAAAACAAAAACAGAGCGATGGGAACGGATCTGGAAAGACTCAGATTGTCCTGATCCATCCATCCTTAAATCCATCTGTCCATCCGTCCATCCTTCTGTCCATCCATCCATCCATCCATCAATCTGTCCATCCGTCCATCCATCCATC